>OY992515.1:22346370-22735865 GCA_963921215.1 Scoparia ambigualis | reverse complement strand
CTCACACCTGTCACACTAAGCACATGCAGTGTTATTAATTTATTGAAACATTGACTGTGGTAGAGGATTGCTTTTGCTGTTCTCGTTGCCTAGTCTCTGGCTAACCCTTCGGGGATAATAGTCGTGATTATATGTATGTATGTATTGTGCATATAGTTTTTATACATGATCGAAGAATGAGATGCCATGATACATCTTTTTCTGCTATTGACTGTACTTAATATAAATAAAATATTGTATTGTGGATATTGGATGGGACTGGTTTTTTATGCTAATGCGTAACTCAACAATGTCACGTGTTTTAGCGGTTTTTTCTCTTAGTCGTAACGTGTGAAATAATTTATGGAGCGACTTAACAGTGTGGTCCAACCAGTTTTGCGGAGATTCCTTATAAAATCAAGATTCTATCATCATCTATTCAATTTGGGCTATGAGCACTTATGAATGTTGCTACGTCATCGGTTCGTTAGCTCATGGCGGGAGATATACTTTGATATTTGATAATATGATATTTCATAAGGATATTTACTTTAGGGAAATGAAACTAGCAGGTCTATTATGTGCTTAGCGTGACAGGTGATGAACCCATTGACGCTGTTTAGTTTCGTTTCAGCACCTTCCCATTTTAGCACCCATTAGGTAATTTAGTACAGTCCCGTTCGGTTCCCACTGGCAATCATTTTAATACTTATATTAGTGTATTTTACCAGTAAACTTAGCATTTTTATTCAAAATATGTATACAAACAGCACTTGTTCTCTTTTGTCGGTGAATGTGTCTCCTTGATTGAAAGAAGAATAGGCGATTTTGAATGAAACCCGTCCCACCCCTTGTAAGTTTCCACATGGTAAGTTTCGAAATAAATAGTGTATTTTGTTGTAAGGACAGCAAATATGAACAAACGAATGAATAAATGGAAAAAAGGGAAATTGATAAAAAATGAAAAATAGGCCTCATTTTTAATTTTTTTTTTCATATAATACGACTCATATATATTAAAGGAATCTACGAGGGAGGAGTTTAAATTCAAGAAAAAATCTTGACTTCAATTTTATATTATTATTTTAATTTTCGTCTTCTCAATAACTTTTTACTCCAATACCTGAAAGATTTGCTGTCATACAATAAAATGCTTCACTTTTCAAGTACTTTTATTTGATGCATAGCTAGGTATGTAAGTGTTACAAGGGGGGGACGTATTGCCCATTCTTCTTTATCGAGTTCATAAATTCATGGGTGCCGAAATGGGAAGGTGCCGAAACAAAACTAAACAGCCGCTCTATGCTGTTGGAATTATGTGTGCTGCAGTATTTAGTCCGTTAGTCGCCTTTTACGACACCCAAAGTAAGAGAGAGGTGGTAGTATTCTTTCACCGCTACGCGATACGATACGGTCCTGACGTGTGAAATTTATACAAAGTAAAGTATAAGAAACGTTTTTAAGTAAGTTAAGGTCATTATTCTTTCAAATATTTAGTGTTAGCGATAGATAGCTATAAATAGAGTCACAAAATAGGAACTAGATTTAGTATTTATTACGTGCTACATAAATTAGACAAATGCCAAGGCTTACTTGTCTATAATTAGTGCCTATCTAATTTTAAAACCTGACAGGACTAATTTAATTTACATCTTGGTTTATTTATATATTTTTATACAATTAGGTAGGTACTTATATATTTTGAGTTAGCGATCGAATAAGTAGAGTGACCATTCGCCAATATCTATCTGTAAACTTGTCTTCCAATTTACTATTGAATTGACAAACGCTAACGAATCGACATGGAACGGCTTCCACATGTCTAGTCACTGACTTACCCTTCGGCGATAATAGTCGCTTTTCCTTTACACTTTAAAATTCTTTTGATAACTTAATATTTTCCTTACCTTTAAAATAGTGTTTTAGCGCTATAGTAGTTTACATTAGCTTAATCTCAAGTTGTTGAACTTTGTACTCTACAAAGGTCACCTACATCGTCTCGTGTCCACAATAACCGGTTCTCGAAAAGGCTCAATCTATTTGGATTGGTCATTTCATTTGGCGATGTCACATGATTTTGGTAAGTATATCCTATAATTCACGCCTCGGTGGCAGAGTGGTCGTTTAGCCCGATATCCGAAAGTCCAGCAGGCCTATGCTCTAACTCGGTACCTATATCCTTTATTTGACGCCTCGGTTGCAGAGTGGTCGTTTAACCCGATAGGTATCTATCCGAAGGTCTACAGGCCTATGCTCTAACTAGACTGACAGTTAAAATGATGAACACCCAAGAAAATTCGTCGTACACTGCTGTGTACTGAGCCAATGGGCGATTTTCCGAATACAAAAAATAAGAAATAGTTCCTAATGACTTCATAGATGGCGCTTAGTAAAAGGCGAGTCCATTTAGAGCACGTGTATAGCTGCGTAATGGTATCAGAATATATCAACATTGTTCAACTGTCAAACTGTGAACGAAATTATGGAAGATAGAAATAGACAGATCCTGAAATGAAAATAGATTTTTTTTTATTTTTTGGTTGACAAGCAAAAGTTCACAAATTATTACAGCCTTTGTGTACGGCTCGGCTTTCAAAAAACGCCATCTAACTAGTGTTTTTGAACTAATTTTTATTTTTTAATTTGAGATTTTAGAAAATCGCCCATTGCTAGTGAAATACAGAGAGCGCGCCCGCAATGTACGACGAATTTCCTTGGATGTTCTCACTTCAAACTGTCAGTCGAGTTAGAGAATAGGCCTGTTGGTTCCCAATTCCCTAAAGTAAATATCTTTATGAAATATCAAATGAACTTTATAAATAAGTACGTTTGAATCGTAGGCGTCTTCTAGCTGTAGAGAAGAATGGGGGAAAAAACTGCACAGCTTTACATAGAAGTTTAATAAAAATATTTAACTACATTCATTACAAAAATAACCGTGTCGCATAGCGGTGAATACTACCACCCCCTCTCTTCCCTTGGGTGCTGTAAAAGGCGAATATCGGACTAAAGACTGCACATACATCTAACAGCATAGCTACAGCGGCGATCGGTACAATGACATGTGCAGTCGCTATTTGTTGAAAGGACTAAAGAGGACTTCTTTTGCTGTCGTCATTGCCTTCTCTGACTAACCTTCGGGGATAATATTCGTGATTGTATGTAGAAAAAATAATTACGTTACCAAATAATTTTCTTTAATTTTGATTCAATTTGCTTACTGTATTTCAACACGTATCGCAAAACCTTTCAAGTATTGCTTCGCTAGCTTGATTATTTCAAAATTTGTTATGAAAAAGGAAACTAGCAAATCAATGTACTTGTACCTACATAAAAGGTATTGTTAGAGGTGTTGAAGTAAGACAATTAGTCCGTTAATCGCCTTTACGATATCCAAGGAAAGAGATGGGTCGGTACTCGGTAGTATTACAAAAGAAGAATTAAAACTATATATCTTCATATAGTATGATAATTGGAACCTTGACTGTAGTATTGAATCCAAGGTGCGGTATGTAGGATACTTCCGAATAAGCGCTTGGATTAAATATAGCTCGGTGAGCTAATAATAGTTATCAAATCACTTCTGGTTAAGTTGTTTTTGTTTGCAGATTGACATTAAATGTCTTTTTTATGATATTTATTTCTTAGTCTATTTTTTTACAATTTATAAAAAAACATATTTTTATTATAAATTATTAAATTAAACTTAACCTAGTCTGCCACCGGCAGCGGGGAGAAACCCAAGCTATCGGTGGTCAAGGCTGTAGAAGAGTGAGGAACCTCAGGACAGGAGGTATTGTCAGGACAGGACAATAGGTGCCGTGTCAAGGAGTATTTACTGCCTTCTGTATCTGACCTTTGACCCAACCTTTTTTACTATTTTCTTTATTATGATTGTAAATTCGGTGACCGAATGTTGTTTTTTATTTTCTATCTACTACAGGTAAGCGCTTAACCTTCATCTCACCTGATGGTAAGTGACAATAAGGAGGTGGAAGCGCTTCACCCGGAATCCTCAACCGCTAAGGAACTGGCTATCTTATCTCTAACGGTCGGAACGCAACAATGCTATAACATTATTGTTTTGGCAACGGCGCCAGACCTTAGACTACATAGTAGTAGCTAAGCTAAGCCAGATAGGCTCACACCTATCACGCTGAGCACATGTGCAGTTCCAATTTAGTCAAAAGTCAAAATATATTTATTCAATAAACTCAATTAATAAGTACTTTGAATCGTCCAAATCTTTTTAACCTACCACCCATTCAGGACGTCATTTTTTAACTGTGGCAAAGAACGGGCGCAAGAAACCACAGCGCACAGAAGCAACGACATGGACTAGTAAAACGTGGACTATGGCAAGTGGACTGCTTTTGCGGTCCTCATTGCCTAGTCTATGACTAACCCTTTGGGGATAATAGTCTATGTATGTATGTATCTATATGTATGCATACCATGGCAACCTTTAATTAAGACGACACTTAACTTTAAGTATATAAATAAGTCGCACCCACTAATTGCTTGTGTTTGCCATGTCGGTTGTCCAAGTAAATAAAAAATAACCTTCAAACCAAAGATGTTGATTACAATGATATTGACCCTCTTTTACGATACAACATAAATCCAGGTTAACCTGTAACCGAATGTTTCCGGGCAGTAATTTAAAATTCATTTCACCTCAAAGGTACTTAATTGTCCAAAAGTTGATGTTTTCAATACCATTTTTGAGGTTAGCCTTGAAAAGGTTGTTGACAAATATGGCGACTCAACTTGTATGTTTAAAAGTTTGACATTGAAAACAATGATAATTACAGTACTAGCACAATTAGCTACTCAGCAACCTTCCCGAGTGCACTGTTTAATAATATACCGTGCCGAGGTGGCTTATGGCGGGAAAGTGAAGCGTCATGTCTGCAGTTTTGTTACATTTTCATTTTTTTTGTTTTGTCGAATATTTTTTTCTGAGTGGTAGAGCCACGCTGCGTTGCAGCACACATTGGGCCGGCTCGCCCGGCGTAATACCACCCTCTCACTAATATTCGGCGTGAAATAATGGCACTTGGTGCTGTTGTGTTTCGTCCGACCAGTGAGGGTTCCGGAGGCCCTTCCCCCCCCCCCCCCCCCTCCTCCCAATTCCTATTCCTTCCTTAAACCTATTCCTCCCTTAAAGGCCGGCAACGCGTCTGCGATTCCTCTGGTTTTGCGGGTGTCCATGGGCGGCGGTGATTACTCTCCATCAGGTGACCCGCCTGCTCGTTTGCCTCCCTCTTTTATAAAAAAAAAAAAAAAAAAAAAAATATTATTGTGAAAATATTATTAACCGTTAAGTGTTCGTGATCATGCATGAGTGTTAGCAAATAAAACAAAACAGTGCAACATCACTATTCAAATTCTCTCATAGAGTCCGTGTGCGATCTCAGTAAAGTCCTACATCTTTACTTAGCTCTATTTACCATTGACCATCTCTATATACCAGTCATTATCATCTACTAGTTGGTACGGTCGGGGTCACTGTCGCTTTACCACTTTGGGGTCGTCCATTAATCACGTGATGTTTTTTTAGCATTTTTTTAACCCCCCTCCCCCTTGGTGATACGTGGTGAGGTTTAAGACTAACCCCCCCCCCCCCCCCCCACCCATCTCGTGTATTTTAGTACCTACAAAGAATCTTGAAATTTTTTGAATAATATCTTTAAATACAGGTAAGTATAAAGTATAATCTAATTTTATTCAAGAAAATTAAGGACCATGATTAAAATGTCTAGACTGAAAGGTTGCAGGTTGTTTTTTTTCAACGGCGAGTCAAGGTCTTACTACACGCCGTTTTCAGTTAAGAAATCGCGCATTTGACGAAAATATAAATACACGTGATATCTTTTTACACCCCCCTCTCCAACCTTGTGATATTTCGTGATTTTTGCAGAACCCCCTCCCCCTCTTTTGAGCCTCACGTGATTAATGGATGGCCCCTTTGCAGCGATTTTCATATGAAGCGCACCGACCGCCCGGGTACGTGCCCGTACTAAATAGACGACGCGATGTGCAAGGGATTTTGACCTTTAGACTGGTAAAGCGACTGAGTCCGCCATTGTACAAAAATATTATATTTAGTAATTATTTATATTCTTTTCTTGACACTAGCTAAATGTGCATACTGCACCAGGCCATTATTACATGACCACCGATTACACATGACGGTCCGGTACCCTCACTGGTCGGACGAAACACAACAGCACCAAGTGCCATTATTTCACGCCGAATATTCGTGAGAGGGTGGTATTACGCCGGGCGAGCCGGCCCAATGCGTGCTGCAACGCAGCGTGGCTCTACCACTCAGTAGATTCACGACAAAACAACTAAAAATGAATTAAATCCAAGTGAAACTAGATATTTGTACGAAGAATTAATCATAATACTTTATTGCACAAATAAATTACATAAAATCACACGTTACAGGACATATACAAGGGTGAGCTTATCTCTAGAAGAGATCTCTTCCAGCCAACCCTAGCTGTGGTGATAAAAAAATTATATATGTGGGACTTATTGACTTTAATGAGAGTAATAGATAAAATTTGACCGTAGTATAAATATCTACATAATGATATCTACTATAGATATCTACTACAGTTTGGCTTTCGCAATGCCGGGTCGCTGGATGGGTGACCAAATTTAAAACATTTCGAGCTCCTCTGTGCTTCGGCGTTGGTCCCGGTTGTTGTCGTAAGATGACAGTCGTTAAAACCCACCAACCGGCATTGGGCCAGCGTGGTGGGTTATGGCCCAATATCCCCACGTGCTATTGTCCACGTAGGAGGCCTGTGCCCAGCAGTGGGACGTTTATAGGCTGATGATGATAGATATTTACATACATACATCCATATAATCACGACTATTATCCCTGAAGAGTTAGTCAGATACTAGGCAGTGAGGACCGCAAAAGGAGTCCTCAGCCATAGTCCACTTTTCACTAAACAGCGACGCACATGTGCTCGGCGTGACAGGTGGTGAGCCCAGCGCCGCTCTATGCTGTTGGATGTTATGGAGTCTTTAGTTCTTTAGTCGCCTTTTACGACACCCAATGGAAGAGAGGGGGTGGTAGTATTCTTTCACCGCAACGCGACACGGTTATTGAAGATGAATGTTATAGAAATATATGCAGGACAAACAAAGTAACATTAACGTTTGCATTATAAAGATTAGATCGAGAGCGTGGTATTGGCTGCATTTGTAGATAAGCCATCTGTTTCTTGCAACTTGTAATTACAATTACAGCTACACTAACTATTGTAAAGTTAAATGTTTCTGGCGTGTTTGAAGACAAGCAACTCAACCGAGCATCGTACCAGGGATTCTGGCACTGAACCTTTTATTATAACTTAGTTAATGGCTTCGCGTTTAGCAATAACAATTTCAAATGGTATATATTTTTATTACGACGTATTATTGCACGGTAGATTGAATTAAAATGGAGTCTCACAACACGTGTTGTTGCTAAAGGAACACGGGAGAAACTCCCACTGAACTTTTCTTTTACAGCGTCATATATTGAAAAATATGCCATTTTTCATCATTATTTTTAGCCACTAAAACAAGCAACTTAACCGAGCATCGTATCCGGAATTCTGGCTCAGAACCTTTCTTTTACAGCGTCATATTATTGTAAAATATGTTCATATAAATAGTTAAAACACCTAACCGGTTAGTATTAAATCTTAAATTTAACCTTCTCAGTATGGTCTTAAGGTAAATAATTGTGTTTGTTTGAGCCATGTGGTGTAATACGGCATACGTGTTATATGCTTACCACAAGGCCACTTTAGAGCACCTTGACTTTGCACTGGTCAACTGCCACGGTCGCGTGTTAAATTGTTTGGTCATCATTTACGAATACTATCATAAATATATAGACTCAAGACTATTATCCCCTAAGAGGAGACTATAGGCAATGAGGACAGCAGAAGCAGTCTACTGCTACAGTCTCATTTTACCAAATTACATGTGCTCAGTGTGGTATGTGGTCAGCCTATCGCCGCTCTATGCTGTTGGATGTATGTGGAGTCTATAGTCTGTTAGTTTTTTTATGACAACCAAGTGAAGAGAGGGGGTGGTAGTATTGTGCTAACAAGCCGCCATTACATAGCTCCGGAATTCTAATTAAAACAAATGGTTATAATGAATAATTAATTGAGTTTATTCCTTTTAGTACAGCTATGTGTGTACAAAAAAGAGTGATGAATATGAGTGTTGAAGGTAGGAAAGGAAAGGAGGGTAGAGGAAGACCAAAGAAAAAATGGATGGATTGTGTGAGGGATGACATGAATGCGAAGGGATTGGATGATTTGATGACGAATGACCGAGTTGTATGGAACTAACTAACTAAACTAAACTTTCCTACACTCACACCAAATATCTAGCACAAGAGAAGCTTAGAATCTCGTTAAATGGTTACTAGACAACGGACTAGATACATATAATACTTAAATACATACTTATTATACATAGAAGACACCTAGACCCGAGACAATTTAGAAAAACAATAATTTCCAAATTGACCCGACCGGGGATCGAACCCAGGACCTCAAAGATGGCGACACCATGAAAACCGGTGTACAAACCACTCGACCAAGGAGGTCGTCCTAAATGGAAGAAAAAGACATAAGTACTGCACTGACCCCAAATGACATGGGAACAGGGCAATCGAATGATGATAATATCATCATGTGTGTACATAAAAATTACTGCCAGACACATAATACCAAAGTAACTAACGCATCTAACACCAACCTGTTACATATATTGTTTACTTTACACTTATTATCACAACCGTAATGGATGTTTCTTTTTACATATCTGATCGCAAAAAGTTAGCTGTATTACGTCAGCGTGGGTTCATTAGCACTTACAGTTGCCTAATAAACTAATAAAAAGGTTTTAATGGCACATAATATCATTAGCAAAACGCTTAAACGCGCTTGGGTTCTCAATTCTGAACTGGGACAAAGTGTATATCGGTAGAAGAGGGATATTAACAGACTGGAGGGTAAGTTAGGCTAAAAAATTTATATAATCACGACTATTATCCCCGAAGGGTTAATCAGAGACTAGGCAATGAGGACATCAAAAGCAGTCCTCTACCATAGTCCACTTTTTACCAAATAGCGTCTGCACATGTTCTCAGCGTGACAGGTGGTTAGCCCATCGCCGCTCTATGCTGTTTGATGTACGAGTATGTGCAGTATTTAGTCCGTTAGTCGCTTTTTACGACACTCAAGGGAAGAGTGGGGGTGGTAGTATTCTTTCACCGCTACGCGACACGGTCCTGACGTATGATATCTATACAAAGTAAAGTATAAGAAATGTTTTTTTTTATAAAAAAGGAGGCAAACGAGCAGGCGGGTCACTTGATGGAGAGTAATCACCGCCGCCCATGGACACCCGCAAAACCAGAGGAATCGCAGACGCGTTGCCGGAAAATTTATGTTTTAGGCTTAGATTAAAACAAAAAGGGAAGATACGGCATTAGCGTCTCGTGAGTGAGTCGCCAAAATTAGGCCTAAAGCTTAGATTAAAACAAAAAGGGAAGATACGGCATTAGCGTCTCGTGAGTGAGCCGCCAAAATTAGGCCTAAAGGCACAATTTCACTTCAGTCACAATTTGCCGAGCGAACAGGCTACATCGCACTATTGCGGATATTCTACTGTGTGAAAAGGAGAAAGACGCTACTCCGCAGTGGCGTCGGAATCGGTCGTACGTACTCGTCTGTTGCGAAGCGACCGAGACGTACCGCTTTGTCTTGCTCGCTCGATTTACACTTTATAGGTGTTCGTGTGTGAGTGTTTGCCTAAGTAGTTGAGTAGGACTATATTTTGAATGACTACAAGTAGGAGCATGCCGTATCTTCCCTTTTTGTTTTAATCTAAGGTTTTAGGCCGTTATTCTTTATAGTATTCTGTGTCGATAGCTATACTTAAATAGAATCACAGAATAGGAACTAGTGTTTTTGACAAATGCCAAGGCTCACTTGTCTATTATTAGTACCTATCTAATTTTAAAACCTGATTTTTATATTTAAAATTTGTAATTTTATTGGAATGACAAGGAAAGAGAGGGGTTGGTCGTATTGAGCCCTAACATTACACGGCACCTTGCTTAAATTTAGTTGTCTTGTTGGCCTAGTAGTCAAGCTCTTGACCCGATAATATCTGTTAGTCCTGGATTCAATTCCCAGGTGGGAAAGTATGTTTCTGATTTTTTGATGCATAACCCGAGTTTCTGATCAACCCTTTTTCACCCTTTTTTGCACTTGAGGTGATTAATATTTAATAATCAGTCTTCCGGTGTGTAGTTGCCACTTATGTACTGTAACAATTACTATTAATTAGTATTAAAAAAGGCTTTTACAGTTTCCGTATATGTAGAGCACTTTATCTAAGATAATCAGTCATTACGCTGATTAGAGATTTATAAAGATAAGATAGCGCAGTCTTCAAAACTTCATAATAAAAACTAAAAGAACTAACCGTGTCACGTAGCGATGAACAAATAGGTACTACCACACCCTCTCTTCCCTTGGGTGTCGTAAAAGGCGACTAACGTACTAAAGACTGCATACATCCAACAGCATAGAGCGGCGATGGGCTCACCGCCTGTCACGCTGAGCACATGTGTAGTCACTATTTGGTGAAAAGTGAACTAAGGCAGGGGACTGCTTTTGAGGTACTCAATGCCTATTCTCTGACTAATCCTTTGGGGATAATGCTCGTGATATAAATGGACTTGCTTCATGAGAGTAGCCTAAACAGAGCAGAATTGAAATATGTAAAATAAATAATACAAACATACAAAGAAAACACTTTTTTTTCATTCACACTGTGAAAAAAAAACTGACTTTTTGCGTTTTAATTTGAATAGGTGCTTCGTCAGCGTATACAATGAATAAAAACCCTTATAGTAAAAAAGGTTCAATGACCGTTTTTATAGTATTTCGGCACTTCGTTTTGAAATTAAACTTTTTAGATACAAATATCTCATAATTACGAAACTAATCATTCGTCATTTATGTAGGTACTTATGTGCGTAAATTGTTTTTTGCATATGATAAAAAGCTCAACTGTCTAGTTGTCTAATAGCTAAAACCTTAATAAACCCGGATGTCAAATATTTAGATTTTAATTTTGGCTAGTATTCATGTGTGTACATATACTTTTATATAAAATTAGTTTATGCCCGCAGCTTCGCTTGCGTTAATTTTTCCCGGCAAAAACTAGCCTGTATCCTGGTTCCTGGGCCCTATCTACCTATCTCTATGCCAAATTTAATTAGAATTGCTTCAACCGATTCTTCACAGCAAGGCCAATGACCTGGAACTTATTGTATGTTAATCGGGATGTATTAAAAAGAATTAAATATAGAATCTTGAATTTCATTGAAAAATGACTTCATTTTTATTTTAAAAACGATAAACCATTATTTTTATTTATAGCCGGCCTGAAAAGGAAATCATACATTACATACAATAATCACGACTATAATCCCCGAAGGGTTAGTCAAAGACTACGCAATGAGGAGCGCAAAAGCAGTCCTCTACCATTAGTCCACTTTTCACCAAATAGCGACACGTGCTCAGCGTAACAGTTGGTGGTGAGTCCTTCACCGCTCTATGCTGTTGGATGTACGTCCAGTCTTTAGTCCATTAGTCGCCTTTTACGACACCCAAGGGAAGATGATGATGATGATGGGTTGGTAGTATTCTTTTACCGCTACAGTAAAACGATCCTGCCAAATTAACATTTAGTATTTTTATGATACTGATATCGAAACAATCAATCAAAAAAGATATTTTTTTTAAATGCTGACGAAAGAAAAAAATGTGAATGTTTAAGTATTACAAAAATTCAAGTTACTAAATTAACTAATTAAACACGCTCATAGCTCATGCACGGAACTTTATGACGATGGCGTTTATACCATTTTGGTAACACTTCAAATAAATTTAACGTGAAAACTCGCTTTACTAGTTAAAGCATTATGGCATTGGAGTGAATCACAACATATTTTGTATGGTTATAACCAGTGAGGTGTTATAACTAGAGACAACACCACGAAGCAAGTGTTTGCGCTACGTCGAAGTGTCATGGAAAATTCTCATACAAAACACAGAAAAACTACGGTTCGTAGTCCCCTGTTTCCTCCTTCAGAACAGGACCAATTTTTATTACTTTTTCAGAATCGGTTAAAGAAAGAGATTTTCTATGTCTGTATGTTTGGTTTTTTTGTTTAACCAGCCACTTAATGGTTCTGAACATGCCTTAAAACGGAGTGATTTCGCTTAATTTTTAAGGCTCCTAGTTATTAAATAAATGACATAATGCAAAAAAATCAAACATACAGACATAGAAAATCTCTTTCTTTAACCGATGCTGAAAAAGTAATAAAAATTGGTTGAGTTCTGAAGGAGGAAACAGGGGACTATGAAACGTAGTTTTTCTGTAATTTGTATGAGAATTTTGCATGCCATGTCGACGAAGTATTTCCTCCTAAGGGAGCTCAGGCGGTGAACAAGGAAAAATTGCCTGTTTTCTAATAGCTGTTATTCAAAATATTTTAGATATTTCGCTCTAAAGTTTTTAATGTGTATTGCAGAACGTATGTGTGAGGGGGTGGCTGTTTTTAAAACACGATTGGAAACATTTTGCTTGATAGAAAATAATCCTGAAGTTACCTCTAAAATTTCATACTTATAAATGCACATTACGACCGTGTTTTACAATAATAATTCTTTAAAAATCATAAACAAATAGGTATTTGCCTCTTCGATTTCATGCCTGATTTAGATTTCCAAAAAACTTGATATTTTTATTAACTTTTTAATAAAAATGTGAATGGCGCTTACGAATTACCGCGGACCGAGCAACACCTGCGATGCCCCGCGCAACATTCAAACTTTCGCTAACCGCCTAACCCCCACCCTTTATAAGGCAGTGGCACATATATTGCCACCATATTTTGAACTTTATACAAATGAGATAAAGTCGAAAACCATGAAAAATTTGAACATGCTATGCCCGTTAAAGGGTTAAGACCCATGGGCACAGAATAAATAATAGTACTATACCTAATAGCCATGGGTTACAAACGCCTCAGTGATTGTGAATGATCCAAACGATTATGGACCTTGCGGCCGAAAATCAATTTACCCGCCTCCGTGGTCTAATGGCTGAGACACCGATCGTAGACTCCCGACGTCCCGGGTTCGATTCCCAGCGGGAGATACATCTTTGTGTACTAGTTTTGGTGGTAAGGCGTGTTAAGTCCGCCTGGCTAGCTACCACCATCTTATCTAAAGTCTGGCGCCATAACAACAATGTTAATAGTATTGTTGTGTTCCGACAGCTTAGAGATAGGATAGCCAGTTCCTCAGTGGTTGAGGATTCCGGGTGAAGCGCTTCCACCTTCGGCCTTATCGTCATTTATCTTCAGGTGAGATGAAGGCCAAGCGCTTACCCGTTGTAGAAAAAAAATATAAACCAGTTTTTGTAAGGGTATAGCTCCATACTTTGTTATTTAAGTGTAACTTCAAATATGATATCTAATCCTCTTCTATACATTTGTATAGAAGAGGATAATTAGTGTGCCGCTAAGGAGTGCTGTGCAAGTGCTCATACGTAGTGGATAAATAAAACACACAAAAACTTGTTCCGCAGTTTCATCTCTAGTTATGGCTCAATGAGTTATAACAAATCATTCGCTTTTGTTTCGCATACCTAGGTATTTTATTATTTGCGATTTTGCGAGTGACGTTTACGGATCTACCTTAAAGTACCTATGCGTGAGATGAATTTGCTATGGTTACGCAGTTTTAGATTTGTATATACGCTGATTTGTCCTTGACTTGGGTCATGTGTAGCGACTCCCTAAAAGAAACCTAACAACCCCTTCCTTCTCTTGAGTGACTAAAGACTGCACATATATCCAACAGCAAAAGTGGCGACGGGCTCACCGCCTTTCACGCTGAGTTCCAGTTGTAATTTGGGCCTGCTTCTGCGGTCCTCATTGCTTAGTCTGACTATTCCTTTGGGGATAATAGTCCCCAAAGGGATCTTATCCCATCTATATTAACATCCCACTGCTGGGCACAGCTTTTACCACATGCAGGACAACACATTAAGGGGAGGTATTTCGAGCGCTTCTCTCTCGCTCTCTCGACGACGGTACGGCGGTAAGGGAGACGGATATAACAGCGTTATACAAGTTTTTGTGTAACAGCGTTATACCCGTCCCATATATAAGCGGCACAAAAAGGCGCGTTTTATATTTTAAAAAATTGATAGATGTAATAAAACAAAACGATCGGTTATAATACAATCGATAAGTTATCTATGAACTTCATTTTAGTAAATAACTCATAATATCAGATCGCTTATTTTAAGAATAAAACCTAGAAAAGAAGATAAAATGACACAAAAATATGTAATTTTGTGAATTTATTCAATCGAGCAAACTTTTTAAATCGTTCGTTCGTTTCACATTTAAAATTATGTACTTTCTTTTAACACCTGTACTGTTACCTTCTTTAGCGCAATTATAGTTAAAAAAAATAACAAAAATCAAAAATAAAAATTTTCTTTATTCAGTAAGCTTAAAATAATCATTTTGAATCGTCTAAATTTAATTTTACTTCTATGGATAGATGGATAGGCATAGGAAAACCCATTTAGGACGTCTTTTAGCTGTGGAGAAGAACTCCAATTATTCGAATTAATGGGGACCGGGACCCATTCGGATAATCAAATATTCGGATAATCGGATTTTTTTTTTAAAAATTGCCATTGGAGAGAATAAAAGCTACGTTTAGATATTGCACTATTTTTTTATTGAATTAAATGAAAGAAACATGAAATTTTCACATGTTTTAAATATAAATAAAATGTACTTATGTACAAGTTTAGAAATAAAAATCATTGTTTTTTAAACATCTCCGTCAATGTAAGCTGTTTTGCGGTCTTCAACCGTTTTCGGGCAGCCAGGTCACGCATTCGCTTGACGGTGAGCAGTTGCAAGTGGTGGTTTTGTGATTCGGATGATCGGCGATTCGGATAGTCGGAGTTCGGATAATTGAAGTTCTACTGTAATCTAAAAGTAACTTTAAGTTATTCTTACTATTGTTGTATGACGAAGCATCCGTTGCGAAAAGCTAGATTAATTTGACAAGCATTTGGCCGATTTCTTTTTTGTTGTAAGTATTAGATTATTGTTATTATTTAATTAGTAAGAAAATCGTCACGATATGTGGAATGTTCACGCGGACGAAGACGCGGGCGGGCCGCAAGTTGATAAAACAATAAATAAGTAAATTAAAATACAGTTCCCCGCGGTGTTATAAAACTTACAATTAAAGAAAAAGACGTCACCGCAAAAAAAAATTACGACTAATATTTTATGAAATGAAATGAAAATAATTTATTCGTGTCACACACATTTTTAAATTCCTTGTTTACCATTTATATTACGACTTTACACAAATGGTAATTTTTGTTCACAGACCACATATTTTTATCTCAACCTGATATTTCGTCACGTCATCGTCATTAGAGGACGAAAACGGGTCTTTGAACGTCACTTTTTAATGACTTACTGATTTAACAAAAGTAGTTTCAACAATTTTATTGAGGCGAATTGAATTTGATGCGACGTAACATACATGCATATAATACTTACGACTATAATTATACATATAGATTACTAGCGGCCGCTCGCGGTTTCACCCGCGTGGTTCCCGTTCCCGTGGAAATATCAAGATAAAAAGTATTCTATGTGTTAATCCAGGTTATAAACTATGTGTATGCCGAATTTCAACCAAATCCATTTAGTAGTTTTTACGTGAAAGAGTAACAAACATCCATCCATACTTACAAACTTTCGCGTTTATAATATTAGTAGGAAGTAGGATATAGATAGTTGGAGACTAGGAAACGAAGATCGCGAAATGCACTGACACAGTCCACGTTTCACCAAAAACAACTGCACATGTGCTCAGCGTGATACGTGGGGAGCTAGTGTTGGCGATTTTTGTAAATAAAGATCGAGACTCGAATCGCAATCTAAAACTAAAATGGATCACCAAAAAATCGAGTTCTAAAAGATCCATGTTTCAAAAATCGATTTATTTTAGAGTTTGTATTTACAATACTAACAAATCAAATATTACAAACGTAACTTTCTTTCATTACTTTTGAGTTATTTAATGGAAATCATTATTACTGTACATGAGTTTGAGTACATTCAACTGTAAATCATTAATTTTATAGTCCATAACAAAGCTGAAAAATCTATTTTGAAATATCGATTCACTGGATTGATTCAGTACTATATCATACCGATTCGAAAAATCGGTTCTTTGGTTCCGTGAAATCAATTCTTCGATTAATCGATCTTAAATCGCAATCCCTATGGTGAGCCCATCGCCGCTCTATTATTAACGCTTTCACAACACCCAAGAGAGGAGAAGGATTGTTAGTATTCTTACAATGAGCTTCTGTACCACACGGATAAAAGTGTTAAGAATTTTTCTTTAAGAGAGTTTACTCATTTCGGTTTCCCATACTAAACTTCCAAGTCGAAATTTTTAAAAACCAATACGCCAATTTTCATGAAACTTTGCATGCTAGAGTAAAATACAGAGATCTAAATAGTTTGTTGGAAACATTTTTTAAAAACGTTTATTTAACTGAGTTAGTTTATGTAACTCTTTTATTAGGCTTTCTACATTTCGCAAAAGAGCGAGCGGCGAGTGTGGCAAGCGAGTCGACTGTCGGTCGCCCCTGCTCCCGAGGGTCCGGTTTTTTACCCAAATGTCCGGCTAAAAAGGCTGGTCTGTGCGGATATTAGGTTTGGCGACCTGGCAACTATAGCTGCAATGAATAAAATTTCTGTTGTGTATAGTGTCAGTCACCACATTTGACAAAATGCGGATTATACAGTTTAAAGACGATACTTTTTTCGTCATTACATGGAATATTTTTCTTCATAAAATCATAAAGCATCTTAATTTTAATATATGTTCGTTGAGACACACGGCATTGTAAAATCTACATATTACGCCATCTCTTTGTTTTAATTCAACATTAGAATGTTCGTTTAAAAGAAAGGTTAAAGACGAACATTGTAAAGTAGGTTCAATAACACAGTCTTGCGTTATGACCACCATGTTTTTTTTGTAACAGCCAAACGAATTACCTACCTACCGTTGCGTAAGACAGTTACATAACTGATAAGATTAGATGTAGGCTGCGTGTTCATCAGAAGATACATCTTTCTTAAATATATAAAGGAAAACTTCTGTCTACGAGGAAAACTGAGTGACTGACTGACTGACATCACCGCACAGCCCAAACTACTTGGATTAGAAACTTAAAATTTTACACTTGCTTTCTGTTATAGAGTAGGTAGGTTTATAGAGTAGTAGGCGACTCATTTTCCTATCCTAACGCGATTAATTTTGTAAGTAAGTTCATCTACTTACTGCTTGATGTTTCGGCCGCGATGCTGCGGCCGTGGTCACAAGCGAAGCGAACTCAACATAATCGCGTTGTTGTGTCCCGTTTACTTAGTTCTAATTCTGATACGGCGCAACGCGGAAGTTTAAAGTTTTATCACTAAGAAAGTATTTTTGGAAATTCCTTTATTATAGTAAAAAGGGGGAGTAAGTTTGTATGAAACTTCGCCAATTATAAAGCTGAATCGATAAAAATTGTGCTTGCCGGCACAGTAAATACAGAAATAGGTACATACAGTATATCGATTCCCTAAAGCTCGATCGTAAACTCGCTTCTCTCTTCGACCCTCACATTCTGATCAAGAGTGATCTTTGTGACGATTGTGTAATGCGGATTTGATATCTCTCTGCGGATTCAGAATCGAGCCTTTACAAAAACGCACTGCTGGAACATTGAGTTATAATGTACATCTCAATGTGCTGGAAGGAGGAACTGCCTATCTTATCTCAAACACAACAACGCTACTGACTTTGTTGTTCTGGCGACCGATTCAGATAAGATAAGATATTCTTAATTTTGTATCGCGTCTTCGACTAATTGTTCGAAAGAGATCGCTTTATAGTAATAAAGACTACCAAAATGTTACTTAGCATTTTGTTGTTATTTACATGTCAATACTTTTCAAGTACCTACATACATACTCGTACATAGGTACATAATTATCACGATCACGACTATTGTCCTTGAAGGGTTAGTCAGAGACTAGGCAATGAAAACAGCAAAAGCTGTCTTCTACCATAGTCCACTTTTCACCAAATAGCGACTGCAGCGTGACAAGTGATGAGCTCATCACCGCTCTATGCTGTTAGATGTACCTATGTGCAGTCTTTAGTCCGTTAGTCGCCTTTTACGACACCCAAGCGAAGAGAGGGGTGAAAGTATTCTTTCACCGCTACGTGACACGGTTAGGTATTGCTACATTTATTATCTTAACCAATCAAATCAATAAAAATAATTCTTATTCATGCAGAACTAACTGACAAACAAGCACTTAAATTCGTCTACATCATTTTTTTGTACTTCTACCTTTGCCTGCATTTGAATAACAAAAACTAGTTTTTTTAATTTTATAGCATTGATTAGCTTCGTAATATTTGTTTTGGTTTTTTTGCGTTAATAACACCCAATTAAATCACCCTTTTTTGACGTTTCAATATCTAAATAATAGCAACATAAAAAATAATAATAATATTAATAATACCTATACTGTCCCACTGCAGGGTCTGCAGGGCAAAAGGGCTCCATCATAGGAAATCAAGTCGTCGCTACGATATAGAGGTATTGTGACGAGGCTTGCCAGACCAAATTTATAAAATTACCGAACATGGCATGGCGAAGGAATTTGCTGGGAAATTTTACATTTTTATTGAAGAAATTTCACATACTTACTTATATTCTAATGAAAAACGATTATAATTATCAATTTTTTTTCGAA
Source organism: Scoparia ambigualis (assembly GCA_963921215.1). Lineage (NCBI taxonomy): Eukaryota > Metazoa > Arthropoda > Insecta > Lepidoptera > Crambidae > Scoparia > Scoparia ambigualis. The sequence goes on along the minus strand of OY992515.1, from coordinate 22,716,892 downwards.
AATATTTATAGGTAAATAATTATGGTCAACCTTCCCATAAAAAGTAAAACAGTGTGCGCCTGCCCAGTTATTAGCAACCGGCGCATCGTCGCGCTACTCTTTGTTGATTTGAGTTTGCAAATCAATAAATAAATAAATAATATGCAAGGCTTCAAAAATACCGAACCATTCATACTTCGGTATTTTTGTCATACCGAACACCGAACACGCAGTTGAAATACCGAACAGTTCGGTAAAAACCGAACACCTGGCAATCCTGATTGTCACCTGAAACACACTTTGCCCGACTGGGAATAGAACCCGGACCTCAGGATATCGGACCGAGCGATTTGCCACTCGGGCACCGGACTTATCGCAATTATTAATTAGTTATTAGATAGAATTATCCTCATTTGTAAATACAATTTTTTCTTAAGTACAAAACCAATTAAGGGTGAGTCCCACCCATGAAACTGAACAACTTTCCCCAAAAAACCTATGTGCGAAAATGACAAAAAAAAAATCGATCTCCTATACTATTGTTGTCAGCTGATCGGACAGTTTTGTATGGGAGGTCGAAATTTTCTTGTAATTTTTGCACATAGGTTTCTTGGGGAAAGTTGTTCAGTTTCATGGGTGGAACTCACCCTTAATTGGTTTTGTATAAAGAAAAATTAAAGTTGTATAATCAAATTATCATGAAAGATCTTTTTAAGCCTTTTGGTGATAGGTAAATGTGTATCTTCCTGTTCCATAACATATTGTTTGGTAATAAGACTAATAAGTGTAAATCTATCTTCCTGTTCCATAATACCTATTGTTTTTGTTCATAACTAACATAGAACACCGTCTTACCTCAGCCATTTTGTACGAAATATTTACAAATTATATAAGAAAACCATCGTCCTTTATCGATCTTTCTATCAATAAAAACCACGTAAAAATTCATTGCTTGGTTTAGAAGGAGAACGCGGAGCCACAGACACAGAAAGACAGCGACTTTACTTTTTATTATGTAATAATGATAATGAGAATATGTACAAAATTGTACATTATTAAAAAATTACACTAGAAATTAAAGTGTTACTTAAATTTTGTTGCTAACTTTACAATTCGTACAAAGTGTTGGAAGAATTTCCACGAGCAGGATTCGAACTCAAATCCTCTGACAAGATAGTACAAATAGTTAAAAAAAAATATTTTGAAACTTCTTTGCGAATGAACACAGATTATAAAATAAATCTTACTCCAAACAGGCACAATTAAAACACACTTTAAATTAAAAAAAAAAGATTGAAACTACAAACAAGAAAACTGAAAACAAAACACTCACCTCCAAAAAGTTTCCAACGGTTTTCGAAAACGGAGCACACGAATTATAATATTTTTTAAAACACTACAGATTGTATTTTCCCGCTCAAACACAGTTACCACGCTTACGTCAACGAGAGACTGACACTTAAGTCGGACTGGCCGCTTGCTTGACCGTCTCTTTCACAATTTATAACATTTGTGCGTTCGTGGTCGGTTCACTGCGAGCGACGCAGTGGGAGCGATAACACGGATGCTATGCAACGCTATAAAAACTAATATGAAACATTTAAATTTAGGTAAGAGTATAAAATTAAAAAGTGAAAATAGACAAAAAATAAAAATTATAAAGTGCGCTTAACAGTATTTAAGAATACCTATAAAAAGTCAATGTAAATATATGAAAAATATACATAACTACATAGCTTACTTACAATAGAGGAAAATACGTTATTATCGGCGTACCGCGCACGCCTCTTGCATACTATGACTAAAAGTCCTAGTAGCACCGAATACCGTGACAGTCGTCAATACAGCAGCAGCAGCAGCAAGCAAAGCAAGTTGTTTTAGTAAGAAAGAGCGGAATGCCTTGCTGTTCATGCACAAACCACTTAGTGAGCAAAAACAAGGCACATGGAAAACTTTTCACTTGTGAAGTATACCAAACTTAGATTAAATCAAAATAGCGGAAGATAGGTGAATCGCCTCTAGCACATGGACCGCTTAAATCAGGTCCCCGTCGCCTAATTTCCCTCGGTCGCAAGTCTGGCAGGACTCGACTCTGATGCACACCAGTGTAGCTGCATCGTCCCCTTTTTCAGTGGACGATTATTATGGACGTGCCGTATCTTCCGCTATTTTTATTTGATCTAAGATACCAAAACAATAATATTTTCATTGTACTTAGAAAATATTTATTATGACATTGATTGTCATGTGCGAGCTTCATTCATCGTGCGTCGTCGTCGTCGTGAAACTTCAGGGTGCTTGCTGAACTCAGAACAATAACTAAATTGTTCTAAGTTGCTGAACCCTCAGAAAAATAGTTATTGTTCTGAGCTCAGAACAATATATTGTTCTGAGGTTCTGAGGCTGAACCTTTCGCATAGCGTAGCTGTCTCGCTTGTTTGATTGACATTAGCTGTCACACTACATAGAGTATGTAGTTGAGTAGGACTATAGAATATAACTAAAGTTATTATTCTGAGTCTGAGAGTAGGACTATTTTTTGATCATACTACTAGGGGCATACCGTATCTTCCTCCATAGTTTATAAAAAAGTACTTATTTTTTAATTAGTAGGTTTATTCGGATAGTTTTCGCTCATAATTTTAGATAACGTTTACTATGGGACTCTCAACTTTGAAATCATGAAAAAAAATCGGTTCGTGTTAGGTATAACTGCTGTTTCTTTCGAGATATCAGAATAAGACTAGAACGACACTTTGTGATTCCAGTGTACTGTCAAGGATTAATTGCAGTTTTAAATAAATAAATAAACTAAAAATTCACAACATAATCAAGACTATTATCCCCAAAGGGTTAGTCAGAGACTAGGCAATGAGGACCGCAAAAGCAGTCCCCTGCCATAGTCCACTTTTCACCAAATATGACATATGGTGAGCCCATCGCCGCTCTGTGCTGTTGGATGTATGCGCAATCTTTAGTCCGTTAGTCGCCTTTTACTACACCCAAGGGAAGAGAGGGGGTGGGTAGTATTCTTTCACCGCTACGCAACACGGTTAGTACACGGTTTTTTTCTATAATTTATTTATTTCAGTATATACGATTCATCATCATCATCATCAGCCTATTAACGTCCCACTACTGGGCACAGGCCTCCCACGTGGACAATAGCACGTGGGGATATTGGGCCATAACCCACCACGCTGGCCCAATGCGGGTTGGTGGGTTTTAACGACTGTCATCTTACGACAACAACCGGGACCAACGGCTTGACGTGCCTTCCGAAGCACGGAGGAGCTCGAGATGTTTTTTTTTTAATTTGGTCACCCATCCAGCGACCCGGCATTGCGAAAGTGGCTTAGCAAGCAAGATCGCAAGCCGAATGCGCTAGCCGCTGCGCCATTGAGCTCCTCAATGGCGCAGCGGCTCAATATACGATTAACACAGTACAAGTAGGAAGAACGATGCTGTCCTGCTCTTCCCAGCTCAAGTTCATATTACATTAGATGCAGTGTCTGTTCAAAATGGGACAATTACCTACAACACAAATTTTCAGGAATTAAGAAAAACTGATGCTTTATAACTATAAGTATACATACATGAGTGAATTTGTGTCCTAAGTAATAAATAGTTTAAAATACATCAAAAACATATAAATATATGTATAAGTGCATTTTTAATGTGCTCTACGTAAAACAATTTCAAATATATCCCATTTTGATCAGAAATTTTGGATAATGTCCAGTTTTGGATAATTATTATTGTTGCTCGTGGCGATTTTTTATCTGGTCCCGAGACGTATAGTTTGAAGTGTTCGGATTAGGTTCGGATACAATGATTTATACCTTTTTTACGCTTTTTCAGCCATAGTTCGATAATACAAAAGGCCCGTTTTGTATTATAATTTTGAAAGTTATCCGGTTTAGTATAAAAAATGTCCCCTTTTGTTATAATTTTAGTTTTGATTCAAAGTGGTCAATTCAATGCTGATTTTGTATAGAATAAACGTCCTTTTGATGGGATAACATAAAGTCCACACTAAGATATTAGAACAAAAAAGAGATTTCCGTCGCTAACTCAAAAATTGTCAAAAGTGTAATAGTCCCCTTTTGACAGACACTCCTCAGAATATTATGTTTCATTAATTACAAGTAAATAATTATTAATTGTTATTTAAGGCTCATTGAGTAAATTATTAATTTATCTTCGTTAAATGAATGAAATGAAACACAGCCTTGCCTTTTAGTAAATTTTTTTAAAATTTTTTTACTAATCATTATAATTTAAAAAAAATACATTAATTAAACGTTAGATTGTTAAGGCTTGAAATTATTAGAATTTAGAGCGAAGTTAAATTAAGTAATTAAAAATATATTTCTGTATAGTTTAGCTTGTGCTGTCAAACAAGCCAACCAGGAGGTGAGGTCTGCATGCGTAAGCAAGAAAAAAAATGTAATACAGTTAATGATCGAAATGTTTGGGTTTCGCGAGTCTATAATTAGTATTGAGACAATACGACCATTAAAATGACATTTAGTAAATCAATTTGTGCCGAATGAATCCATTTATTAATTACTTATTATTAAATCCACTTTAATGCCGGGTTTTTGGTTGTTTTACCGAATTCGTTCTAAAACGTCATGTTGTTCATTATTTTTGAAATGAAATTATCCTGCTGCTCTTATATGATCATCATCAGCCTATAAACGTCCCACTGCTGGGCACAGGCCTTGCCGCATGGACAACGGCATATGGGGAGATTGGGACATAACTCACCAAACTGTCCCAATGCGGGTTGGTGGGTTTTAACGGCTGCTATCTTACGATAATAATCGGGACCAATGACTTTAAATGCCTTTCGAAACACGGTTAATATCTTCTTAATCAGCTGAAAGTCTATCTATCTAACTACTCTACTCTTAAACGTCTAGATCTCGTTTCAGTATAGATCAAAAATCTAAGTTTGGATACTAAGCCAAATTGAACTACGTCGAATAAATCATAAATACCTAAATAGCTGTGAGCAGTGTGGTCGCTCATTTTTAAAAGAATACTACCAACCCAACCCAACCCATATCTTCGCTAAGGTGTCGTAAAAGGCGAGTAACAGACTAAAGATTGCAAATAAATCCAATAGAATAGAGCGGCGATGGACTAACCTATTACGCTGAGAACATGTTGATAATTAGTAAAACGTAGATGTCATGATGTCATGCCGCATTGCCGCCCTAATGCTTAGTTTCTGACTAGTCCTTTGAGGACCGCAGAAGCTGTTCTCTGCCATAATCCACTTTTCACCAAATAGCGACTGCACATGTGCTTTGCGTGACAGGTGGTGAGCCCATCGCCGCTCTATGCTCTAGGACCTAGGATGTATGTGCAGTCTTTAGTCCATTAGTCGCCTTTTACGACACCCAAGGGAAGAGAGGGGGTGGTAGTATTCTTTCACCGCTACGCGACACTGTTATTATAACAGATTACACGGATATAAGTTAGGGGCCGTTTATTAATCACGTGACGTTTTTTTTCCATTTTTACCCCTCCCCCGTGGTGATACGTGGTGAGGTTAAGGTTAAGACTAACCCCCCCCCCCCCCAACCTTCCCACCAATCACGTGTATCTTTAAATAAGCGCACAGGTATAAAGTATAATCTAATTTTATTCTAGAAAATTAAAAAAGGTCGCAGGTTGTTTTTCTTTCAACGGCCTGTCAAGGTCACACTAGACGCAGCGGCGTTTGGTAATAAGAAATCGCGCGTTTGAAGCAAAATAAATACACGTGAAATCTTACCACACGCCCCATCCCCCATTTCGTGATTTTTGCCGAAGCCCCTCCCCGCCTTTCGTGCCTCACGTGATTAATGGACGACCCCATATTTGCCTCCAAAATTCAGTGATATTAGATAAGTATACAATGAAGAGCCGGCATAGGTACCTAACACACAGCGACAAAAATACTTTATAGTGGCAGCTTTGACATCCTACTAATATTATAAACGCGAAAGTTTGGGGGTTAAAGTTACTTGCGTCCGTAGGTTTACCCTTGAGACCCTACACGTGACCCCTGGGTGGTGCTAAATGAGTGACACTGACTGAGTGGTAGAGCCACGCTGCGTTGCAGCACGCATTGGGCCGGCTCGCCTGGCGTAATACCACCCGCTCACTAATATCCGGCGTGAAATAATAGCACTTGGTGCTGTTGTGTTTTGTCCGGCCAGTGAGGGTTCCGGAGGATTCCTTCCTTAAAGGCCGGCAACGCATCTGCGATTCCTTTGGTGTTGCGGGTGTCCATGGGCGGCAATATAACTCTTGGAGCGCTTGGGACCAAAATCTTGGAGCGGGCGGGAATAAGCCGTTTTTAGAGCGTTAATTGTGCATCTACTTAGTTTTTATACAGAACAATCTAAAGCCTCTGCTACTCTGACATTGCCTTTTTCCACATTACATATACAAAACAACGACGTTGTAGAGTCAGAACAGTTGATATAAATGCAGTACCTACTTATTGTAATATGTGCTAATTTAAAGAATAATAGTAAGTATATACTTTATATTTTTTTAACTGCTACGGGTAAGCACTTGGCTTTCATCTTACTTGATGGTAAGTGACGATAAGGCCGAAGGTGAAAGCATTTCACCCGGAATCCTCAACCGCTGAGGAACTGGCTATCTTATCTCTAAACTGTCGGAACACAACAATGACATAGTTGTTATGGCGCCTCACTTTAGACACGATGGTGGTAACTAGCCAGGCGGACTTACAAGCCCTATAGCCATTCAAACTAAGTAGGTACACGAAAACTAAGGAAAGCGAACCCGGGACCTCTGGGTCTTAGATCAGTGGCTTATCCACTAGAACACAGATGCGGTTAAATCTCATTTCTCTCTTGGGTGTCGTAAAAGGCGACTAAAGGACTGAAGACTGCTTATATGTATGTAGGCATATTGTAATATAATTATGAGAGAAACCTGTTTCTTACTTTAGAGGTTTTTCAAAGAGTAAGGTTATCATGATACTTTCCTGAGCCGATTCAAGATCACCAACGAGCAATGATTACGCCGAAATTCGGTCAAACTGCTACCATTTACTTTAAAACTTGTTCCGTTATTTCATTGAAAATACGTAAAGGCTAAGGCTGAGAGGCTTTCAATGCATATTTTTAGTCATATAATATTTATTGAATCATGTTGGTATGGTACAGTCGTAGAAGTTTCAGGCGCGTTCTCACTGAGAGCATTCGCGTGTAATGAGCATTCGGCGTCGAATATTCGAGTGGTGTAGACGTTGAGCCAAGCGTTTCAAAGTTTACACGCGAGCACGAACTTCGGCCGGTGTGGACGTCGGTCGCGTCACCGTCGTCGCAACGCTGTTCGCGGAAATGGCTTGCATTCGAATGTTCACGCAAACAAAACGCTCGAATGCGAGTACTCAGATAAAAAAATGAATGAGTATGTATGTAGAAATATTACTGGCCTTGTAAGCAAGGAACAGTTCCTTGATCGTGACCTTCTTGGTCTATCGTATTATTTATTGTCAATGTAAATTTATTATAACAAAAAATTATCTCCTTTCGACTCCAGGCTCGGATGTTCGACTTGAACGTTTATACTTTTGGACGAAAGTGAATGTTTAGTTCGCTGGGCAGAATTTGTTGCTCACCGGTGGTTGCTCGTTTACAAATGCTCAGGGTAAGAATGCTCTCAGTGAGGACGCTCCTTTTTAAGGTGACATTCGCTTGCGCTCCATTCTGACCGCGCGTATATACGTAGCGTGCGCACATGAGTATCTTAGGGCGTGCGCGTAGATGGTTTTATTTTGATAATTTGTTTCTTCACCATGGATACTAGTCCTTCAGTGGAAATAATAGAGTTCATTTATTATGCTTTATAAGATGATAATAAGCTAAATGATATTTCCCCCCAAATCCCTTGAGTTCCAGTAAAGATGTGGGACTTTACTGAATCTCACACGGACTTCTTGAGAGAATTTGAAAAGTGATGTTGCACTGTTTTGTTTTATTTGCCAACACTCATGCACGTTCACGAACACTTAACGGTTAATAATCCACCATTATTTTACATTAATATTCGACAATACACAAATTTTAGAAAATAAGACAAAACTACGACGCTTCACTTTCCCGCCAAGAAGTCCGCGTAGATGGTATGCAAGTAGGGTTGCCAGGCCGCCAAACCTAATAGCCGGACAGACCAGCCAGTTTGGCCGGACATTTGGGTAAAAAGGCCGGATACCCTACATTTTCGGGAGCAGGAGCGACCGACAGTCGTCTCGCCTGCGCTCGGCCACGCTCGGCGCTCGCTCGTTTGCGATATGTAAAAAGCCGGAAAAAAGCCGGACACCGTTTATTTTACCCGGACACGCAATCAAAAAGCTTAACCATATCCGGCTTTTTTAAGTAGTTACCATCCGTCCGGATTAATCCGGACATGTCCGGAATTTTGGACACTAGTCCGGATTTTGTCCGGCTCTTTAATTTATCCGGATTTTGGAATATGAGTAACAAAACTACATTTAAGTACCTACCTAATATCAAATAAGTACGGTTATGTAACGTTTTTAATCCTTAATAACTTCTCATATATCTAAAAAAAAACATAAAAAGTAAGTAATGTCTCCATTTTGTGACTAAAAAGTCCGGACTTTTATCGAAATGTCAGGCTTTTTGTCAGGACTTTTCAAATTCCTAAATGGTAACCCGGGTTGTTAGCTGGGTGTCATGTTCGGCTTTAGTCATATTCCGGTTTGGTCATATTTATTCCGCTGTAGTCATATTCATGACCAACGCAGAACATGACTAGGCCCTATGTGCAAGCGAATATCGCCGAAAAGTGGTCGACCGGGAACTTCCTCGACTGTACATAGATCTATTGTTTTCTGAGGTTTAACCGAGCACTACACATTGAAATGAAACACTTTTTTACGGATTAACTCGCGTTTAATTTACTATTTACATATTATCCTGAAGTTTCGAAACCTTTACAGGGTTCGTGGTCTCCCTGTGAGTCTCCCTGTGACCACGGACCCTGTAAAGGGTTCGAAACGTCAGGATAATATAAAAAACTATGTAAATAGTAAATTAACCGCGAGTTAATGCGTAAAAAAGTGTTTCATTTCAGTACATAGATCTTACACACACAACACATACAACAAGCCCGCTTCCTGGAGAGGTAGGCAGAGATATCTTTCCATTTGCTGTGATCGTGAATTCCTGACACACATCCTTAGCTTCACTCACTCTCATAACGTTCTTCATACATGCTTGTTGGTGTAGGGTACTCTTGACCTGACCTTAAAGCTCGATTCACACATATAAGTGAAGTCACAGTTCCGGCACAGTGCCGGCACAGTGCGAAATATTCTTTACTAGCGGCTGCTCGCGGTTTCACCAGCGTGGTTCCCGTTCCCGTGGGAATTTCGGGATAAAAAGTATTCTATGTGTTAATCCAGGTTATAAACTATCTGTATGCCAAATTTCATCCAAATCCATTTAGTAGTTTTTACGTGAAAGAGTAACAAACATCCATCCATACTTACAAACTTTCGCGTTTCTAATATTAGTAGGATAGGATATGAACGCACTGAGAGCACCGTCACTGACACTAATATTGTGGGGATGCGTTCATAGAGAATGTATGAAAGAATATTTCGGCACTGTGCCGGTACTGTGTCGGAACTATAACTTCACTGATATGTGTGAAGCGACCTTTAACGAGAACGTCACCGATCTGCCCCCTTACTCTCGAAACCGATCGCTATTGGATCGGATTGGTATTGTGAATGTTCGTACCTACTCCTAAGTTACGACACTAGAGCTAAAATGGATTCATATTGCGTGGATTTTGAATGAAAAAAATACAAAACTCAATGCCATTTAGTTCACCCAATATGAATCCAAATTAGCGCTGGTGTCGTAACTTAAAAATACGAAAATTCACAATACCAATCCGATCCAATAGCGATCGGTTTCAAGAGTAAAGGGGCTGATCTAAGTACGTTTGCTGAGGACTTCCCCTTTTTCATCCATTCTCCCTATCCTATACTAAACCATCATAAACATGCCTTTCTCAATATTTATGTCACAGCATCTTCATTAATTCCACACTTCTCTCATATAACAATTCCTAGTCCGATTATTTAAAGTCACACCACAAAATACAATTACATATGTAAGTAAATAGTTCCTCAACATGACTCTGTAAGGGTATTGCAACAATTTTGCATTTATTTTACATGCAACAATATTAGATTAAGTATATTAATTATTTTTCTAGAGCCTTGGCTGATTCCTACTATCAAATACTTAGGTACATAATTCTAACTATATTATAAATGCGGAAGTTAGTTACGCTTTTACACTTAATCCGCTGCAGAACCGATTTTGATGAAAGTTTGTACCCTTTACAGGGTCCGTGGTCACAGGGAGTCTCCCTGTGACCACGGACTCTGTAAAGGGTTCGAAACGTCAGGATAATATTAAAAAAAACGATGTAAATAGTAAATTAAACGCGAGTTAATCCGTAAAAAAGTGTTTCATTTTAATGTGTATTGCTTGCTTAAACCTCAGAAAACAATAAATGAATGTTAATATATGCTGACGACGAATATATATATACTTACATTGACACTTTGTGATTCCAATGTACAATCAAGGATTAATTGCAGTTTTAAAATGATATAAGAGACATAAGTTTTAGAATACAGTTTAACTCGTAATTTTAGAGTGGATTCGACCAAACTGTAATAAGACTTACTCCGAGATTAGTCTATACAAATTCGGCGCTTAATCTAGGTATAACATCACATTCCAGGTTGGTCGAATACAGCCATATACATACTATTTACATAAAATCACGACTATTATCCCTCAGGGGTTAGAGACTAGGCAATGAGGACAGCAAAAACAGTCCTCTTCCATAGTCCACGGCACATAGCGATTGCACATGTGCTCAGTGTGACAGGTGGTGAGCACATCGCCGCTCTAAATTGTTGGATGTACGTGCAGTCTTTAGTCCGTTAGTCGCCTTTTACACCCAAAGGAAGAGAGTATACTTTCGCTGCTACGTGACACGGTAAATATTACATTTTAAAAGAAATATTTTATTTTACTTACTGTAAAATGACGAAGACGCGGCACATAAAACACAGACACGTGAAGCTCGCAACGACATTCGCCACAACTCAAAACTGATTAGTTTCCAGTGGAAGTACCTAAATGACATAGAAGTATTTTTGTAATTGCAATAAAATAACACTACTTTTAATGACAATGTGGGGTGAACATAAACTCATTTGTCAACTACATAACATAGGTGTTATGTTAAGTACATAGTGTTATAATTGAAATGACTTTGTCGCTTGAGTCGTGTGTTCACTCACTCTCTAAAACTCAATAAAGGAATACTATTATTCACCCCTCTCCTCTCATGGGTGTCGTAAAAGGCGAGTAAAGGAATAAAGACCGCACATCCAACAGCATAGAGCGGCGATGGGTCACTCAGCACCTGTCGCGCTGAGCACATGTGCAGTTGTAATTTGGTGAAACGTGGACTGTGACAGTGGACTGACTCCTGACTAACCCTTTGGGGATAATAGTCATGAATATAATATGTAAGTATGTATGTCGCTACGTGTATTTTTCCTACGTGAAGATCGCAAGATCCTGCGACGGGTTATTCCACTTAAGCCATTGTTCTCAAAACCAGTGTTGCCAATTTAGCTCTTTTAGAGCTAAATTTAGCTCTATTTTCAATAAATTAGCTCCAAAAAAAACATTTCAGCTCTTTAGCTCTTTAATTTACGACACGATCAAGGCGATTTTAACTGTCAGATCTGGATTGCGACGGACAAAAAATGCTGTTACCCAACTATGAAGTGCCAAAAGAAGTCCTAAAAAAATTTGTACGTACTACTTCATTTCCACTTGAATCCAAAATAATTTTGGTAGTGTCAAATAATCAATTTAAAACGTATTGGTATAAATTTACTAGAACTGGTTTGGTTTACTGAATACTGAGAATTCACGTGCTGACTGTAAATGTCATAGTACTCGGCCAGACTGCCCGCACGGGCGCGGACGCGGGCGCGGCGCGGCGTACTCAAACATTTAAGGCTAGGTGTTAGTGAAAAATTAAAATAACACGTTCTTAGAACTACTTTGTGAATAGTAAACAGTAAAATTAAAATCTGCGAAAATTATGGAATATTGTTGAGGCTTTATTCTGTGAAATACACCCGATGGAAACACGATTTGATAAAGTTGGCTCGATAGAATAAATTCACAAAGTTGCATATTTTTGTGTCATTTTATCTTCTTTTCTAGGTTTTATTCTTAAAATAAGTGATTTGATATTATGAGTAATTTACCAAAACGAAGTTCATAGATAGCTTGAGGAATTATAACCGATCGTTTTTTATTTATTACATCTATCAATTTTTTTAAAATATAAAACGCGATTATTCGCGCCGCTTCGCTGTTATACCCGTCCCTTACCGTCGTACCGTTGAGAGAGCGAGAGAGAAGCGCTCGAAATACCTCCCCTTAAGACTTAAAACTATTAGGTACTAAATCTCTTTGTCAAACATATTTATGACTGTCCATAGTGGGCACGCGGCGCGCCCGCGCGTGCAGTCTGGCCGAGCCTTCGTTCAACAATACCATCCGAAGGGCCGAGCACTAAGAGTCAAAGTGGAATGATTTAAATATGAATAAAATGTTCACTAAAAAGTGTTTTGGAGTTAAAGTGGAAAGTTGTTTGGAGTTTAGTGGAATAACCCACTGCGACTCGTAGGCTACTTTTATTTTCTATCCGATCATTATAATCAACAGTCTATAAACGCCCACAGCCGGGCATTGCCTTCCCAGTCCCACATGGACCTTAGCACTTAGGGTCATTGTGTAATAATAACCTACGACAACGCTAATCTCCTCATTGGCCCAGCGTGGTGGGTATATGGCCCAATATCCCCACGTGTCCACGTAGGAGGCCTGTGCTCAGCAGTGGGACGTTTATAGGCCGATGATGATGATGATACTGGTGAGTTGAAGGCAATTTACCTAGGCAAAGTCGCAAGCGGAAACTAGTATCTAAAACAGAATTACTAGTAAGATATTTTATTCTGAGAATACAAACCGCATATTAAGTGATCATGGCCTTAGGTGTATGACGAATTAATTGTACCTTTTATAGATATGAAGTACATTAAATTATACGTCAAGGGTTTTTCGATACGTCATAGTAGGTACTTTAACGCGTCTTCCGCTCTGATCAACAGAGCGAATCAACTAGTTGATCAGAGTGGAAGTCGATTCAGGCATTATTATGTTCCTATGGAATCAACTATACCTATTTGATTAGATAATTTTTTTACTAAAGTTTCTTTTTTTTTTTTTGTTCCTATCGCATCAATAATAATTATTATGTTTTTGTTACCAACCTGCATTGGGCCAGCGTGGTGGGTTATGGTTATGGCCCAACATCCTTGTGTGCTTGTCCATGTGGAAAGGCCTGTGCCCAGCAGTGATATGTTTACAGGCTAGTAACTGCTTCTGCGGTTCAATGCTTAGATCATCAGTTTTAAAGCAGCAGTCTCAGGTTCAATTGTAAAGCTGTCATAATTCCAAATTACTAAATTTATTTTTATTTTATATAAATTTCAAAAACTAATACTTTATTTGATATATATTATTATCATTATGATTTTATTAATATATTATATACATATTCATTAATATTCATATTTTTTGTATGTTGGGTTTATATAATATAACTTATTAAAATTAATTGTATGTAACCTAGGGATAAGATGAGGCTATTCTTCTTGTTAGTGTACAGGCATCAACGTAACAAAATTTTTTTAGTGTTGATGTCACAGTTAAACTGCTGATATATCTTTACGACAAAGTAGGATGTAATTTGCTATAAGGTATACTGTATAATCTTGTATTATCCTATTTTTGTTGAAATAAACATTTTTCATTTTTCATTTTTCATTTCAGTTCCTAACGGAGGTTTGGCTAATGTAATCTGTCGTTTAAGTTTTTATCGATTCGGAAACGCCTTTAAGCATTTTTCACTATATTATGTATTTTAATTAAAAGGTATACTTACCTATGTTTATTAATCTTTATTAGTAAGTAACCGTCGCCTAATTTGAAAATTTTATGTATTTCATTCATAATGCTAAAGTACCATCCAAATCGAAAATGAATTACCAAGAAAACGATAATTTACACTTCACGTACTTAAGCCTTGCGTTCCGAATTTCCGATACCAAAATAAAAGGATAAATGGCGATCTTCAGATACTTGATCAGGTCACGCGCTGGGCGTTGAACCAACTACCTCCGAGGCGCAGCTTATAAAAAAGGAAGATGCTTAAACTCGTATTGCTTACGTCACACGATGTTGGAATGTGCTTCTTGGACCCCGCCCACAAAACGTGGTTTTATACATAAATACGACTATTATCCCCGAAGGTTTAGTCAGAGACAGGCAATGAGACCCGCAAAAGCAGTCCTCTGCCATAGTCCACTTTTCACCTAATAGCGACTGCACATGTGTGTCGCGTGACAGGTGGTGAGCCCATCGCCGCTCTATGCTGTTGGATGTATAAAATATGCAGTCTTTAGTCCGTTAGTCGCCTTTTACGACACCCAAGAGAAGAGGTAGGGGGGAGGGGGGGTTAACGGTGGTAGTACACCTACTTTTAACGAGCCACAGCCGCCCGGTTTTTTCAACGTTTCGTTAAATAACTAGGGACCTCTGATACAGAATTATATATTGGGCCGAGCGTTTGTTGACCACTCGGCTACGCGTCATATCGTGAATGAGATAAAGGCCAAACGCGGCTTGCGTTGGTTGAGTAAAAACCCCCTTTTATATTTTACGCAGTACATTTCCACAGGACCTAAAGTAGGTCATTAGTATGTAATAATCTACATCCCACCCTTGATTTACGTCACTGGGCGACCGCAAAGAGGCTTCACCGTGAAACGCTAACAGGCTAAATATAACTCGGTCCCACGCGATGAGGAAAAAAAAGGTTTTAATTTATGTACTTTTGTGCAGCTAAAATTAGATACGATAACCGTTTTTTGTTACGTGGTATACAAAGACTATGGTAGTAAACCTTTGGTTCTGTATTTTTATTTTTTATTAAATACTTAGGTGTGCTAATATGTTTACTAGTTACATAATGTCTATTATTATTAATTTAATATAA
This sequence comes from Scoparia ambigualis, assembly GCA_963921215.1. Classification (NCBI taxonomy): domain Eukaryota; kingdom Metazoa; phylum Arthropoda; class Insecta; order Lepidoptera; family Crambidae; genus Scoparia; species Scoparia ambigualis. Next base: position 22,701,673 of record OY992515.1, on the reverse strand, counting down.
TAAGAAAAGAAATGCCCTTGCTGAGTTTCTTGCCGGTTCTTTCTCAGTACAAGGCTCCCGCCTCATAGTTAGACTTACGAACCGATGACATAGCGACATTCATAGTGCTCAATTATTGTAGCCTAGATTAAATAAATAATTTTGATTTTGTTTATTTTTATAAGTACTACCATACTGCATAAGTACCAACCTACTTACTTGGATGCTAAAAAAGTTATATATTTAGTAGGTAGTTGAATTCTTTGATTTTATCGCTTAGAATTGACATTATTACATTAGAGACACCTATATACATTAGACAAAAATGTGTAAATTGATAGTGCCAGTGTATGTACGGTCGGGGTCACCGTCGCTTTACCACTTTGCAACGATTTTCGGTTGAAGCGCGCCGACCGCCCGGGGACGTGCCCGTACCAAATAGACGACGCGGTGTGCAAGGGAGTAATTAGGACAAATATTTGTTGAATGTCGCAAAGTGCAACAAAAATACGTTTTCAATAGGCCATAAGACCGCCGCGCGGTCGCGAAACAATTGATTTTAAATTTTTGTGTCTGGTTTTACGGTGCTCAAGGGGTTAACCCCTTTGTCCTTAGAAGGGTGCCGCGCGATCGCAAAAACTGACATAACTCTCTTATTGAACTTTAAAGCAAAATCAATCATATTGTTGTTTAAAATTAGAACAATTCTGTTTTGAAGTTTCCGACCTCGGAATTTGATTAGAGCAATGTATTTATTCTGCGAAATATACAAAACCATCACGCGCTTGTGTTAAAAATTAAAATTTACTTTTTAAGATGGGGTGACCTGCGGAATATCAATACAAATATTTTCATGTAAGAATTATTGTTTCATGCGTAAAATTAAACGAGTTGTCGAAAAAAAATGTTTTTAGGAGTCATTAGATTTATGTAGGTATTGTTTGTTATTGTTTAAAGAATTTGTTTCAAATTTCAACAAGGCTACGACCTTGTGCAATGATTAGGTTATCTTACGTAGTTTCTTTGAATGTATTTAACTGATTCAGCGCATAGTACAAGTTACTTAAAAATACGTAAATTTTCACAATTTCGTGCAGAAGGCAGGATCCTATAGTGCTCTATGGCAGGATCCCCTTAGGGACAAATAAATAAAAACTCTTTTCATTCCTCATACTCGGAAAGTAGGTCTGAAGCATTGAGTTTTAATGTACTACGTACATTTACCACAATGGTCTGATGTTGCCTGAGGAGCGGGTGGAAAGTAGTACTTTTCCGCCCTAGGTAGAATCGTTTTTCTGACATGTGTAATTGTGACTTATTATTAAAATAATACTAACAACACATCTCTTCCCTTGGGTGTCGTAAAAGGTGACTAACGGATCAAAGACTGCACATGTATACATCCTACAGCATAGAGCGGCGATGGGCTCATCAAAATAATACTACCTATTCCTTTCATCCCTTGGGTGTTGTAAAAGGCGACTAACGGACTAAAGACTGCACATACATCCAACAGCATAGAGCGGCGATGGGCTCATCAAAATAATACTACCAAACCCTCTCTTCTCTTCGGTGTCGTTAAGGGCGACTAACGGACTAAAGACTGCACATACAACCAACAGCATAGAGCGGCGATGGGCTCATCAAAATTATACTACCAACCCCTCTCTTCTCTTCGGTGTCGTAAAAGGCGACTAACGGGCTAAAGACTGCACATACATCCAACAGCATAGAGCGGCAATGGGCTCATCGAAATAATACTACCAATCCCTTTCATCCCTTGGGTGTTGTAAAAGGCGACTAACAAACTAAAGACTGCACATACATCCAACAGCATAGAGCGGCGATGGGCTCATCAAAATAATACTACAACCCCTCTCTTCCCTTGGGTGTCGTAAAAGGCGACTAACGGACTAAAGACATTCGTGTTTTTGTTTTTTCTTTCCTTATGTTCGTAATTAAAAGCACAGTGTTTACCTCGGATGAAAGACTTATTTACTCCCTCGAACTATTGGCGCCCTCGCTACGTCGTCGGCCGCCAAACCCCGTCTCGGGAGTAGATAAGCTACTTTCACCCCTAGGGTAATAATGTACTATTTTGATGCTATGTAGGTACTTTATTTTTGTTCTAACAAAATGAAAAAATACTGTATTCGTCCTAAAAAAAGGTGGCAACCCTAGTGTAGAGGCGTGGGTGTGAGAAAAAGAATTTGTACAATTTTGCAACATTTGCATTTAAAATTTATTTGTTTAGGGGATTTTAATTTATCACACAACACAGAATTTTATTTTTCTAAAAATAGTTGCCCTACTCCTAATAAAACACGATGTTGCAAAAGTAGGTTCAATTTATCAATCAATTTGTCATTGTGTATGTTTTTATCACGTCAGTTCCGTGGATAGTTGGCGATGAATCTTACTTTCTAAAAGCATATAAGAAGAACCATGTCGCTTAGCGGTGAATGATTACTACCACCTTCTCTCTTCCCTTTGGTGTCGTAAAAGGCGACTAACGAACTAAAGACTGCACATAAGACATCTAACAGCATAGAGCGGCAAAGGGCTCACCACCTGTAACGCTGCGTACAAGTCGCTATTTGGTGCAAAATGCACTATGGTAGAGGACTGCTTTTGCTGTCCTTATTGCCTGGTCTCTGACTAACCCTTGGGGGATAATACTCGTCATTATAATTGTGTGTATGTATAAGAATCATAGCAAGTTGAAAATAAAACCCGATCTAACTTTTTTTCTGTAGGTAGCTTTTGAGGTCAATGCTCTACTTACTTTTTATTTTTATTTATGCATCCATGACAACCACTAAATTTTAAGGATTCCGTACCTAAAGATTAAAAACGCGACTCTATTACTAAAACTCCACTGTCCGTCCGTCCGTCCATCTGTCTGTCTGTCACCAGGCTGTATATCTCATGAACCGTGATAGACCGAGCTACACTGTTCAAATTTTCACACATGATGTATTTCTGTTGCCGCTATAACAAAAAATACTAAAACAAAACATAATAAATATTTCAGGGGGGCCCCCATACAACAAACGTATGTTATAATATAAATAGTGGCTAATGTTGTATAGATAATGGTACGGAACCCTTCGTGTCCGACTCCGCGAGCCCGACTCGCACTTGGTCGGTTTTTTTATTACTTCTTCCCTACTTTAAAAGGAGGCAATCGAGCAGGCGGGTCACCTGATGGGAAGTAATCACCGCCGCCCATGGACACCCGCAAAACCAGAGGAGTCGCAGATGCGTTGGCAATCGAGCAGGCGGGTCACCTGATGGGAAGTAATCACCGCCGCCCATGGACACCCGCAAAACCAGAGGAGTCGCAGATGCGTTGGCAATCGAGCAGGCGGGTCACCTGATGGGAAGTAATCACCGCCGCCCATGGACACCCGCAAAACCAGAGGAGTCGCAGATGCGTTGGCAATCGAGCAGGCGGGTCACCTGATGGGAAGTAATCACCGCCGCCCATGGACACCCGCAAAACCAGAGGAGTCGCAGATGCGTTGGCAATCGAGCAGGCGGGTCACCTGATGGGAAGTAATCACCGCCGCCCATGGACACCCGCAAAACCAGAGGAGTACGTTGCAGTTGCAGATGAATTTCCACAAATTGTCTTTCATACAAACCTACTTAGTTGTTAATCACAGACACAACAAAAAAATAATCAGCTAAATAGGTGCAGCCGTTCTCAAGTGATGCCCGTACAAACATTTATATTTAATTGACCGTCGTCCGTTAACCGTGTAATACCTAGGTACTAATATTTAATCTGTGACCGTGTCGAGTAACGGGATAAACAAACAAAGAATCTTGTAAACCCTTATTTGAAAAACATAGAACACGAAGACTATTTATCGGTGATCAGGACCTACTGATTCCGGCTAAGTAATTAATCAAAATCAAAATCAAAATCAATATATCTTTATTCAGTAAGCTTAAATTAAGCATTTTGAATCGTCTAAATTTATTTTTTTATGGATGGATAGGCATAGGAACCCACCCACCCACCCCACCCATTCAGGAAGTCTTTTAGCTGTGGAGAAGAACGGGCACAACAAACTCCACAGCTTTAAAATAATATAGAAGTAACGACATTTACAAAACAACGTTTTGTTACCAAATTATACAATCAGTTATGTAATGTCATAAAAGACAATGGATTAAGAAAAAAAACAATGTAAATATATTATTATAACCAGGCTGTTTTGTCTTCTAAATATTCCTTGACTGTGTAATAAATAACCTTTCCTAAGTAAACAAGATTTTACATGATTCTTAAACTTATCTAAAGGTAAATCTAGTATAGTACTTGGTATTTTATTATAATAGTGTATACCTTGCCCCAAGAAAGAGCCGAGAACCTTTTGTAACCTAAACAGTGGCATTACTAGTTTTGATTGCCATTGCAATAATAATAGTACCTAGTTACATGATTTCTTTTTATAAATTTAATTTTGTATTTTTAATTAGTTACCCAAAGTAATTACAATGTATGGTTTCCTACATTTTATGAAGTGAAGAAAGAAGCAAATAACTAGAGCATATTATTCTGAGAGAAGAAGATATTACGTCATCTTCGTAGTACCTACCTGTATTTATGAAGAGGTTTTATTTGATAAAAGGAGAAGTAGTATGACCATAATTTTAATATTCCTTCCCAGACAAAAAAATTGCAAATGGAAAGCTGACATGTAAGTTTTATTATTATTGCAATGGCCATCAATTACTTAGTCGGAATCAGTACGTCCTGATCAAAAAGTCTGAAAAGTTTTCGCATATACTGGAAAAAATGTCTGTTAAGAAGGAAATACTCAGAATATTTTTACAAAATGTAACACACTAAAATCAAACATACGAGACTCGAGAAAAAATAAATTAGCCATCATACCCAAATGTAATTTTTTTTAAATGCTTACTGTATTTATGGCTACCTAACTAAATCTTACTTTAATTTTAATATTATAAAACTGAAGAGTTAGTTTGTATGTTAGTTTGCTTGAACGCGCTAATCTCTGGAACTACTGGTCCGATTTGAAAAATTCTTTCAGTGTTAGATAGCCCATTTATCGAGGAAGGCTATAGGCCATACATAATCATCACGCTAAGACCAATAGGAGCAGAGCTCCTACGAAGAATGTTTCAAAATCGGGGTTTTTTTTTTTGTTTTTTTTTGAGAGCTTCCGCTGCGTGCACTGCGTAAACGGTTGAAGTTTCGCAAAAATCAAGTACTTATGACAGAATTGTTCACCTTTGAAAGTACTAAAAAAAGTCCGCGACAGCATAATTACCTATGTCTATCTTTAGTCCGGGGGTCGCAAAGGGGGTGTATAAAAAATACACTCTAATTTTTTTTAGAAACTGACGAAAAACCACCTATCAAAAAAAAAGGAAAAAATTCGAAAAAATAGTTTTTTAGGAAAAAGAAAATGAAAAAAATATTATTTAAATTTTTGTATGGAGCTAGATTTTTGTTGTCTAATAAAAAAAATAACCTCGAAATTCCTGACAATTGTTACGCTTCTAAGCTATCACGTGACCTACAGGAGTAGGGCAGTCGTACATTTTAATCCGACGAAATCCTGCACCCCTCGACACCCTTTAGACGCATAAAACCATATATTATACTTACGTGAAACACCAACTCGAGGTTTTGTGGTGTTTTGCGGATTAGTAGAAATAATTACGTCAATTACCAACTACGTACAATTCCACAAAATACTTATAGGTGAGTAAGTTTAAAAAAAATATTTAAAAAGTTCTTACAGCACAACTTCTACTCCATTATATAGTGAGTAAGTACCTACATAAATCAACAATAATTATATCTAAGTACTTAAATGTGTATTTATTTTTAATTATTTTATTGAAATGTTAATAGACATATTGTATTAGATTTATAATTTGCTTATTCTATTGACATTTAATTAAATAATTATTTAAATTTGGATTTTGCTATCATGTAAGTACCTATGCTGTTCTGTTTACCTATAAAATTTTAAAATTATTATTCTATTCATATTTCGTCACCACAGCAGTACAACAAGGTTCATCTTCTATAAATATTGAAAAAAAATTGATAAAAATTGTCTATGAAAGTAGGTACTCAATTAGGGGTTCTATCTGTCAATTAAAATATTCAAAAACTTCATTAGAAACGGATTTATGCACAGTGAAACAAAGTTGTATGTAAAAAAAATTTTTTTCTTTCTGTAACACCTCAGAATAATAAATGAATGTGTAACACTGTCTTAAATGACTTTTGTATGACAGTTAGAATATTGTTGCACTCTATGGTACATGCATGAACCTCAGAACAATATTGTTCTGAGGCATGAACCTATAAGGTTCATGGGCACATGATGTCGTTTTCGCCAAAATGTCGGTTTCTCAAGATGTTTTGCGATCAGAAAATTATATTTTGGATAACGAAACAAGCGAATTGAAACTTCACGTATTTTTCCATTGAGTTAAACAATAATATAATTTTTACTTAAATCAATGTATTTTTCCCGATAATATTTACATTCAAAAGCACACGTAGGTACTTACACGTCAGAAGTTCAGGTTTTTGTCGTGTGTCATGTGTGTCGTTTATAAATATTATTGCGATTTTAATGGACTTCAAATCACAATAACGCAGCTAAACATACGTTTTTTATTATCTACAAAGTGTTGAGAACCCTGCATTTTACTTAAGCATGCCTAGTTACATTAAAATTGGCTTATTAGTTTGTAAAAATTTGAACTTGGCGTTTATATGGGAAACCGAAATGCTTATTTTTTTTTGTTTTTTAGCGGGTAAGCGCTGGCCTTCATCTCACCTGATGGTAAGTGACGATAACGCCGAAGGTGAAAGCGCTTCATCCGGAATCCTCAACTACTGAGGAACTAGCTATCTTATCTCTAAACTGCCGAAACACAACAATGCTATAAGTCGTTGCTATGGCGACAGACTTAGATAAGATGGTGGTAGCTAGCCAGGTGGACTTAACAGCCCTAACACTCACCAAACCAAGAAAACAAAGATGTAACCCCCGCTGGGAATCGAACCCGGGACCTCTGGGTCGGAGACCGGTGGCTTAGCTACTAGACCTCAGAGGCGGTTCAAAAAACGGTAAAAGAAAAAAAAGTACAATCTACTAAAGATATAAAAATAGCAACTGATACGCGAAACTCTTTAGGAATCGCTGCACTAGATATTAAAGAAACGGTTTTTTAGAACCTCTAAGCGGACGGATCGCTAATCTTTAATAAAAACTTAAAGGATCGGTTTCTTTTCAGATCCTTTCAGCTGGCAGGCTGCTAGTCTTTAGTAAACCCTTGTGTCTTAGGTCATTGTCTTTTACTTACTTAAAATTTAAGTTATATTCATAAAGGGGGTGCCGCGCGATCGCAGAAACTGATATAGGGTAGAACGGTTTTAGCAGGGTACAGTAGTATCATCGGGAATATCTCTATAACTACGCCCCGCACGCCCGTTCTCTTTCCCTCAAGGCAGGGTAATATCAAGGGCTCCTAACACGTGTCGACTAACTGTCTGTACCCCGGCCCGCGCACGTAGCTCGACGCGGACGCTTGTGACGGCAAAGAGAAATTTTAACGTAGTCAAAGTAAATTTTTTCCGTCTAATTTCATTGATCGTAATTGTAAAACCTCGTTTTAATTTTTACCCAATTGTATTTTAAACGTTTCTTGCTATTGTTGGCTGTATTTTAGCAGTGGAATGAGTGTATTTATTTAAATTTTAAAATTATTATTTTCAAATTTCAGTTTAAATTAGCGAAAATTTTACGTTTTAAACGTGTTACGTTGTTTCCCCTTGAGGGGACGATTGTAGCAAATTTTCGCTGATGGTTGTAGCGGAACAACCATACCCGGAGGTACATCACAATATAAGTCTTATATAAGGTACCCTTACAAAAAGCACCTCCATGCAAACAACGGACGAAAGAAGACAAAAACTGCAATATAGACAGATACAGAAGAAACTGAACGAAAGAAAAAAACTAAAAGAGTAAAAAAAATATTGTGAATTCTAAATCCAAAACGAAAACTGAACCTAAATCAAAAGCAAAAAAACCTAAGACTAAAGAAAAGACTGAAGAAAGTGACTCAAGCACTGAAGAGATGAGTATTTGTGCCTAGCATGTTTGGAATCCTTTGGTTCTAGTGGACCAAATGAACATCCCCTCTCCTTACTTCACTAAGTTTTATTTGTACTGGCACCTCGAGACCAACAGTTAGAATATGCAAGAAGTGCCAGACGTCCCTGCGCCAGTAAACCAACTCGCGCAAGAGACCACTGCCACAGTATAAATATGCTTTAGCTCATATATATACTGTGCCACTGCGTTAGGTCTTGACGCCAAATCAGTGCCTGCCGAAGCACGCTCTTCATTCCGTACTCATAAGACTAGTGTCTCAGGAGAGTTTACCCGTAAACACGTGTAGTTCACTGCCTATTGTCCAGATAGGTAACCGGAGCTGTCAAGCACGCTCACAAATATTATTTGAAAGTAACAATAAATAGAAAATAGTTTTATTCTTTTAACTTAATAAGTAATTAAAACACAAAGCAAACAAAGTATTTTATTAACAAGACAGACTGATTACCGTAATAAGAAGAAAAAAATATTTGTTTTTATATAATAAGGGATGATTGTACCACGGGGACAAAAATCACTTGTAACAATTTATTATTGTTACAAGTGATTTTCTATACAATTTGTTGATTAGTAACATTTGTTATTTTGACTAATTATAAGCGTCACAACTACAAAACCGTAGCTCTTATGCCCTAAAGAACCATGTTTTGTAGTCAATACATTAAGATTAATTATTGTCTAAGACTAGGAAGGTTGTGTTCTAAGTTTGTCGGTTTTTTATATTTCCTTTTGAGAAGATTGTTAAGCTTTGTTAATAGTTTAATGAAAAAATGGTCTGCTGTCATGTTGTAATTCAAATAAATATTTTTTGTACTAAAATACGATGTATGTTTCATGACATACCTATCTGGTACAACTAACTCTGTGTAGAGAACATTTGTAGCAGTTCGCCTGTTCCGTTTAAATGTAAAATATCTCTGTTTATATTGTTTCTACACACTTAAAGATGACGCTGCCTTAAAGCCAAAAAAACTAAATATCAATACACATTGACACTATTGCAATGATATTAAAAATGGAGCCAGAAATAAATGTTAAAGTTAAAATGTTACAATGGTACCCGGTCTACCCTACCTAAGTCTCATAGTGAACTTCAAAGCAAAATCAATCTAATGATATTTATAATTAGAACATATCTGCTTTGAAGTTTCAGACCTACCTAGTAATTTAATTAGAGCAATGTTTTTATTCTGCGAAATTTGCAAAAACATCACGCGCTTGTGTTAAAAATTAAAATTTACTTTTTAAAGAAGGGGGTGCCCTGCGGAATATCTATACAAATATTTTCATGTAAGAATTATTGCTTCATGCGTAAAATTATGAAAGTTGTCGAAAAAATATGTTTTCAGTACTTTGTTGAAATATGGATCAGTGCAGCAACAAGGTTCTATGTAGATTTTGTAGGTTTTATTATAGGCTTTAATAGAAGTTCTTAACTAATTTTAATTCATTGGTCTCACACATAGGGTGATTGATAGTTAGTATTTGTTTGGTCACAGTAGATTGCTGAATAATATTAGATTAAAAAAATTACAGACTGCACATTTTTTAATAACCTGAAATTACACACTTAGAACGTTGTTGTTCTGAGGCGACGATTTGCATTCCTATTTAGTAAAAATAAAGGGGCTACCACACTGTTGTAAACCGACGTTTACAACAGCCGTTTACAACAGTGTGGTAGGTTGTTTTCAACGACATTTCGGTCAACCTTTCCACGACCTTTGTTTGCGGGCGCGCGTTGAAAACCGCTGTGTTGCCACTGCCTTAAACACCATTACACACAAACCGCTATCTTCAACCTACAACCTACATACAACGTGGTTACTGGAAAAAGCCAAGTTCGTATATATTAATGTATGTACAGCGTGGTATTTTTTACATCTTTAAAAGCAAATATTTAGCTAATAATTATATAAATTGAATCGCGTTTTTCTCCAGTAAAATAATCATTTTTTTTAAATTGCCTCACTACTTAGGTATATCAAGTAAGGGATGCCAATAGCGCTATTTAAATTCGCAAATAAAACAAAATATGTCAAATATGCTAAATTTTACGATAATGCTTAACATCCTGCTGTAGCCTAAATTTTACTCTTAAATATACTAATAAAGCAGGATCCTGCTAAAAATGGCAACACTGTGGACTGTGGCAAACCAAGTGGAAGCTCGTTCACAACAAGTTGTAAACGAGCTTCCCGCCAAGGTGACCTGGTGGGAAGGGCTTGTTTACAACAGTGTGGTAGCCCCTTAAGGCAGAATATTGTTGACCCTGCTAATTAAACATTGTCGCTCATCGCAATGTTCTGTAGGTACACAATATTTCGCAAATAAATGTTTGAGTTTGAGCGGTGAAAGAATACTACCAATAGAGGAATAGAGGGGGCTCTATTCCCTTGTGTGTCGTAAAAGGCGACTAACGGGCTAAAGACTGCACATCATAGAGTAGGTACTTTATTGCACATACATCCAACAGCATAGAGCGGCGATGGGCTCACCACCTGTCACGCTGCGCACATGTGCAGTCGTTATTAGGTGAAAGTCTATCATGGTAGAGGACTGCTTTTGCGGTTCTCATTTGCCTAGTCTCCGACTAACCGTTTTTTTTTGGCGGTAGGCGAAAAAACGAGCAACATCATCTGCTCATAAAATTAATGTTTAAAAATAATAACTCTTTGAATTCTTCACCAGTTTTTAGTTTATTCAATAGTAAAACTTACATGTTACTACATAGTGTGTAGACTACAACTTCTGATGGTTAATTAGTGGACATCACTGCACATTCCTACCACCACTTGTACTCTCACAACAGTGCACTATTTCCACTTCTCCGAGTCATTCCACTACTTTGCGGCAACATGGACAACGTTTCGGCGATTATGGAGACTCAGAAGTCCCTGGAGACAATGCTCTTCAAGAAAATGAACGATCTGGAGGCACAGCTGCAGCAGTCTTCATCCACCAAAAAGGACACGGACAAGGTTGCTTGGATCCAAGAGGAGTTCTACAGCTTCAAAGATGTTGTATTCAACATATTGTCACTACTGCGTCAACAAATTAGTGAAGTGGTCAGATCACTTGATGACTTGGAGACACGACATAGACAAAAATGTCTTCTCTTAAACGGGGTACCGGAGAAATCTTCCGACGACCTGACTTCAACTATTGTTTGCCTGTTCAAGAAGCACCTTGGACTTTCTGATGTCACAGCTGATTGCATCAAATCCTGCTATAGGCTTGGTCGCTTCATCGAGGGTCGTTCGCGTCCTATAGTCGTCCGTTTCTCCAACCTGACTCATCGTTCTTCGGTATGGAAGAACAAAACTAAATTAAAAGGTTCTTCCCTTGTTCTACGTGAGTTCCTGACAAAGTGCCGTCAGGCCACTTTTAAAGCTGCACGTGAACACTTCGGCGTAAAAAATGTCTGGACTTCGAGTGGGAATGTCTGCATTATAACACCCGACGAAAGCAGAGTGCGCATTGTTTCGGTTGATGAGTTGGGCAAGATTACAACTAAGTTTCCGAGGCCATCTTCTGCAGCTGCTGGATTGAATGTGGACCCATCGCAGTCAACTAGGTCGGTGCAAACAAGTAGCGATGTGTAACTCAGGAGTGACAAACGCAAAAGATATAGTATCCCAGGCAAGGAGTGATTAACTCCGTATATCCCTTTAACTCCAATTATATCTTTATATCCATGTAGCTAAGATTGATTTTGGTCAAAACTCATTGTGAAGAATAGAAAGATACAGAGATGTGTCTAGGTTGTAAGTAAAAAAGAGATAGAATATTTCGCCCGCGCATGCGTAGTGCGGGATATATAATTATATTATACGGTAGTTTTGTTAAGGTAAATAAATCTTTCACGCAATAAGGCACAATTTCGCTGGTAGGGAATTTGTAAATTCGGTGTGTTTAAAGAATAACAAAAATACATTTTACACATACATCAGTTAACTTTCCACCAATAGTAAGTAATAATTAATTACCAGCTAAATAAATTCTCGAACAAAGAGAGTAAGTACAGACACGTAACAACTAGCATGAACAAAAAAAAAAGAATTAAACAATTACAAATAAAATTAATAAACTCACTTAAATTGAGAAGCAGAGATGTGGAAAATATCTATGGTTGTTCTAATTCCCTTTCTTGTCGTATGCATATTCAACTAAGTTAATCTTTAACTCCCTAGCTCATTTCGTTCATATCTGAGCCAGGGAGTTAAAGAGTTAAAGATATAAAAGAGTGATATAAATCTTTGGATATAAAAAATATAATCACTCTTTTCTTAACAGTGAGTTATTCTGCGCATCGCTACAAACAAGGTCGAAACGCTTAAATAAGAATGCAAAGTAAGACAATGTTTATGTACTTTCATGCTTCTCCTATTTTCTTCCATTGTGTCGACCGATTGCATTGCTGTGTGTCGATCTTCACTGTGCACTTTGCACAATAATTTTAGACGGTCAGTGATTATTTTAATTTTTACAGATAACCTTTATTATTTATTTTACTGTTTTTCATGGTTTTTTCTTGTTTTTATTTTCTCTTGACAGTTGACATTTCAATTGACAGTTGACTGAGTGAGTTGACAGTAAAGTGACAGTGAGTGACAACTAATTTGTATATAACTGTCGTAACTTTTTCAGGCAAAGGTTTATGTTCATACTGCCTTATAAATATTTTTTTTATTTAGATTAGTTTTAGTGTTTAGGCCTTTGCCTTATTCAAATGGTTTTGTTTGTTTAAAATTTCCATGTCTCCTGTACTCGTCTGAAGTTTATTTTAATTAGTGTTTTTCCACTTGTAAACGGTTTACTGGTAGGATGTGTGGAGTCCAGAGAATTTTCATTTAGTTCTTAATTTTTATTTGTTTTAATTTATTCGTATTTTTATTATTTTAGTGCAAATTTTATTATATTACTTATATTTAATTTTTTTTATATATTCATATCTTATTTCTTATTATATATTTTAAATGTCAGATTCTGATGACTTCGTTTCAGCCAGTGATAGTGATTCTTCATTTCATTCTTTTGATGATGCCATTGATGACTCATGTGACATAAGCAATCTTCTCTCACGTGAACTTGGTTGTTGCCATGAGACTCTCAACATCTGTCACATAAACGCTCAGAGCATTCCACAACACTTCACTGATCTCCTTCATTCCTTCTCTTCGAATACGGTTCATGCCGTCCTAGTGTCAGAGAGCTGGCTTAAGCCGTGTCTAAACTCCATAACTTATAACCTCCCAGGCTTCAATCTCATCCGCAATGATCGCATTGGCAAGGGTGGCGGTGGGGTGGCTATCTACTTATCTCACACCTTTTCTCACAAGCTTTTAGCCTCCTCTGCCTCCCGCCACGGCTGCATGGAATATCTCTTCCTTGAGATCGATGTAAAGGGCATGAAGGTTGTCCTGGGAGTGGTTTATTGCCCCCCTTCCGTTGAATTTCACCCTGACTTCGATTCTCTTCTTAACTCTTTCGCTACTGACTATTCGCACCACATTATTATGGGTGATTTCAACACCGACCTTTTAAAGGTTTCTGTACAGTCGCGCAAGTATCGATCCATAGTTGAGTCAGCAAACTTTCATATTCTTCCACTCGATCCAACTCACCATAATTTAACGACTTCTGACTCTTGGATCGATCACATTCTAATTTCTTCATCTTCCCATGTCGTCAAACATGGCCAATTTCCTGCTCCTGGCTTCTCCAGGCATGACCTCATTTTTGTAGCTTATAAGGCTAAGCCTCCTAAACCCAAACCCCTTATTTTAAAAATGCGTAATTTAGCTAGACTGGATGTGGACAAACTTAACAATGACGCATGCGCTTTGGACTGGACACCTGTTATTGAGGCTGATTCTGTCGACAACATGGTTGCGTACTTCAACAGTTCAGTCCTGAATCTGTTTGATAAGCATGCACCTAAAAAGCTCGTCAAGCTACGTCGGCCTCCTGCGCCTTGGATTACACCTGGAGTACGCATGGCCATGCGTAGGCGAAACAAATACTTTCGTACATTCAAAAGATGCCGAACCGATTTTAACTGGGATGCTTTTAAAACCGCTAGGAATCGCTGCAATCGGATGGTGAGAGCTGCTAAACGCCAATATATCCATAAAAATATTTTAAATTCCAATCCTGCCGACACATGGAAGTTTCTTCGTACCCTGGGCTTTGGCAAGACACCGACCCAGCATAGTTCATCTATTTCGCTTAATGACCTTAACAGTCATTTTACCTCAACTGCCTCCTTATCTGACTCAGTAACCCTCTCCACTATTTCCTCTATTACTTCCACGGCTCTTTCTACTCTTGACTTATTTTCTTTTCGTCCGTTAGTTGAAGAAGATGTTCGGAAACTTGCTCTCTCCATCAAATCCAAGGCAGTGGGATGTGATGAAGTGGGTAGATCTATGATCACACTTATTCTTATTTCTATACTTCCTGTTCTTACCTTTATTCTCAATTACTCTCTCTCCTCTTGTACGTTTCCCTCTGCCTGGCTTAAAGCCATCGCAATTCCACTTCCCAAAATCCGTAACCCGACTTGTTTAAACCATTTTCGACCTATTTCTATCCTACCATTTATTTCCAAAATCCTTGAAGCTGCGGTCCACAGCCAACTTTCCTCTTTCATCTTCCGACATAGCTTCTTAAGTCCCTTCCAGTCCGGGTTTCGACCCGGGCATAGCACTACCACTGCTCTTGTTAATGTCCTGGAGGACGTACGCAACGGCATGGAGAATTCTCAGTTGACTGTGATGGTTCTTATTGATTTCTCCAACGCCTTTAACACGGTCAACCATGACATTCTCTTAGCAATTCTCTCCCATATTGGACTGTCTTCTTCTACTACGACATGGTTTTCCTCATATCTTCGTGGACGCCAGCAAGTTGTTCGGGTTGATCAGTCTATTTCTGACTGGTGCGAGCTGACTGCTGGTGTTCCACAAGGCGGCATACTTTCCCCCCTTCTCTTCTCACTTTTTATTGACTCTCTTACTACAAAACTTCATTCTTCTTACCATCTGTATGCTGACGATCTCCAATTATATGTTCAAACTGATAAAAGTAATCTTAATCAGTCGGTCGTTAGCGTCAATGAAGATCTTGCCAGGATTGCCGAATGGTCAAACTGTTATGGCATCTCCGTTAATGCCTCTAAGTGCCAAGCAATTATCTTAGGTAGTTCTCGACAGTTATCTCTCGTCGATTTGAGCTCGGTGCTTAGTTTGGTGTTCAATGGGGATTCCATACCGTATCAGCCTCGAGTTAAGAACCTAGGTCTCGTTATTGACTGCTCTCTCAGTTGGGAAGATCAAGTGAACGAGATCTCTCGTAAAGTGGTCAACTCGCTACGGTCCTTGTATAGATTGAAATTTTTTCTCCCCTCCAGTACTAAAATCGCGCTTGTTCAGGCTCTCGTGTTTCCTATTCTTGACTACGCCGACGTCTGTTTCTCTGACATTAATCAACTTCTTCTGAATAAGTTGGATCGTTTGCTAAACAGCTGTATCCGTTTTGTCTTCGGTTTGCGTAAGTTCGACCACATTTCTCACTACAGAAGACAACTCAAATGGCTGCCTATCCGTGAGCGTAGGAATCTTAGAGTTGTCTGTATGCTTTTCAACATCCTTAACGATCCACGAACCCCAAGATACCTGAAATCTAGGTTTCAGTTTCTGGGAGCCTCTCATCATCGTGACCTTCGCTCCAGTAACAACCTCACTCTTCAAATCCCCGCTCATCATTCTGGCTTCGTCTCCAGTTCCTTTACTCTATGTGCTATCCGCCTTTGGAATGCTCTGCCATTAAATATCCGTGGTGCTCAGAGTAAAATGGCATTCAAAAGACTTGTGCGTGAGCACTATTTTAGCTCTATCTAGATATTGGTTATATTATGAGTAAAATGTATATAACTAATAATATGATGTCACACTATCTGATGTATTTTATTTATATATGTAGGTATTTATATTTCTATGTAAAATATTTATTTATTTATTCATTATATTATATATTGAATCTTTGTTATGTAAGTATATTATATTTTTTGTAGATCTGTGTATTTTGTATATGCTATTTACGAAGTTGGTTGTAAGTTGTTGTTTTTCATTTAACATTCATTAATGTATCTTTTTTGATTTATCGCCTTACCTAAGTCTCCTACATCCATACCGGTTGACTGGTAGAGAATGCCTTGTGGCGTTAAGTCCGCCTTTTGCTGTTTTTATGTGCAATAAAGATTAAATAAATAAATAAAAAAATAACCCTTCGGGGATAATAGTCGTGGTTTTAGGTAAATAATTATGTATGTATATTACAAAACCGCTTCTTAATCCCAGATAAAGGAAGTTTAGTGTAATTTAAATAGGTACATACTTACTTAAGTAATGATGTTTTGTCATAATATTATCTATGTTAACGTCATTAATTGATTCAATAATGAATGTCATCGTTAAGACCGGTTATGAAACAATAATAATTCCAATTTCGTTGACCGGTCTTATGTACGGACGGAAGTATTAGAAAAACCTAGCGGTTTCCACGAATTTATGTTCTACAGGTCATCATCATAATGACATCACAATTGGGCCTATTACCTACTTCTCGACTGTGAATTTTGCGTAAAATGGCCAATTGTGTACTCCTGTCCTTTTGAGAATCTGTCCTTATGAGAATGTCCTTATATGAAAATAATCCATTTTGGCGTTCTTGATCTCAGAAACACCATTACATGAACAATTTTGACTTATTGAATTGTAGAACAGCTATTGGCATAATTCGTAGCGGCGACGCTTTTTGTAAATTTTGCTTAACTTTTTAATTAAACCCAAAATATTGCAGACAAAGACTTGTACTTACTTAAAAAAATCTTATGTATTCTAATAAACCAAAAAACTTCGAAAATCGCTTTAAGTTAACTGTGAATTTCTCCTATCTACGATAATATTATTGAGCTAACCTACTTCATGAGGAATAAAGATTTTATAATGAATTTATTATCCTATTTCGATAAAAACGATAAATACTTACAACTGCAACATTAGGTACAACATGCGATGCGCCGGCCGCCGTCCGAACTCAGTTTATTCTCGCAGAGTGGAGATTTGTAATATTAAGCATGAATTTATTATCCTATTTCGATAAAAACAACTGCAAAATTAGGTACTTACTACAAAATGCGAAAATGGGCATTTTACACAGGCACAATCGAGATGTAATAGGGCCCTTATCGACTAAACCTTTTTTTTTATTTGAAAAAGGGGGCTATCGAGCAGGCGGGTAGGGTCACCTGATGAAGTAATCACCGCCGCCCCTGGACACCCTCAAAACCAGTGGAGTCGCAGTTGCGTTGCCGGCCTTGAGGTAGCAGTAGGATCTTTGAGGAACGCGAAGGAATTGTGAGGGAGAATTGAGAGATGGGCCTCCGATACTTTCACTCACCGCACGAAACACAACAGAAACGAGTGCTATTGTTTCACGCCGATATATCCAATGAGTGTGGCTCTTCCACTCATCACTCATTAAAATTTAAATTAAATAAAAATAATAACATTAAAAAAATACATATATTTTTAAATTTTTATAATATTTTTTAAAATATAAGTTGTTATTATTAAATATATTTTTTTAAAGTAATATAAACCTCTCATTTTATTCTCTGAAAATAATAAAATAAAATATATTAATTTTTCTCTTTATGTGCTTACGTGTACCTACTCCTGTCCTTTTGAGAATCTGTTCTTATGAGAATCTGTCCTCATGAGAATGACCCATCACGACTAGGTATTATCCCCGAAGGCTTAGTCAGAGACAGGCAATGAGGACAGCAAAAGCAGTCCTCTGCCATAGTCCACTTTTCACCAAATAGCGACTGCACATGTGCTCAGCGTGACAGATGGCGAGCCCATCGCCGCTTCAAACTACAGTACTAATGTTATAAAAGGTAAAAATTTAAGTTTGGATAAAAAAGAGATATGGGTAATATCCGAAAGTGAACTGATCCATACACAACGGAGGCCGTATGGCTATACAATGTGATAGGGGTGGTACTTTTAACCCGTTAAGGCTAAGTACTACATCTAAATTCATCGGCAAAAAAAATAATTTGGGTGGTCCAACCCCCTCCCCCTATAATTTATGACCATTTTTACTTTATGCGATATCAAAGGTTTCATACGTCGGAGAAACATGAAAAAAATAGCAAACGGTAGCTAATGACACTGGCTAACTAGTAAATTACTTTGTTTTGTATGTTTGAGATTATTTTGGTGAGAAAAAAAATCGTTACTTAATTATTTTGTGATTTAAAATCACTTTTTTTTATGTGCATATTATTTTTTGTCGATGAAATTAGATGTAGTACTTACTTAGCCTTATCAGGTTAGAAGTACCACCTTATCACATTGTATATGCGGAGGTCTGGGGTTAGATTTCCATGTGTGGCAAGTGTTTCGGATTTTTCGAAGCACATCCCGGGTTTGTGACCATGAACCCGCATTTGACAAGCGTAATGATTAAGGCTGGGATTCCCGGAATTCCCGAAAATAGGGTATTTTAAATTATGGATTACTCGCAAATCACAAGTAGGTACCTACTCAAAATTTGGAAAAAATATGTTATTCCAGTCTTTTATCTAGTCATTCCGACCATTAAATAATCTATTAGTGATACTTTACTGCATCAAATAAAAATTGAAACATCCGTCTAATCGTAATTTAAATATCGTATTACTTGCATTATACTTTGGTTTAGTTAAATTAAAAATATACGAAAATAATTGTCTTTAAATAGGTGAGGCATTCTGGCCGTTATAAGTAAAAAAATAAAAAGAATTTGGTGTCTCCGTTTTACTGGAGGGCGGGTAAATTAATGCTAAGCGCAGTGGACTGTATGAGCGGGGGCGGTTATCAGTATATATTTATACGAGTATATGTGATAACTTATCACATATACTCGTATAAATATATAGAAAGGGGCAGTTTAAACGAAGGAAGCCAAGGGCGGCGGTTACGGCCTTCAAGTGTTCCCCTGAGCGAAATAAGCAGCAACACTAACCTGATAATCGGCGTCTTCAGCACCCAGGATTCTGGCAGCTAGCTGCGCGGGCGGAGCGGTTAGCGGCGGTGGCGGCGACGGTGTTCGCGGCGGCGATGAAAAGCGAACAAGCGGGAGCGGGCGTTCAGCTCAGCGGTGAATTTGCAACTGTCCGATGACAGTCAGAGGAATGCTGGGGCGCGCTGAGAATCGCTTGTGCGGACGGTACACCGATAACCATTTATAGTGCTACTACCTTCTCACACAAGGAAACACACAAAAGCGCGCAAACATCCTCCCCGGCTTGAAAATACTAGGGATTTTCGAAACCATAAAGCGGTATAGAAGTCTCTCCATCAGAGAGGATGAGCGGAAATACAATTATAGCGGGTAATAAGCGGAAATATATGTACATAAATATGTTGATATGAAGCTAAGTTAAACAAAAATATATATAGGGCCACATTGGGATTAAAATAAACTAAATAAGTGCAGATATAACTGTATTAACTATTGCGTAGGCAGCGGGCACAATTTCACAACAGGACGTTTGTACGTGCCAGTTGTTGTCCGTACAGAAGCGACACGAACTACTCCGTCTTTCCCTGGGAAGACTTGTTCTACAATGCCAGTAGGCCAGCGTAGAGGC
The DNA here is from genome assembly GCA_963921215.1 of Scoparia ambigualis. Classification (NCBI taxonomy): domain Eukaryota; kingdom Metazoa; phylum Arthropoda; class Insecta; order Lepidoptera; family Crambidae; genus Scoparia; species Scoparia ambigualis. The sequence continues at coordinate 22,681,801 of OY992515.1, read as the reverse complement.
GGAACATCGTATTGGTGAATTAGTACGAGAGTACCGGGCTAACAGAGACGTCAGGTGTATTCCATTTTTGTCTTAGTTGCAGGGTGTGTAAATAATCTACACGCCACTGCTTCCAATATATAACCACGCACCAAATTATCTAGCAATCTTTTACGAGCGGAGAGACTAAGCGTTGTATCCAGCTCACACGTGGGCAGTGACTGTAAAGGAGTAGTTTGCAAAAAATGAGCGGGAGTGAGAACAAAATGCGGCTGATCGGACAACAAGCATAGCGGACGCGAGTTTAAGATACATTCAATTTGCGTTAACACAGTTAGAAGCTCTTCATAACAAAGCAATTGGTTACCAATGGTGCGATATAAGTGAGTTTTAATGGATTTTATATTAGACTCCCACAAACCTCCCATGTGAGGAGCGCGAGCGGGAATAGTTCTCCATTCAATTCTGCGGTTACTAAATTCGTTTTGAAAAGCGGCTGATGTTTCATGAGCGACAAAAAGAAACTAAGTATATAAATTTCCAACTGTCGTTTTATATTGCGAAATTATCCAATAGCGTTGCCTTTATTATTAAAGACATAACAAGATGCGAGCCAGTGTGGCAGTTGGAGCGGTGGCAGTCATCGATACGAAGATCGACGATGTGATGATGTCGCGGCAGCAGCATTCTTACAAAAGTATTAATGTTACAAGGAGCGGAGAAGAATGTGTTCTGCTATTTCTAAATGAGAAACTTTAATCCGCGGGGACTAGAGTAATTTTATTTTTATAAAGCGTAAAACATAAATTATTATGCGTAAATACCTAATTGTTTCCAGGACGAGACCTGGAGTGCGAGTTTAATAAGCGGATGCATAACGGAAGATTAATTTCGGGTACATCTTCAGTTTGAGAATGCTCGAAAGGCACAATAGGCCATGCGAATATAGGGCTATGAGTCCACATTGGACCATGCCTCCACAAAAAGTATTTTACGCGAAACACAATTACTGGGGTTCACAGTTCCAGGTATATGGAAGAAGCGATCAGGAGATAAATTATCATGTATTATACTAACACGGTTGGCAACAAACGTTTGCCAACGGTGCGGCGAAGAATGTATCCACGATAACGCGATAGTAGAATCCGAAAAAGCGAATATATCTTTTAATAGGATAGCGATTATGTAATATGTGGTAAACTTGATTTATTAGCTCAGACAAAAGCAGCGCGGTACATAACTCGAGCCTAGCGAGTATTATTGTTTTTAGCGGAGCGACTTTGGATTTCGAACATACCAAATCTATTGTGATACGTTGCTATTAGGATACGTAAAGTGTAAATAAAAGACACAGCCGTTAGCTTTCAGGCTTGCGTCACCAAAACCTAGATGTGCAGTACAATCTGTCGAAATTCCTAAATGCCGCGGTATTTATTTGTAAATGCGATAAAAGTGATAATTCACTTTTAATTAAAGCGGTTGATAATTGGTTGAGGCGGTTCCTCATCCCAATCCATTTTAGCGAGCCACAAGTCTTGTAATAACAATTTGGCATAAAGTGTAACAGGCGCGACTAAACCTAAAACCTAAAACGTCAAATAAGCGGGTTATTAAAGAAAGAATTGACGTTAAATTACGTTCGGTTTAGTATTAAGTATTAAAATAATGTTTGGCGTAAAGCCGGACACGAAATGAATTTACGTTCTATCGACGTTAATCGACGCCGTTGCGCCGACGTGTGCGAGTGCCCTAATGTTGTGTGACATTGATCGCCCTTAAATGGTGAGGATTCAATAAATCGACCAGAAGGGTGGCGCGTTACCGAAGATTGGTATGACCTTTTACATTTGCGATAGTCCGAACTTATATTATTTTTAAGCGTACACACTTGCTTGAGTTTAGAAAATTTTAAATTTTTATTTAAATTTTCCTTTAGTGAAGGACCAAAGGACAACGTCGTATTAGTCAGTTCCATTGTAGATATTTCTCCAATAACAATATAACCAAGCGTAGTTTCAAGCGCATATGGTGTTATCTGAACAGCGTTCTTACGATCAGCTGATCGCGACGGCGGCGGCGTGGAAATAATTTTATTTCCAAGTATTATATGTGGAAACATTTGAGCGCCAAGAATAACATTAATTTCACCAGGAATATTCCACGAATCGTCAGCTAACGGTAAGTTTGCGAAATTATTAATAAAGTCTGAATTAATAATTTGGGTAGGCAGATAATCTGTAATTTGATTAACTACTAAACAATACAAACTGTATTGAGCATCCGTATAGCGCGATTTAATCCTGAGCGGAACGTATCCTAAAATAGGTGTACTAATTGGTCCTACAGTTTTTATGTTAGTGTTATTAAGCGGTGTAATTTTTAAGTTTAATTTCTTACAAGATGCGAGCGTTATGAGATTGTTTTGTGAAGCACTATCTATTAAACACCGTATAATAGCGTTATTGTTATCAGAAGTAGGCACATAAACTTGAGCGGTTGGCAAAACAGTCGTATTATTCTTAATCTGAGCGCGCGCGCAGCCATCATGAATTGCGAACGTGCCCTCCGTGTCGCTGCTGTGTAAACACAAGGACTCGCGCGGGCGGAGCGGCGGCGGCGAGATGTCTGAGCTGGCGGTGGCAGGCCTATTATTATCTAACGGCGCAACACCGGCGGGCGGGCGCGCAGCCGTGTCAGCAGTGTCACGCGAGCGCAACATCGAACCGGTTTCCGTATTAAAATGTAAAAGCGAATGATGACTTTTATGACATATGTTACAAGTATTAGGCGATTTACAATAAGACGTTGAGTGTTTTGCGCTTAAACAGTTTATACATAACTTACTTTGCTTCACGAAGTTGAAACGATCCTTAACCATTAATTTTTTAAATGCGAGACAATTAAATAATTGAGAATGATTGGACATATTGCAATATCCACAAGTGGAAGCGGGTGCCGACATTTGACGGTTATGATTACTGGTTAAAGCGAAGGTATGCGACATCTTAGTTACTGATTGGCGAGGTAGATTTCGAACTTTCGACTTTAAATTAACGGCGGTAGGTTCTAAATTGTTAACGGTCGACGTTCTCTCGAGTATTTTAATATGATGACGAACAAAGTTAATTAAATCGGAACTGTTAGGAAGATCTTTGTCCTTTAGCGATAGTTCAAACGATTGTACAAGCTGCAAGTCTAACTTTTTTAATGCTATATGCGTGACGATAAAATCGGCCAAATCAGAAATATCTAATTGTCTTAAAGCGGATAGTGACGAGTGTATTTTTTCTATAAAATTATTTAAATGAGCGGGTGAATTAGCGGGCGGTTGCGATTCAAAAATATTATTTAAATATAAGGTACCCAACATTCTTTTATCTTGGTACTTAGTTATGAGCGAATCCCAAATTATGGGATAATTAGACTCGTTAGGTATAATACCTGCAAATACCGAAAGAGCTTTCCCACTCAGTTTACCCACTAAGTACTGGACCCGTTGCGCGTTAGACAAACTATTATTGGTATGGATGTTTGCCTTGAATGACTCATAGAAAAGAGGCCAATGTTCCGGGTTCCCATCAAATGATGGCAACTCGATAGGCGGTAATTTGCATTTAGAAGGGGCTGAATTAGCGGGCGATGATGGCGACTCATTACTCCCAGACATTAGAGTGCGTGTATGGCTTATACGCGTATATAAGGTCTCAAAAGATTCCCAGTCATTATAGTTAATTTCAACGTCTGGTTTTTGCTGCAACAACAACAGGTTGTGTTCATCACACAATGAGCTGAATTGTTCGTATGAACCTTTCAAGTTAGACGACATCGCCATAAACTCAGTTTTCGTTCTAGTGTCGACGGCGCCTGGCACCAATTGCTTTGAAACGTCATACAATTTGGTAACGCGTTTATAAATGGATTGCTTTTTTGCAATGACTAATTTTAGTTTTGCTTCTTCGGCTGCCATTTTGTAGTCGAAGAAACAATTAAAGTGCTATAAGCGCGGTTGATTAAAATCCGTTATAATTTAGCGGTGGGTAAGTGCCCCCTACCACGGAATGTGGGTAGGTATGTGCTGGAAAATAACGACTGTCGAAAATACAGTTATAAATGCGTGGGGTACTTGAAATATATATTTAAAATATATGTGATAAATAAATATAATTATAAGCGGAGCGGGTAAATAGATAAATAAACTAGTTTTAATCCGGCTCGAAGGACCAAAATTTATGGTGTCTCCGTTTTACTGGAGGGCGGGTAAATTAATGCTAAGCGCAGTGGACTGTATGAGCGGGGGCGGTTATCACATATACTCGTATAAATATATAGAAAGGGGCAGTTTAAACGAAGGAAGCCAAGGGCGGCGGTTACGGCCTTCAAGTGTTCCCCTGAGCGAAATAAGCAGCAACACTAACCTGATAATCGGCGTCTTCAGCACCCAGGATTCTGGCAGCTAGCTGCGCGGGCGGAGCGGTTAGCGGCGGTGGCGGCGACGGTGTTCGCGGCGGCGATGAAAAGCGAACAAGCGGGAGCGGGCGTTCAGCTCAGCGGTGAATTTGCAACTGTCCGATGACAGTCAGAGGAATGCTGGGGCGCGCTGAGAATCGCTTGTGCGGACGGTACACCGATAACCATTTATAGTGCTACTACCTTCTCACACAAGGAAACACACAAAAGCGCGCAAACAGAATTCATGATTTAATATAGTTTCTGCGTTTGGGAATCCTAGCCTTAAGCCAATACTAAAAATTGTAGCGGTGACTTGATTTCAATTATGGAGGTTTTTGCCCAGCAGTGGGACAGTAAACGGGCTAGCTGTTACTTCTAAAAACAATAACAAAAAAAATTATCTGTGGATTACAAGAGCCGAAGTAAACACGGGCGGCCATGATTGAGCTTCGTGTGACGTCACATTTCACAAAATAAACTAAAACTATCTGTCAGATTTCAAGATAAAATATGTTTGTTTATTGAAGTGTGACGTCACAGGACAAAATGTCACGTGACCAGCCGTTCGCGCGAAATTTTAAATTAATGAAGAAAATTTTCGCCTTATTTCAGAAGCTCAGCCGTAATTCCGTCAGCACCCGATGCCTTGCTGTTCTTAAGCTGCTTGAGAGCCATACCAATCTCATACAGGCTGATGTCCGGGATATCTTCGGTGTAGTGTCGGGTTAGCTTAGCTATAGGGTCTGTAGCTAAGCTTTGTACAGGTGGCCGCGTGGATGTGTATAGCTGTCCATAGAACTTCTCGACCTCTCCCATAACTTCGGACCTGGACGTGACAGTTCTGCCGTCATCGGTTTTCAGCGTCGTCAGTTGGCTCTGCCCAATACCCAAATCTCTTGCAAACACTTTCGAACCTTTGTTTCGCTCGATAGCCTCTTTAATACGGTCGGTATTAAATCGGCGCGTGTCGCGAGTCAAAGACTTCGAGATCTGCCTATTGAGCCGCCGAAGCTGAGACGAATCGTGCGAAGAAGAGAGTATAGAAGAGGTATAAAATTGGTCTAAAAGGGTTTGTAATTTTTAAAATACTTTTCCGAGAACTGTCAAGTAGCCAACTATAATAGTCGTAACAATAAAACAGCACATAGATTCATCAACATAATATATTATGCATTTTAGTACATCTTTGGCACTGCAAAACAATAATGATTTTTTATTACTTACATTAAATTTTATTGCAACATAATACTTGGAACTATAAAGTGCGTGGTTGTAGTAATTAAAAGCTAAAAACAACGTGTTCATAAATAAAGCAACTGCAATAGTTAAGAGCCTTTTCGATATCTCATACAAACTTGATCTGTGTGGTGAAAAACTATTAAAGAAAAGGCGACTAACGGACTGAAGACTGCTCATGAATCGAACAGCATTAGGAGAAGGTGGGCTCACCACCGAACACACTGAGCACGTATGCAGTTATTTTTCAGTGTGAAATGGAGTGTGGCAGTGCACTGCTTCTGCGGTCTTCATTGCATAGTCCCTGTCTAACCCTTTGGGGAAAATAGTCCTGAGTGTATGTAACTAGTGATGACGAATTATGATAGACTGATGCCATTACATCATCATCATCTCACAATTTTGGACGAAGACTTTAAATAATAACTTCAAATATGCATCCCAATATCCGATCTTTATGAAAATCGCAAAAACTCAGCTAAGTAAACTATTTTTTTTAATGTTTTCTACAAAATATGTAGATCTCTGTATTTACTTTAGCATGTAAATTTACATTAAAATTGGTTTATAATGCGTGTAGAAGTTTCGTAAGGCGTTTTAGTTTGAATAATATTGAATTTCATATTTTGTATGAAATATCGAAATACCTACTCAAGACTCAAACATCTAACAAAATTCATTTAGCCAATTTACAAAAAAAAATGCTATTTATGATTCACAAAGGCAGTATTGAAACTACTAATACATGTTAAAATTGTATGTAAATTTCAACTTTATTTCACAGCACATGAGGTTTAAAATCGAATTTTAGTCAAGTTTCTCCAAAATTTTTATTAAAAACTACAGTTTTCTACAAATATTTTAAACATTGTTTATGTATCAAGAAAAACATTACATATATAATAATATTAATTATACGAACATCACTCATCGACACTTTTAGCAATAATTCACACAGCTCTAATAATAAAAGTACAATCGGCGAAAAAAATAACTTATCATGATCAGTATTTATAATTACAAATTAAAGTTCAAGTCATATTTCCACCGATTGTATTAAAAATATCTTAAAAGAGCATTCTTCGAACCCTAAGCCCTCACAGTCACAGGTCACCCACACATATACCAACGAATCACCCATTAAAATATAAATTAATATAATATTATAATTATAATTTAAACTCATGTCACACATTGTAAACGATGGATACCGCTCGGGTAACACAGCACCAATAGTTCGCGTCAGTAATGCGTCCAAATGACACAAAAGCGTCATGATGACACGTATGCGTCATGATGACACAATTGAACCATGATCATACTTATGATACATTATCACATTTATGCGTAATTATCGCACTTATTCGGCATGTGTATACAAAAGTTATGAGTCTTAATGGCATGAGAGTGCGTCATAATGACAGTTTTGCGTCACAACGACACGGCTACGTCGCCAAGTGTACCTAAAGTCCTATCACGATAGTTATAAACGCTTCACTGTCGTTATGTATTAGTCAAATGTTAGATTTTCTGTTAATCTTTAGAAAATAAAGGAAATAATTTAATTATAATAATTTTACTTTCGTAGCAAACCGACAGCTGCGGTCGCTGCCTTCGAGAAAAGGACGCGATGTATGAATGTATGTATGTCAGATTTACCTGATAAGAAACTTGAATAACTCTTCTTGTACGAATCATCTCTCTTTTCAGAGCTTTTTTCCACAATGAGTCGTTAAAAATAATTAGGTTTTTTACACAAACAAATTGATGGATAAACGAAGAACTTCAAGCAGAGTCATCTAGCGGACAAGTTAGTTAAATTAGCTTTAAATGATATTTCAGTTTCACTAATATCTTGCTAGATGTCGCTAATTAGGCACTATACAAAAAAAGTCATCCTAAGCACGCTTTACTGTTTAAAACGAATTAATTTTTCTAAATTTATTTTAACGAACTGCCTGAAGCACTGCCTATCGAAAACTGACAAATTTCTATAATTGATATTGATCCTTACAGCCCTAGTGACAAAGTTCAAAATTCATTGAATAAATTTTGACATTTTGTGGTACCTATCACTGAAGTGATGGCGTCTGTACCGCTCTATAAATATATAAAAAAACAATTATCACCTTTATAATAACCCTAAACAATAAATAACAAAAAATTACAATATGAAGAATACAAAATGACAGCAGGTCGTAATTAAAAATGCGTCTTTGCAGTAGTACGCGTCATATGCGTTTCCGTCATCCGACTACATGACGCAGCACTGGCTGGGATCTTGCCCAACTGGTGGGGCGAAGCCCTGAGGGGCTGCCGCTATGTCGCCTACTAGCTCTGTGGGCGGTTGTCCAAGGTCTTGCATCTGAAATAGAACAGTACGTTACAAATTAGGAAGATGTTGAAGCCGTGACGTGTGGTATAGCGGCGCACTAAAAGAATACTACCAACCGCTCTCTTCCCTTAGGTGTCGTAAAAGGGAATAACGGACTGAAGACTACACATACAAGTACGTATAGCGGCGATAGGCGCACCCCCCATCACGCTCAACAATTGTAATTTGGTGTGTAGTTAAGTAACAATAAAATAAAATAAATAACGCTGATTTGTAACATTGTTTAACAAAATGCAACTGCCGTGTAGGAGCATCATATCGAAATAACGTTTGTTCGATTGTTACGAGTCAATTTCACTCTATTTCGCGCAATTCACTAGGATACTTAAAATCGTATTATTGAATGAACAAATTCAATATAATTTAGATCATTGAATCAATGAGCTATTGATATAAATAATGACTTTGAATCTGCTTGATTCCGCACTAATTTCATAGACCAGAAGAAAAAAAAACAAGTAGACAGCAGACTTCAGACTGTAAATGAAATAATTTTAATAGACGCGTTTTACCTGAAATAAAACGCATATTAAATACTTACCTCATTAGAAGCTTATAATATTGAGATAGGCATATCCGTTTCCCGTCGTATTTTCCTTCTCTTTCTTCCGGTATATCGCTGTCTCTCTCGCTCATCCCACTCAGTGGCGTCACCAGGTGGCGCGGTGGGGGAACCAGGAGATTTCATACCCGTGCCTATTTGTTCATCATTGCGTCGAAATATGCATTAAGCACCAGGCGGAAATAAAAACTAAGCTTCTAATGAGGTAAGTATTTAATATGCGTTTTATTTCAGGTAAAACGCGTCTATTAAACACTTGACCGTCATTAGAAGCTTATAATATTGAGACCTGTTTGTTATCGCCTGGTGAAAACGCCAATGTGAGAAATAAATTAAACAATAAGTGCGAGAGCGTTAATCATATGATTATGGTTTAAACAAATAAGAGGTTTAATTAAGTACTAATTATTTACAATTTAAGTCATGTAAGAAAATAATTGGCCAGTCATTGATGAAAAATCAAATAATTTAGCTTGTAAACCATGTAAACGAACATTACTATTAGGAAATAAATATTGTTTACTATTTCATTTCAATCACTTTACAACAGGGTAAAAATAAAAAATGAAAAACTTCGTGACGCCTGAATCAATATTTCACTACAATAAACCATGTGAAAAGTATTAAGTAACTAATCTCCAATTACCAATAGTTAGTATATCCTCAATGGGTAAATCATATCAATCTAGTTTGTAGATGCTACAGCGGAGCAAAACACAACCAGGTGTGGCTGTAATATCCATCTAGCTACCACAGTGCTTGAAACAGGTGACAGGTGAACCACTCGAAGTTTTAAATAAATTAGTTTAGCCATTTTGTACAATATTTATTGATCCTTTTAACCAGTAGCAATTTCTAGCTTGTTTGTCTGTAGTCCCTACAGTTAGTTTTTGACCCAAACTGTCGCCATAATATTACTGCATTGTCCTGAACAAAATAATGTTTGGTGTCCACAGCAAGGTAACAAAGGAGCAATACGACAATAATATTGCAGTGTTTCGAACTGTTTGAAATCTAGTTGATCCTAGGTTTGAAATACATTACAAAGGTCTACAGACTAATATTACTAAAACCTGGAAAAAGGAGGTTTTGTTGTTTTTAAATGTTTAATTGAGATTGATTTTAAAACATGTTTAACTATTACCTCGTCACTAAGATTTCCATACAATTGTGCGCTGCATAAAGTAGAAACGACAATTTATGGTAGTGTATAGTATTGTAAGAAAGATTTAAAATATTAAGTGTAAATCTGCCAAAAACTGGACTGACTGGACCCATTTGGTACGCGTTCCGCGTGTGGATGGCGCCGCTGCTGCTGCTTACGCCCTTCCTGTATTACTGGACCAAGCACAAGTGCTCATATGTTTTTATAATAACCGGACGCTTGAGTAGGGAAATTTGCTTGTGGTTCCATAACGATATATCATTTAAGCACACCAAATTTTAACGTCATGTCTTGGGGGTTGGCAGGCCTGTGGTTATGTCTACCAGGCGTCTACGTTTCGAATTCCATACTGTGAATGAGGCAGCCAGGGGTACCACAATCAGATAAATTCCTGTTGAGGTGTGCTAGCACCCGGGGGATGAGGGAAGGTGGTGCGAATTTCCAAGCCAGAGGGAAGCGTTCTACTTCAGGCTGAAAGCATTGTGAAACATCGCTTCGTAATCATTGAGATAAATCTGCATAGTTTACCCACTACTCGAGCGTTCTTGGATACAAACAGGTGAATTACTGGCCAGGCCCACTTCGCGAATATCGTTTGTGTGAATTCTGGCAGTAGATGCCACTCTAGACCTTGGCTATGTCGAGATAGTTCATCTGCATGGCTGTTCAATTTCCCTGGAATGTAATGAATTTTGACCAAAATTTGGTTGGTGGTCATTTGTTGGTTGGCAATTTGGAGGATTAAAATAAAATGTCGATGCTTGTAATTCTAAGACTAAGAACAGCCCGCTTTTCTTTTTGATTGCAGTGCAGCTTTTGTTCGGATGCACTCCACCTTCCCGATAGGGCAGAATTGTTGAGTTGTGACCCCCCAATCCTGAAGCAACGGTTGTCAAAAAGAATGTTGGTGGAGGTCTATGTATTGGTGTTTCTGATAATTTTTAGCTACCAATATATTTAACTACATCGTAAGGTAGAGTCTATTTTACCGCCCAATTTCTCCTCTTAGGTATCGTAAAAGGCGACTAACGGACCATAGATTGCACATACATCCAACAGTATAGAGCGGCGATAGGCTCATCACTTGTCACGTACATGTGCAGTTATCATTTGGTGAAACGTAGACTATGGCAGAGGACTGCTTTTGCGGTCCTCATTGCCTGGTCTCTGACTAACCCTTCGGGGATAACAGTCGTGAGTATATGTAGGTATGTATGGATGCTTGTGATTCCTCCATGTATCCTAGTATGTCTTTGCGGAAGACATTGATTTTGATAAGCGCCCTGCGAGGGCAGTCAAACAGACTTTTTGAAGTTTATGTGGACACCAAAATAAGTAAGTGTTTCTATTACAATGTTGGCATGTCTGGACAGAACCATCTGGTCTTTATGTCTATAAGATAATAGTCTAAGAAAACATTGCCGTGCTCATCTCAAATGGAAGGCATATAATTTTTAGTAATTCGCCTTTGTAGAACAGACGAAGAAACCATTGTGGGATTTAGCTATAGTCAGATGGTAGTACCTAGGTCTGAGAAAAGTAATTTGTACATCTCGTCTCTTGGCCGTACACAGTCCGGAATTCATATAATAATTTAACGACTTCAGGTTAATAAAAATTGGACGGAGTGACCTTTCTTGAGTGCTTTTTGGTACTCTGGGTTAAAACGAAGTTTGGAAAAAAAATAACTTACTGTTTCTAGAAACCTATTCCTTCATCTGTGTCAGCATTGCAGACATTTTGTCCGATACAAGCGTGTAACAACTGTCGATTGTAACGTTTGGAACCTTGAGCGATGGCTTCAGATAAAACGGTATTCGATACCTTTGTGTTATGATAGAAAACTTGGAGCACCTATTTAGTCCCAACGGTGTCGATAAAGTGCAAATTGACCGGCTCGAAATTTCGGAGCGTCATTGTCTACGTCCTTTGTTACCTCTGTTAGCAGAGAAGATGGACGTTTTTGTCCTGATTGATAGAGCTGCCAAGCCTATGATCCTGGGGATCGAAAGTAAGAACAGCCTCCGTTGTTTATATTATAGCTACGATGTGGTTCGTGGCTGGCATAAGTATGTCCTTGCGGAGGACATTGTTTTTGTTAAGCGCCCTGCGAGGGCGGTTCATAGCCATGATGTGGTTCGTGGCTGGCATAAGCATGTCCTTACGGAGGACATTGATTTTGGTAAGCGCCCTGCGAGGGCGGTTCATAGCCACGATGTGGTTTGTGGCTGGCATAAGCATGTCCTTGCGGAATACATTGTTTTTGGTAAGCGCCCTGCGAGGGTGGTCCATAGCCACAATGTGGTTCGTAGCTGGCATAAATAAGCATGTCCTTACGGAGGACATTGTTTTTGGTAAGCGCCCTGCGAGAGCGGTTCATAGCCACAATGTGGTTTGTGGCTGGCATAAGCCTGTCCTTGCGGAGGACATTTATTTATTTAATTTAATTAAAAACGGTTACATAACCATTTACAACAATTAAACGTATTATTCAAATTCAAATAAAATAAGGTACATTTAGCATTACATTAACATACATGCATCTTCTCGCAAAAACCGCAAACACTCAAGTAATATTACCATTGATTTTAGTAAGCGCCCTGCGAGGGCGGTTTATAGCTACGATATGGTTCGTGCTGGCATAATCATGCCCTTGCGGAGGACATTTATTTATTAAATTTTATTAAAACGGTTAAAAAACCAATTACAATAATTAAACATATTATTCAAAATCAAATTAAATTAAATAAGGTACATTTAGCATTATATTAACATATATGCATCTTCTCGCAAAACCGCGAACACTCATGTAATAACCATTGATTTTATTAAGCGCCCTGCGAGGGCGGGCAGATTATAGCCACGATATGGTTCGTGGCTGCCATAAGTATGTCCTTGCGGAGGACATTGATTTTGGTAAGCGCCCTGCGAGGACGGGCAGATTATAGCCACGATATGATTCGTGGCTGCCATAAGTATGTCCTTGCGGAGGACATTAATTATGGTAAGCGCCCTGCGTGGGCGGTTCACAGCATGCTGTGCGTGTGTCTGTCCCATGAACCAGAAGAACAAGGCGATGGTACACTATGAGAAGTTTGCCCTTGCGAAAGGTAACCGTTTGTTGTTAGTACAGGTTTTGCTTGCGAGGCATTCCCAGTACCAGATTTAATAACTGGCCAAAAAGTTTTCTCTCAGGACAATTTTTTCTAATGCAACTGTAATCTGTTCAGAATTAAACAAATGTGTGTTTGAAGGTAGAATCTTATTCAATTTTTTATGAGTACCTATTCTCTTTTCGTATATTTATAGTTTCAGTCTACAACCTAATCACCTCTGAAAATAAGACCTTTAAGAGAGGCATCAGATGTTTGCGACCAACTAGTAAACTGCGCAGACAATTATTAAAAATATCTTTTTAGTTTTAAAATACCAAAAGTTATTGGTGCACAAGATTTATCAGAATATTGGTGCTTAAGGCCTAGCTGGCTCTTTTAGTTTACTTTTAAAATCAAAAATCAAATCTAGATCACTACACGGAATATTTAAATTGTTAATTGTTTTAGTCAGTATTGGTAACACCTGCGAGGTGCAACAATCGTTGTAAGATTTCCTCTAACGTCCGATAAAGCAGACACATTGTCGTTATCGTCATGAAAGGCGGGTAGGTACGATGACCATGCTTCTTTGAAAGATGACGACTAACTCGAACTCAACCTTCGCCGATGCGATCAGGATTGTTAGAAGGACTAGCTATAGCCGCTTAGCTACAATTCATTTTTCTCATTATCTAATGTAAGCACTAATTATCGGTTTCTTATCTAAAATAAAAATAAAAAGTGCCTGGAGGGTAGATACCACGTATTAAACACAAAAACACTTTTAAAAAATACTATCTTTACTCAAATGCTTTCTTATCTTAAAAGAAAAGGTGTATCTACATCTCTTGCGGGTAAAATAAAAAGTTTGATATACCAGATAAGTTTAAATTATAAATTCAGCGAACGGTAACACCGTTAAGTTAAGAAACTATTCTAAGTACTCACGTGTATTGTAGAAACTCACGAGAACTGTGTAGCAGTTTAAATAAAAATAATTCTATTTCTTTGTCACTTGATCACTATGTAGTGCACAAGTTACGCCGACGGGAAATTTCACGCCAATGATGAACAAATAGGCACGGGTATGAAATCTCCTGGTTCCCCCACCGCGCCACCTGGTGACGCCACTGAGTGGGATGAGCGAGAGAGACAGCGATATACCGGAAGAAAGAGAAGGAAAATACGACGGGAAACGGATATGCCTATCTCAATATTATAACCTTCTAATGACGGTCAAGTGTTTAATGATGATTATTTGAGATTTAATAACCATAAAAGTTGTAAATCTATTTAAGTAATTAAAAATAAATTGCTGAAATGTTTGTACGCGCATCACTTCAGAACGGCTCGACCGATTTAGCTGATTCTTTTTTTTGTTGTGTGCGTAACTGTCAAAACAAAGTTTGTGTAAAAGAAAATTTTGGAAATTTGTCACGGGGTATACGGGGTGTTTACGCAGACGAAGTCACGAGCGGGCCGCTAGTCTATATTAATAAAAATCAATTGCCGTAATTACAAATTGAAAGAGAGAACTTTTGTTCGCAACAAAATTTGCGTTAAAAATATACAACAATAACATTATAATTGCCGAAATGTTTGAACGCGCATAACTTTAGAACGGCTTTTGCAGTATACGCCGTGGTTCCATCCTGTTGGAATGTTCTTCACAAATGTCAAAGCCGAACTGATATTTACCGCCATTTGAAAAAAATATGGCTTCTTTCGATAGGTTGATGACTTTTGCCCCATCTTGTACATACATATAATCACGACTATTATCAGGGGGTGTCACTCCGCACGTTTAGGTACGTTTGTTTGGCGCGCCTCCCAGGCAGGCCGCCTAGGCGTATAGGTAGGCAGTAAAGGTTGCCGCGAGCCAGAGCACCGAACACCGAGCGCCGAGTCGCTTAACTCGTAATCCCTGCGCGCGCGCGTAAACCCTACGCTCTGTGACGTCATGACGTCATGTCGATATCAAGTCAGCGTTGCTTAACAGAATATGAACGCTCGGGTCACACGATAAGTATCCATTTCGCGTGAAAGTCGTTAGAGAGTGAACCTTCTGTACGTAGTTTTTTACTTTTAGTTATTCTGTGCTATTATCCCCGAAGGATTAGTCAGAGACTAGGCAATGAGGACATCCCCTCTCCTTAATTCACTAAGTTTATTTGTACTGGCACCTCGAGACCAACCGTTAGGTTATGCAAGAAGTGCCAGACGTCCCTGCGCCAGTAGAACACTCGCGCAGGAGACCACCAACGTTAGGTCTTGACGCCAAATTAGTGCCCGCCGCAGCGCGCTCATCATTCGGTACTCATAAGACTAGTGTCTCGGGAGAGTATCCCCGTGAACACGTGTAGTTCACTGCCTATTGTCCAGATAGGTAGCCGGAGCTGTCGAGCTCGCTCACTTCTCGTTGCACGAAGGGCACAACTCGCAGTTGCCACTGCTAGGGTCGTCGACTCTAAAGTCGACTCCCAAGTGTCCACCTTGGTAGCGGAGTAGTAAGCACACTCACTTCTCGGAACCCATCCGGGAGCCTAGCCAGTTCCCACGTCCTACGCGGCTGGCTGGACCGGAGACCTACGGCATCTAGGAGGCCGTCTCTACTAGTTATCCACACTAGTACCGGAGATGTCAACACCAATGTCCAATGAAAACCACCGGACAAAGCTGCCAACTATAAGGGAAACTCACGTTCAACGCAGGACTTTTCGCTTCTGGTCCCTCAGAGACCGCTACTAGGCCCCGCTCGCTGTGCACGAGTTTGGAAGTCCTGGCACACAATACCAGGATAAACGAACATTCCCAAGTTCTACAGCTAACCACATGCCACTACGAGTCCAACCCATGTCCGGATCCCGCCGGAGGCGCCTGGTTAAAGGCACGACCAGCGGGGGGCTAGAACCGGAATCCCGTAGTACCTCTGAAAACACAACCGGACCCGTAGTTCCAGTTGCGATACCTTATCTATTGAGGTCGGTAGATAGGGACAGGCAATGAGGACAGCAAAAGCAGTCTTCTGCCATCATAGTCCACCTTTCACCAAGCGACTGCACATGTGCTCAGCGTGACAGGTGGTGTGAGCCCATCGCCGCTCTATGCTGTTGGATGTATGTGCAGTCTATAGTCCGTTAGTCGCCTTTTACGACACCCAAGGGATGAGAGGTAGTAGTATTCTTTCAACGCTACCCGACACGGTTTCGTTTAGCCTATAATCGGTGTAGCGATTTCAGGTAGCAAACAAACAAATTTTCGCATTTATAGTATTAGTATTTATACTACACTTCTGGACACATCTATTGGCCCACCTTGCATTTTCAGTTTCGTTTAGTCCTATATAGCTAAAAATTTATATTAGGTCGAGCAAAAAGTTTTTATACAGTTTTAAACCAGGCACATTCATAATTTATTTTATTCAAGTCTTTTTTTAAATTTCGAACACAGAATTTAAAGAAACAAAATAGTAGAGGATCCGAGTATCGACGACCCTCACCGAGCGGTTAATGGATGAAAAGTATTTTATATCAAATTTAATATGTTAAAAAATATATTGCGAGTGGGTTGGCTGAAAAATTTCAGTCCAGTATATTATTAATTAAATATTTAAAAATATTTTATTTAATACTTGTTTCGATAATAGATAAATTAAATAGGTACCAATCGAAAGTATGAAGCCTATAGAATATGCAAACGTTAGGTTGACAATTTTTTTCCTGTCATAACATTGGGTAGGCAGGTGTAAATAGGCAAGTCAATATTTGTAATTTGCAACCGTCTGGATAAATAAATAAAATTTATGTTTTTAAAAAGATAAGCTCATTACAAACACACACACCAAACCAGTGCAATGTAAAAAAAAATATTTTTTTTAATATTAAATTAATCATTTATGGTACTGGACTGAAATTTTTCAGCCAACCCACTCGCGATATATTATTTAACATATTAAATTTGATATAAAATACTTTTCATCCATTAACCTTCTCGGTGAAGGTCGTTCTATACTCGGTTCTTAGACTAAAAGGCAATTTGGAGCCTGTTCGTTGGTATCAAACTATCGAATACTAAGAAAACCTGATTTTATTGGTTTACTTGGATTTAATTCTTGAAACTGTGATTTTCTCTTTGGTTTTGCAACAAACATTACTTATTCGTAACATTAAGGTGAGGTTCTATCAATAATCTATGGATACTTCGCCCGAAGTCGCCGCCCAAGCTGTGGCACTTATCCAGGCCGGACACAGCCAAAGAAATGTGAGTGCTTAACTTAATTTAAGTCGATCTGCGGTCCGAAATGTTTATCGAAGGTACCTAGAGACTGGCGGCTTTGTTCGTCGCCAAGGAAGGCCACGATCTCGGGTCACAACTGAAAGGCAGGATCGATTCATCGTGACGACCAGCTTGAGAAATCGTCACCTTACCTCCATTGAAATACAAAACCAACTTCGCGACTTCCACGGAGTATCTGTGAGCGCTCGAACTGTTCGGAGAAGGTTAAAAGAACGCGATATGGTACCACACAAGCCAGCTAATGGCCCCAAACTAACGCGAGCCCACCGAACAGCGCGTCTTCATTTCACGCGCACTCATTTAAATTGGACTCCGCAGCATTGGAGCCGTGTACTCTTTTCTGATGAGTCTAAAATTGCGTTACGTGGCAATGATGGAAGGAAGAAGGTCTACAGACGTAAGGGAGAGCGTTTTGCACAATGCTGCTTTGAAGAGAGGGTTGCTTATGGCGGTGGCTCATGGACTGTCTGGGGCGGTATATCCGCGAGCGTCAAAACTCAACTTGGGGTGACCACGGCTGCCAACATTAAATGCTAGTGCTTAGAACCTCACGTGATGCCATACGTGGACCATGTGGGCCCAATTTTCCTATTTATGCATGACAATGCAAGAGCCCATACGGCCGGCATCGTCAGGGAATATCTTCGGGATGTGAACATCACAGTTATGGACTGGCCAGCCAGAAGCCCAGACATAAACCCGATTGAGCACATGTGGGACGAGCTAAAAAGACGTGTTAGGGCTCGTCAGCCAGTTGCCCAGACGATGCAGGAGTTGAAAACTGCCACAGATGAGGAATGGGAGATGATCCCTCAAAATTTAATAGAGCGGTTGATAATCTCTATGCCTAATCGTATGAGAGCTGTCGTAGATGCCCATGGAGGCAACACGCGTTATTAAATTAAACCTTTATTTGATAAAACATGTTTTTTATTAAAAAATCAACTGCCTTCATCAAGGCGCATACTCGACTTGTTAGGCGTAGCTCAATGTCGTGTGGTGTTCTGAATTCAAATTTAAAACAATACGATCGGATAAGATGGTAAAATGTATCAGGTTTAAAACTGCATCAATAGTTTATGTTCAATCTAGCAATAATATTTAAGTAGGGGCCATAGAAACCTAAACTCTAAGGTGGGCAAATAGATGTGTCCAGAAGTGTATATTATACTATACTAGCGGCCCGCCGACGCCTTCTTCCAAACTAACTTAGAAACACCATCGTGCTTCAGCCATTTTGTACAAACCGCATAAAAGTCCATGGCGTGATTAAAAGAATAAAGCGGAGTCTAGACACAGGAAAACGACGTTTACTTTATAACATGTAATACATACATACATATAATCACGACTATTATCCCCGAAGGGTTAGTCAGAGACTAGGCAATTAGGACCGCAAAAGTAGCCCTCTGCCATAGTTCACTTTTCACCAAATAGCGACTGCACATGTGCTCAGCGTGACGGGTGGTAAGACCATCGCCGCTCTATGTTGTTAGATTTATGTGCAGTCTTTAGTCCGTTAGTAGCCTTTTACGACACCCAAGGGAAGAGAGGGGGTGGTAGTACGGGTATTCTTTCACAGCTACGCGACAAGGTTATATAATGTAATGATACGTAAGTATAAAGATTTATATAAGGATAATAGTAATTAAAGGATAATAAGTGTGTCAGAATCGTAGGAAATGGAAATTTTTGGTCTCTCCTATCCCGCAGCGGATGATGTATGTACTATCGCGGACTCCGTCGCCTTACCAGTATAAGTCTAAAGGCCAAAATCCCTTGCACACCGCGTCGTCTATTTGGTACGGGCACGCACCCGGGTGGGCGGTGCGCTTCATACGAAAATTTCTGCGAACTGGTAAAGAGACGGTGACCCCGATAGTACAGTCGAGGAAGTTCCCGGTAAACTTAGATTAAAACAAAAAGGGAAGATACGGCACTAGCGTCTCGTGAGTGAGCCGCCAAAATTAGGCCTAAAGGCACAATTTCACTTCAGTCGCAATTTGCCGAGCGAACAGGCTACATCGCATTATTGCGGATATTCTGCTGTGTGAAAAAGAGAAAACGCTACTCCGCAGTGGCGTCGGAATCGGTCGTACGTACTCGTCTGTTGCGAAGCGACCGAGACGTCAACGCGCTACTCGCTGACTCCCTCACGCTGACATTGAAACTTACCGCTCTGTCTCGCTCGCTCGATTCACACTTTATAGGTTTGCATGTGTGTGTTTGCATATGTAGTAGTATACTATCTATATAGGATTGTATTTTGATTGACTTCAAGTAGGAGCATGCCGTATCTTCCCTTTTTGTTTTAATCTAAGCCGGTAGAGAATATCGCCGAAAAGTGGTCGGCCACTGTGGTGGTCGGTAGTGCAAATACTACTACTATTGACGACCTCCTTGGTCGAGTGGCTTGTGCACCGGTTTTCATGGTGTTGCCATCTCCGAGGTCCCAGGTTCGAACTTCGATCGCCGGTCGGGTCAATTTAGAAATTATTGTTATTCTAAAAATTGTCTCGGGTCTGGGAGTTTTCTTTTTTATATTTATATTTATAAGGAGCAGGCGGCATAGCCTTTAAATACATTCCTAAACCATGGAAAGCAGATGCAAAAGTAGTTTTCCTTCCGAAACTAGGCAGGGAGGACTACACACACGCCAAATCCTTCAGGCCTATCAGCTTAACATCTTTCCTACTAAAAACACTGGAAAGACTAGTAGACAGATACCTAAGGGACGGAGCACTAAAAACCAAACAACTCCATCCTCAACAACATGTATATAGAAAAGGCAGATCACCAGAGTCCGCACTACACATGGTGGTGCACAAAATTGAATCGGCTATAACAAACAAGGCTTCAACACTTGCTGCATTCATAGACATAGAAGGGGCATTTGATAAAACAATGCACAACAGCATAAACCACGCCCTGCAAAAATTCAAAGTAGAACCAGTCATAAGAAACTGGATTACTGCGCTGGTCAGCAAAAGGGCGGTCCAAAGGTAGTAAGAGGATGCCCCCAGGGAGGTGTCCTATCACCACTTTTGTGGAACATAGTAGTGGATAGCCTCATAAAGAGACTAAATGAGAGAGGATATACTACTATTGGTTATTCAGATGACCTAGCAATACTAATAAATGGGAGCGTGGAGAATGTGCTATGTAAAGTAATGCGCTCAGCTCTCCAGTTAGTAGAAGAATGGTGTGACAAACATCAACTGTCAGTAAATCCGAAAAAGACAGAACTCATCCTTTTCACCAACAAAAGGAAGTTACCAGAACTCCAACTACCAAAATTATTTAACAACAAACTCTCTCTATCAACTCAAGTAAAATATCTGGGCGTTATCCTTGATAATAAATTGAATTGGGCGAGGCATATCGAAACTAAAACGAAGAAGGCCTGTATAGTTTTGGAGAATGTAGAGAAGACTAGTTGGTAAAAAATGGGGTCTTAATCCAAAAATAACACTTTGGCTTTACACATCAGTAATCAGACCCTCTCAGAACTATGGATCAGTTGTATGGTGGCCCAGAACACAACTGACCACAGTGAAAGCCAAACTCCAGAGTCTACAACGTTTAGCGACTGTAGCAGCTACTGGATGTATGAGAACCACTCCATCAGCGCTCGAGTACCTCCTGAACCTAAGACCTCTTGATCTTGTCATACAGGAGGAGGCGAAGGCAGCTGCCATAAGACTGAGAGCGAATGGACTATGGAAACAAAACATAGAAACAACACACTCAAAAGTTCTGCAGGGGATCCTAAAGGAAATACCATTTCTCGAAGCGCCCATGGACAGAACCCCATGTCACTACGTCTTCGACCGAAGGTACTATATCCAACTTACTGAAGAATTAAAAGACAGCTCTGGCATCAATGAAGTAAGGATATATACAGACGGCTCCAAAACCACAAATGGAACTGGAGCTGGCGTCTTCTCGGATGACCTAAATATCAAAATATCAACTACCCTAGACTCTTTAAACACAATCTTTCAAGCAGAATGCATTGGTATCACAAGAGCGGCACAGGCGATCTCAGCCAGAGAAGTCAGAGACTTTAATATAAAAATTATCTCAGACAGTGCATCTGTACTTCAAGTTCTACACAACAATACTATAACTTCTGTCCTCATACTGGAATGTCACAACGCACTCCAATCCATTGCAAATACAAACAGAGTAACTCTGCAATGGATCAAAGGACACACCAACTCACTTGGTAACGACGCAGCAGACGAATTGGCCAAAAGGGGATCAAAGGCAGTAGTGTATGGACCGGAACCACTAATGCCCATACCTCAGGCCCAAGTAAAAACATGGCTGCGCAACAAAAATGAGGAAACCAACCTAACGGAATGGATAAACAGTGATGGATGAAAAGACTTGCCCGCAACATCATTAGACTGAAAAGGGACAGAATCCGAAAAATCTTAGGTATCATAACCGGCCACTGTCCCCTAAACAAGCATCTGTTTAACATAGGTGTGACAGACAGCCCTCTGTGCAGAGGATGCATGGAGGCAGAAGAAACGCCACAACACGTGCTCATGGTATGCAGAAGCGTGGCAGATCAACGGGCACGGATTCTCCAATCGCCGGCATCACTTCCAGAAGCCTGCAGCAGTCTGAAAAGACTGCTTACTTTTTGGGAGGAGCTGGGTTGGTTGGAGTAAGATGTAAACATGACACGCACAATGGCCCAATCAAGTAGCTAAGTGCGGAAACAGCCCAGCAAAACTAACTAACTAACTAAATAACTAAGGAGCAGGCGGGTCACCTGATGGAGAGTAATCACCGCCGCTCATGGACACCCGCAAAACCAGAGGAATCGCAGACGCGTTGCCGGACTTTAAGGAAGGGATAGGCACGTTTCTTGAAGATCCCTAAGTCGTAACGGTCCGGAAATACCGACGCCGAGAACTGGTTTCACAACACTGTAGTTCGAGGCAAGAAATTTCGTGAAAAACGCACAGTAGAAGACCGATTCTATGTATGAGTATAATAAGTATGTATATTTAAGTATTTTAGGTATGTTTATCCGTTGTCTGTAACCATTTAACAAGTTTCATAACGAAGCTTCTCTTGGGCTAGATAATTGGTGTGAGTGTAGGAAAGTTTTATTTATTTATTTTATTTTTAACTATACCTTTTGCATCAGCTCGAGAACCTTCTCGAAGCGTTTTCGCTTCACATCTTCTGGATCTGACTCCTGTTCGGGCTTCAGCTCCTCGCAGACTTGCTCCATCAGCTGTAGTTGCTTTTCAAACCTGTACCAAAGTAATAAGAAGAATGAATGTAGTTTTTTAAATTTTTATTCTACAACGGGTAAGCGCGTGGCCTTCATCCCACCTGATGGTAAGCGACGATAAGGCCGAAGGTAGCTGCGCTTCACCCGGAAATCTCAACCACTGAGGCAATGGCTATCCTATCTCTAAACTGCCGGGACACAAAAATTCAAAAAAACATCGTTGTTATTGCGACAGACTTGAGATAAGATGGTGGTAGCTAGCCAGGGAGACTTAACACGCCCTACCACCAGCCAAACCAAGTACACAAAGATGTTCCCCCCGCTAGGAATCGAACCCAGGACCTCTGGGTCTGAGACGGTGGCTTAGCCACTAGGCGACAGAGGCGGCGGTAGTGTATTAATGTAGTGAGAAGAAATTGAGAAAGGCATGATAAGATGGTTTCCGCTTTGTTCGTCGCGTAAAGCTTGCTTTATGACTTGGAAGCCTAAGAGTTGGGATTCACATTTTTAGCTTTACTTTTGCATGGCCAAGTTAAAATGTTATCTGCTTTTATTTTACATAATTAATGTAATGTTACTTATTGACACAGAATTGAAGACATCAGTTGATAAAGGCACTATGTAACATTTCATAAAATATACATTTTATTAACTGGTTAAAGGCGTTAAGTGAACTAAACTATGCAAAGCAAATAATTGCAATGTTTTAATGTTTCTTTCGATACCAGTCTCATTCTTTGATTAATATAATATATAAAAAATACAGCATTATTAGCGAATTGCATGATAACTCAGAACATTTTATAAGTTACGTAGTGCCTTTATCATCTGATGCCTTCAATTATTCTTATTCTATTTTACTATAATTTGGGCTATAACAGTAATAATTAGCAGATTGTTTTATTTTATTTTAATATTTCTTTAACCCTTAAACGGGCACAACATGTTAAAATTTTTCATTGGTTTTCGCCCTTATCTCAATCGAATAAAGTTCAAAATAAGGTGGTAATTTATATCCCCCTGCCTTATTAAGGGTTATGTAGGTACAGTGAATGCAAAATACCAATTTTCTAAACATTTTCTGGATTCATCAATTACTATCATTTTAATAATTCTTCTATAGTTGAATAGTAAACGCATAATACCATTTTCCTAACCATTTTCTACATGAATTAAGTACCTACCAACTTACCTGTCATACTCGCTCTGCTCGATCTTGTCCTTGTTCTCTGCCAACCACGTGGGATATTTGTCGACGAGCTCCTTTAACGATGGGTAAAGCACTTCCTTGGATAGTAGGGACTGCATCATGCCTTGCATGAAGGGGACGAACATATTGCCGTCCTGCTGAGGAAAGCACATGTTATTAAACTACAATTACTTTTTTTATACACATTTTAGTCGA
Organism: Scoparia ambigualis; assembly: GCA_963921215.1. Classification (NCBI taxonomy): domain Eukaryota; kingdom Metazoa; phylum Arthropoda; class Insecta; order Lepidoptera; family Crambidae; genus Scoparia; species Scoparia ambigualis. The sequence continues at coordinate 22,657,962 of OY992515.1, read as the reverse complement.
AGCAGCTTTCAGAGTAAGCAGCAGAGTACAGCTTTTCTCTGAGGGAAGATAGGAGGTGGGGGTGGTATATATAAAATAAATAAATAATAATATGGTAATCTGCTTAACCCTGTCGCGTAGCGGCTCATAAAAAAAAAACTACCACGCCCCCTCTATTTCCTTGGGTGTCGTAAAAGGCGACTAACGGACTAAAGACTGCACTACACATACATCCAACAGCATAGAGCGGCGATGGGCTCACCATTTGTCACGATCATCACATGTTCAGTTGTAATTTGGTGAAACGTGGATTATGGCAGTGCACTGCTTCTGAGGTCCTCATTGCCTAGTCCCTGACTAACCCTTAGAGGATGATAGTCGTGAATATATGTATGTATTTTTATTAGGTCCACGAACATTTTTTACGCTACAACACAGAAAAACATTTCTCTTAAGCAAAATCTGCAAAAATTTGCATTGAAACTTATCGCAACTACTTTTTACCATGTAGCGACTGCACATGTGCTATTGATAATTAGAACAATTCTGCTTTGAAGTTTCAGACCTAGTAATCAAAGTTAATTTTTAAACAAAGGGTGCCCTGCGGAATATCAATACAAATATTTTCATGTAAGAATTATTGTTTCATGCGTAAAATTAAGAAAGGTGTCAAAAAATATGTTTTAGGAGTCATTAGATTGTATTGTTTATTTTTGTTTAAAGAATTTGTTTCAAATTTCAACAAGGCCATGACCGTGCAATAATCAGGCTAACTTACATAAGTTCTTTTAATGTATTTAACTAATTCAGCGCATAGTAGAAGTGACTTAAAAATACGTAAATTTTCACAATTTCGTGCAGGATCCCCTTAAAGAAGGGGGTGCCCGGCGGAACATAGTTAACATAATTGTTTATTGGTGGTTTCACTACCGAGTCTTCTTGTTCTAAGGCTATAGTTATTGCCTGCCTAACTGTGCTTACGGACCTAGACGTAACTATAATGCTTGTACGAGCATTGTTTAGGCCGTCAGCGAAACGCTTGATAGCCATTTTTTCATTAATCGGCTTTAATAAATTATATGCCGACTCGTCTCCATTAGCCTGTGCTGTACTTAAATCGTTGGACATTTTTTCGATTTCACTACCAAACACTTCTATGGTCTTGTTTCCTTGCCTACATCGTAGCATTCGGTCTAAAATGGCTGTGTATGATTTAATCGGAATTAAAACATTTTTTATATCTTTTATTAGGTCTGCCACAGACACATAAGACTTATTAATTTTTGTTTTAGCACTGCTAGAAAGACGAGTTTTTAAAACAAAATTGATTAACAGAGGCTGGTCCTCGTTTCTAAGGGTACTACTATAATACTCTATTCCGTCTATTAGTTGGTTAATTTGCGTTTCGTCGCAATCTACTACTGGGAGGAGCGTGAGCGCGACTTTTAGATCGAACGTGGCCATGGTTGTGATCATTTCTGAATGATGCGGGTTAACGAGTGACTCGATTTCCTCAAAATTACATAAAAACTTTGACGATATTGCTTTTGTTATTTGTAATTCTACAGCATCTATCCCTTTTTTACATAAGTCTGCAGATATTTGTTCAAAAATATTTTTAATTTCCTTTGCTCTTAAAAACTTATTCTGCCCCTGAGCGGAATAACGTTTGTCCTTACTTAATTTAATAATAGAGTCTCTAATAGCCTTAAGCTCACTCAAGAGTTCTGACAGGTTTGCCATGAACACACTTTAGAAAAAAAAAAAATCACTCACACACACACATAGATTCTTGGTAGCATAGTTATATTAATTCGTGCTGGCTTACACGTTCTGTGCTGGTCCAATTGCCCGTCGAACCGCTCCGCGTTCTACCTCTTCTAATAGTCGTGCGTTGAAGTAACGTAGCAGCCTAAGTACTATATAGCCCGCTAGTACAACGACGATGGTCAGTAAAAAGATCTCTGAAAGTTGCATCCCAACGGCCAAGGGAGTTGATGCTGCCGCCGATTGAGTTGGTGATTGACTGACAATAATATTGTCTTTAGATTGTGGGTTTCCCATAGTTAAACAATTTTGGCTTACAGTTTTTCTTCTTATTTCCTTCGTCCTTCTTGTAGGCCCGTGTAGCACTATTTTCCTGATATTTTGTAGAGTTCAACTAGCGATTTCGCGGCGCGGACTTGTGACACCATGTCACGGTCGCCATGTAATGGCGTTGGGACGGAGACCCGAAATGAAACAATGTCTTGCGTTGAATCAATAATCCTTTATCCTCTAGTGTATCATCTTAAATACTAATTAACATCACATCTATACGTGACTAGAGGAAGGACGCCTTGTCAATCAGGAAGACCTTAATTATCACGTACTATTGAGTACGTGCTGATAGTGTAATTCACTATATCACATCAATACAAATATTTTCATGTAAGAATTATTGTTTCATACGTATAATTAAGAAAGATGTCAAAAAATATATTTTTAGGAGTCATTAGATTTATGTATTGTTTGTTTTTGTTTAAAGAATTTGTTTCAAATTTCAACAAGGCCATGACCGTGCAATGATCAGGCTAACTTACATGTAGGTTCTTTTAATGTGTTTAACTAATTCAGCGCATAGTACAGTGACATAAAAATACGTATACGCAAAACCCCTTTGAAATAGAGTAAAAATACGCGTTTAGTGGCCGAGTGGTTAAAAGGATGGCATGGCATTAATTAATTAACATCAATCCCTCAGTCGTGGCAACGAAATGTCAAAAAAAAGTTGACAGCAGGTGCGATTAGGCGGGAATTTAAATTTGCGGAAATGGAAAAAAATTATAAAAAACAATCGAACGCAGTTCATGTAAAATTTTGCATTCACGATGCATAAAATGTACCACAGAACCGAAATAATAGACCTTGTTCAAACTAAAGTAGTCTCTAAGTGTATCAAGACACGGTACAAAGTCAAGTAGAGAGTGCGGCCATATATGGCCGCTTGGGGTGTGACGGAATAGCGAGTTTTTTAGGTGCGGCGGCGGCCAAATGTGGCCGCTTGGGGCTTGAGGGGTTCACTAGGCTCGATATAATATACGGGGTTCAATTCCCAGATCTGGCAAAGTGTGTTTTCGGATTTTCCGATGCTGCGCCAGGGTTTGTGATCCCCAACCCGCAATAGGAAAGCGTGGTGATTCAGCCAATACCCATCTATTGTAGCGATGGCTTGATTTCAATGATGGAAGCCTTTGCCCAGCCGTGGGACAGTATACAGGCTGTGCTTCACTTTATTATTGTAACTACCACGTCGTATGAAATCCATACCATTTAATAACAAGTTTAGTCCAAAGCGTTTTGGCAGAACCGAAATCTAGGATAGCCAAAAAGTTATGCTAGCGAATGTCGCTTTTGCATTGAAACTCTTTCATTAGCTAGTAATATAAGTACTAATGTTATTATTACACTATATCAAGAATATTATAACTACTTTAAGGATGAAATGTTGTAAAAAGGTACAATGGGGTTGACATATCCCTAAGAATAAAAAAATAGATTAGAAAAAAAATAACAAGTTTAAACTAAACTTTTGCTGGCTGGCTATACATACAGGATGGCCCAAACGGTGACACTAATTATGCATCTTTTTTTTTAAAAAAAAAGGATGCATAAATACCATATAAAAAAAATGTTTAAGTCTGTCAAGTCGAAAATTCTCAAAATTAAAAAAAATCATAGCTCGAAGACTACAAAAAATCGCAAAGTATACAAGGGGTATAAATGTAAATTTTTTGTGTCACCGTTTGGACCATTCTGTATAACATAATAAATAACTTTCTTCGCTCACACCAATTATCTAGCCCAAGCTAAGCTTCTTTAAAAACTCGTTAAAATGGTTAAACTAGATAACGGATAAATATACATGAACATAGAAAAGAAATAAATTTAGAAAACCAGCCTTTTCTAAATTTACCGCCTCTGTGGCCTAGTGGCTAAGCCACCGGTCTCAGACCCAGAGGTCCCGGGTTCGATTCCCAGCGGGGAGTACATCTTTGTGTGCTCGGTTTGGTTAGTGGTAGGGCTGTTAAGTCCGCCTGGCTAGCTACCACCATCTTATTTTATTTATGAAGGCCAAGCGCTTACCCGTTGCCGATAAAAAAAAAAACCCGACAGACCTGCGTCAGAACCAGGCGTGCTTACCACGCCTGGTTCGACCGCGGAGGACGTCATATAATTGGTGTTATTTATTATCACAGTAATTTGTTTTTCATTTTTTTTAACTTACTTGCCCCCCTTCAGCGCCCATGTTGAAGTTCTGAAACATGTTCGCCAAGTCTTGTTCGGAGAACGGCGTTTGGAGGCTCTCCGTGTTCGTATTTAGGTTCTGTAGCGTTTGGGATATCGCTGCGGAGACCTGCAACAACAATATTATTGTGATAAATACATACAAAAACATATATTCGCGACTATTATTACAAAATAACTAATAGTACAACGTACAGAAAGTTCACTCTCTAACGACTTTCACGCGAAATTGAAACTTATCGTGTGACCCGAGCGTTCATATTCCGTTAAGCAACGTTGACTCCATATCGATTTGACGTCATGACGTCACAGAGCGTAGGGTTTACGCGCGCGCGCAGCGATTACGAGCTAAGCGACTCGGCGCTCGGTGCTCGGTGCGTCGGCTCGCGGTAACCTTTACTACTTACCTTTACTTACTTTTTATGTAGGAAAATTTATTTACTGCCATACGCCTAGGCGGCCTGCCTGGGAGGCGCGCCGGCCGAACGTACTTAAACTGCGGAGTGACACACCACCCTGCTATTATCCCTGGGTTAGTCAGAGACCAGGCAATGAGGACCGTAAAAGCAGTCCACTGCCCCAGTCCACGTTTCGACGTGCCGGCCTAGCATGCGCAACACGAGAACTCTTCTCGACCCATTTTCTCGTGTTTTATACATTTACCTCTAATGTCTATCGGCACTAAACACATATGGATACGCATATAACTCTACATAATATGTCAAAAATAGACTTAATAGTAGTTTTTGCATAAACTGTGGTATTTTGTCTACAAACCTTAACATGACAACATAAAATGACTTGTCGTCTCTCGTCCGCGACATATCTCGTGTTGCGCATGCTAGGCCTAGTGGTGGTGTTGGTGATGGTGAGGCCATCGCCGCTTTATGCAAAAAATTCAAATTTTTTTTTCAATTTAGGCTACAATAAGGCCCTTCGTCCACGCGTCGACTCGTCTTGGACTCGTTTCATACGCGACTGTCACTCTACTTTGTGTATTGCTACTTGTTCTCGACCAACACTCGTACACGCGTCGACCTAGATATCCGCGACTTTCCTACCGTTTAGGATGTCTGATTCAGAAGAGGAAAGCTGAAACTTCCGATACTGCTCACATGAAGTCATTTGACAAATCCACACGTAATTTGAGCGCGTATAAAAACTTTGTTTAAAATCTGTCAGATTATCTGCTCCATACAATTATAAAAATTTCTAACAACCATTTTTGTTTTACATGGCTGCTAATGCGTTACATTGAAACGGTCTGGGCTAATCTATTACGGCTTTCTTAAAATATGCGGCGTCGCGTCGGCGCCGCGCGAGCGCTGCACTGACGACGCGTGGACGCCGACGCTCGAAAGACGCCAGTGTGGTGGGTCTCTTAATTTCATTGAAACGAATGTTTAAGGGTGTATGTATGTGCACGTGCAGTCTATATAGATAAAAATCAAATAGATCTGTGTGGTGGTAGCTGATAGCTCATTAATAGAATACTTCCGCCCCCTCTCTTCCGTCGGGTGTCGTAAAAAGCGACTAACGGATTAAAGACTGCACATACATCCAACAGCTTAGAGCGGCGATGAGCTCACCACCTGTCACGCGGAGCACATGTGCAGTCGCTATTTGGTGAAAAGTGGACTATGGTTGAAAACAGCTTTTGCTGTCCTCATTGCCTAGTCTCTGACTAACCCTTCGGGGATAATAGTTGTGATTATATGTATGTAAGTATTATAAATGCAACTACATACCTCATCGATCTGCCCTTGCACCTCCGGTGTGTCGGTGGCGAGCGTCGCGTCACCCGCTTGAGTCCCAGGTTTGAGCACATGCGCGGCCGCTTCTATGGAAAGCAATAAATCATCATCATTAAATTCGCTTAAAAACAGGCTGGATATATTCTCTAAACCACTAGAAACACACACATCAGCTCATTGGGCCGCTAGTGTGTTGTACCTCAAATAATACCTAATAATAATTATTATCGTCAACCTATTTCCTTAGTGGGGCTGCCACGGAGCTGTAGTGCGTCGGGTATGTTTGCGGAAGCAAGAACAGACTCCTTTAGCGCCATTATGCGCAAAAAAGCTGGCTCCATGCTACGGCGCTTACGAAGCAGTGGAAACAGCATCCTGAACGTTATTGCTGAAAGACGAGACTGTCCTATCCAGAAACACTGGGTGGAGTTAGTGATAGGTCTAAAATAAAAAAATTAAAAAAATATAATGATTAATGTGTAATTTTATGAGTACTAACAGTATTAACATAGTATAAGTAAAATTGTTACTAACTACTCTACTAACAAAATATTATGGATTAATTTTATGGATCAATGTTTATTTAATTGCAATTAATTATTTTTTAAAGTGTATTATTATGTTACTTATATGGATTTTCTGTCCGAAATAAATGTTTATTATTATTATTATTCTCTTTATTTAACATTATTCTTAAGTTTAATTTTTTACAATATTTTATATAAAAACCTATTTACAATATAAAATATTATAAAAAACTTAACCTAGGTTGCCACCGGCAGCGGGGATAGACCCAAGCTATCGGTGGTTAGGGCTGCAGAGTGAGGAACCTCCTGACAATACGTGCCGTGTCAAGGAGTACTGCCTTTTGCATCTGACCCTTGACCCAACCTTTCAGCGAGAGCCTCTCTAGGTGTTGATCGAGGCTCTTCGCTATAAGGCCGTGTGCCGAAACGACTATCGATACAATAATGGTTGAATCCACATCCCACATGGCGGTAACCTCGTGAGCCAAGTCAAGGTACTTACTGAGCTTGTCCTTCTCGGCTTTCACGAGGTTCTCGTCATGAAGTATGGTGATATCAACCAATATTGCTTGGCGCTGAGATCGGTCGATCACCACGATATCAGGCTTATTAGCGACAATAGTCCTGTCCGTGATGATAGAGCGATCCCAGTAGAGCGTTGCATGACCATTTTCGAGAACTGGCGCAGGTGCGTACTTATAGTATGGCACCTCTGATTCAACAAGGCCATATCGAAGAGCAAGTTGCTGGTGAATTATTCTGGCTACTTGGTTGTGTCTGTGCAAATACTCTCCGTTAGCAAGATGAGAATTATTATTATTATTATTAGTGATTGAGAATACCGGGTAAAGTGCGTAAATTATTTTTAAAAGAACCGATTCAGCTCAGAATGCCAACTTCGCGAAATGCCAACCGCTCGCAAATAGCCAACTTCTCAAAATGCCAATTTCTTAAAATGCTAACTTCTTGCACAAGGTCTCTACGTCTAAGAGGGCTCTCGCAGGAGCGGATGCACAAAGAGTGGCAAGGATTGGGCGGAAGTTGATCTCGCACCCTACGGGTAGCCGTAGCTATTGGCGGCTCGCTAAGACCGTGCAGGCCAACTTCTGCTCTCCCTCGTTGCCCCCGTTGAAACATCCAGATGGCTCGTTGGCTTACCAGTCGCTTGAGAAGGCGAATTAGTTGGCTGAACTTTTCACGGCCAATTCGCGCGTCGACGATTGTGGCGCCGCTCCACCTATTTATAGCACATTGTGGGGCCATCATGCTTGATATTCATATCAGGCAGTGTGATGTACGTGCCGTGCTGCGGTAGCTCGACGTGCGGAAGGCTAGCGGGTCGGATGGTGTTCCGGCGATTGTGCTGCTCATATGCGCGGCTGAGTTTTCTCCTGTATCGACAAGATTGTTTAGGGAGTCTTACGATACTGGTATTATGCCGGTGTATTGGAAGGAGGCGAACATACAACTCATCCCCAAAAAAGAGGATCGCTCGGATCCGGCCAACTATCGACCCATCACTGTAACTTCTGTGCTGTGCAAGGTGTTTGAGCGGATAATTCATTCCCAGCTCATTCACTACCTAAAGGATCACTCGCTGCTCCATGATCGCCAGTATGGGTTCAGACCAAAGCGATCAACGGGTGATCTTCTAGCGTACGTTTCTAACGCGTGGGGTGAAGCGATGGACAAGCATGGCAAATCCCTGGCAGTTAGCCTTGATATCGCGAAAGCTTTCGATAGAGTGTGGCATCGTTCACTTCTTTCGAAGTTGCCGGCCTTCGGTGTGCCGCCCCGTTTGTGCGCCTGGGTTGCAGACTTTCTAGAAGGGCGGAGGATTCGTGTCCTTTGTGAGGGTAGTTCCTCCGCGTTCTACAAAGTCAATGCCGGAGTGCCGCAGAGTTCTGTGCCCTCACCTGCTCTATTTCTTCTGCATATTAATGTCATGTTGTCCTTGGGCAATATTCATTGTTAGCGGGTGACAGTACGGAGCATAAGCGTTACTTGGGACATCCTGCGGCAAAGCAAGCTGATATCATGGTGAAAAGGCAAGAACTGGTTGCCAAACTGAACCTGACTCTCGATTCTTCTAAAAACTTCGAGTTTAATGCTAGCAAAGCCCAGATTTGTGCATTCTCGTCCAAGGTAACTCCCTTCCTTACTCTTCCCTCTCTTCAGAACTCTCCGTTACCCATTTCGGTGAACCTCAGCATTCTTCGCATGGACATCGGCCAGGAACTGAATCCAAAATGCTACATCCAGAGTGCTATTTTAACTGCCTCCCGTAAGTTGGGTATTCTCGATAAGGTGAGGCGGTTTTTCACTACCGAGCAGCGCTGTTTGCTGTACAAAACTCAGTTGCGATCGAGTATGGAGTATTGTTCCCATCTATGGGACGGCTCCGCTAAATACCTCCTCGATGCACTTGATAGTCTGCAAAGGCGAGCGGTACGCATTATTGGAGATGCTGAGGTTACATTACAGCCTCCCTTGAGGACCTCCAGCTACGTAGAGACATTGCTTCTCTCAGTGTCTTCTACCGGAATTACTACGGAGAGTGTTCTGATGAACTTTTTGATCTTATCCCGCCCTCTCTTGTCCTCTCCCGGACTACACGTGCTGGTCTTAGAAACCACCATCATACTGTACAGACTATCAGTACTCGTACCAAAAAATTTGGCAAGTCGTTCCTCTGTAAGACCATTCGGCTTTGGAATTCTTTGCCGGCGCATGTGTTTCCCAGCTTCTACAGTCCCGGGTCTTTTAAGCGGGGCGTGAAACGGCATTTATGCAGGCCGTCATGAATGGGTGCGCTCGTTATCGTGCTTATTCTACGGTGGGGAGCGCTCTTATTATTTTGGATTGCATCGGCTGCTTACCATCAGGCAGGATGCAGTCACTATGACGAGTCATAATAGAAAAAGATAGACAACTTAAAATTTTAAATGAAAAGTATGAAAATTCATAATTTTATAATCAACACACTGGACTGTTGTTTGATCATTGTGAATAATATATTATGATTATGTCTGTTTAGTTTTGTTAGGCAGTAACGCATATTACGAGTACTTACAGGAATTATCTTATTTGTTTTTTTTTCTAAATATCAACCCAAAAAAATATACTAATTGGTATTTTTAAATAATGACAATAAAAACGAATGTAAAAATGAACTCACGGTTCATTTTGTTCTATTTTATAAGGTTTTAAGTCATAAATCACAAATATGATACTTTATTTATTAATATAATACACTGATTTTCTTCGTCTTTGCATTAACATAACAACTATTTTATTATATAAATGAAGGTACTAAAAGACGTAGGTATACTTTTGTATTTTACTTGAGTAATTTTTTACAATTACCCTCATATTGTAACATTAAATTTTGCGTTTAGATTTTACTGTCATTGTATAAAAATACCAATTACTTAGTATATTTTTTGGGATATTTATTTAGAAAAAAAACACTAGTAAAATCATTCCTGTATTTCCTGTACTCGTAATATATGCGTTACTGCCTAACAAAACTAGACAGACATAATTATAATATATTATTTACAATTACAATGATCAAACAACAGTCCAGTGTGTTGTTTATAAAATTATGAATTGTCATACTTTTCATTATAATTTTAAGTTGTCATTTGGAGAAGTTGCATTGCGAGCAATTAGCATTTCAAGAAGTTGGCATTGCATGAAGTTGGCATTTTGAGAAGTTGGCTATTTGGTAGCGGTTGGCATTTTGCGAAGTTGGCATTCTGAGCTGAATCAAAAAAAAGCTGCTTTTATACGCTGACAACAGCACATGGGGAGATTGGGCCACAATCATAACCAACCACACTGGGCCCATTTGAGTTACATACATAATCACGACTATTATCCCGAAGGGTTAGTCAGCGACTAGGCAATAAGGACAGCAAAAGCAGTACTTACTCTATCTACCATAGTCCACTTTTCACCAAATAGACACTGCACATTTGCTTAGCGTGACAGGTGATGAACCCATCGCCGCTACTTTTTGACTTGTTAACATACCTGCCATTTTTGAGAAGGTCTGTGCAATTTGATCTTGTGTAATTTGTTCCTCTGAAACAATATTTTTACTATTATCAATGTGAATAAATGAAGCAAAAGGGGTACCCCCCAGTGTCATTCCCACTTACAGGAGATACATAGTTATGGAGATAATAAGTTAAGCATTTGAATTCTCATTAAAAGTAACCTTTTAAATGTGTAAAAAAGGGGTGGCGAGTGGGTTGGCTGAAAAATTTCAGTCCAGTAAGTATATGATTAATTAAATATTTAATAATTATATTTTTTGAACATTGCACTGGTTTGTATAATAGATAAATTACATAGGTACCAATCGAAAGTATGAAGCCTATAGAATGTGCAAAAGTTAGGTTGACTATTTTTTTCCCGTCGCAACTATTGGGTAGGCAGGTGTAAAAGTAAAAAGTCGATATTATTAATTTGCAACCGTCTGGTTAAAAAAAATATGTTTATATAAAAATAATCTCATTACAAACACACACACCAAACCAGTGCTGTCTACAATAAAAAAAAAATTTTATTAATTAAGTAATCATAATAGGTACCTACTGGACTGAAAATTTTCAGCTAACCCACTCGCAATATATTTTTTAACACATTAAATTTGATATAAAAGACTTTTTTTTATCCATTAACCGGCCCGGTGAAAGTCGTTCTATACTCGGATCTTAGACTATTTTTGATGTTAACAATTCTTCATATGGGTCTTTTTAATCTCTTTGTACATTTACGACTACAACTTAAGAGGCTTATATTTCAAAAACTAAGAGTTTCCTTAAAAAATGAAAAGCTGCATTAAAATCCGATTATAGTGGAATAGTACTTATACAAATTCATGCACCATGTTTTAAGATCCAAGCCAGCTGTCTCTGAATACCGGGAAAGCAGGCGTGAAGTATGTATATAGCTATGTAGTTGTAAGTTTGTATTATATACATAAAGAATCAAACAACAACCTGGAACACCGCTAAAGCTGCCTAATATAGCCGCCATGTTGCTCTCAAATTGTGCTGCAGCCTCTTTGATGAACTCCTCACTCCACATGTTCTGGGGGATGTCATCTGTGGTGGCGAGCTGGGGAGGAGGCTGCTCGGGCTTTTTTGTCATGTCTTGGAGGGCACCTGGCGATGATAACTTAAGTTGTAGTATTATGATTAAGAGTTCAGCTATTGTTAAACCAGACACATTAGAAATTATAGAAATTCAATTGTTAGTGACCTCTAGCATGTTTGTGAGACATGAGGATAATACAACACTGTTCACTGTTCATGTAATTATGCACATTACTTTCAGGATGGCAATTTGGCTATTTCTTTTTTGTTGTTTTAAATTATCGGGGTTAGTATTAACCCTTAAACGGGAAGTGGGACAGACATACAGTCGTGGTCAACTAATTAGGGACATTCAAGATAGTGAAGAGCAATAACCGGTTATGTACATATAAATATAAAACCCTATTGATTTTTCAGCACCTATTATTTGCATAATTTGGTCCGATTACTATACTATAAATGGCTGTAAATAAGAGAATAATTAAATAGAAAAAAGTATTTAGTATCAAAGGTTGAACATGTATTAAATTTTAAGGTATAATTATGTAGCTGGACATTTAATTAAGGACAGTAAAGTATAATGATGAATAGAGTTAAACAAAACGAATAATCTCCAGTATTATAATATTTTTAAAAGCTCCATTTTATTACGTGTAAAATCAGTACCCAGTAGCAAAACCTTTGTTAGTAATTACCGCTTGACACTGATGTGGCATAGACATTATCAGTTTCTGACATGTTTCGATAGGAATGTTTGCCCATGCCTCACAAAAAGCTTGATTAAGTTGATCTAAAGTTGTGGTACGATAAGTTGAAACTTTTTTCTTGATTTCGTGCCAAAGGTGCTCAATTGGGTTGAGGTCCGGGCTATTTGCTGGCCAATCTAGCACCGATACTGACTGACTGGTAAGAAACGACTTGACTGAACGGGCGGTATGTTTCGGGTCGTTATCATGCTGAAACGTCCATATAATAGGGAGATGCTCCTCAGCATAGGGAAGCATAGTTTCCTCAAATATTGTTTTGTATTGATGTTGGTCTAAGTTACCCTGAACTTTTCTCACAGGTCCCACTCCACGTCCAGAAAATGAACCCCAAATTTTAATGTTTCCACCGCCATGTTTCACCTGCTTTTTTGTGAATCTTGGATTCATTTCCGCTTTTACAGGACGCCGTACGTATTGCCTTCCATCTGAAGAAATTAAATTAATCTTGGTCTCGTCAGAGAATAATACATGTTGCCATTGGGCGTAGGTCCAATGTCCATATTTACGTGCAAACGCCAAACGAGCATTTCTATGTTCTTTCTTCAACAACGGTACTTTGCGAGCCACTCTTCCGAACAACCCTGCTTCTACCAGACGTCGTCGAACGGTCCTCGCTGATACACCGGCTCTTTCGTCTGCCCCAAACACTTCGTGTTTAATTAAAATAGAGCCTAGAAACGGATCTTTCTTAGCTAACCTGGTTATCATTCTATCTTCTTGCGGAGTTGTTTTTCTCGATCTTTTTGTCCTGGGCACATTTAAAGCTGTGTTATTGCGCCTGAAATGTTGCACTGCATTGCATACCATAGTTTTTGAACAATTTAAATGTTCTGCTATCCCTCGGTATGACCAACCACGCTCGACAAACTTCATGATAATTGTTCGTAGTGTTGGATCGCAACTTTTATTTTTGCCCATATTTCTTCAAAATAATTCTCAAAACTTAAAATTAAAAATCTGGATTGCCGCCAAAACTACCACAAAACAATAAAAGAAGAAATAAAAAAGTATTGAGATTCAAATTTTGAAAATAGAACGCAATATCTCAGTGTCCCTAATTAAATGGCCAGCCAGCATTCTTTGAACAAATAGCACACTGATAATCTATCAGCTATACTGTAAAGAGGTTTAATGTTTAAGAAGTTGTTATTGTTTGTATAATCGGGCACATCAATGACTAATTATACTTACGTGTAAAAGATATGGAATATTGTTAAGACTCGTTGGAAAATAAAAAATAAATTCACAATTTGGCTTAACTAGAGATTGTCCCTAATTAGTTGACCACGACTGTATATTGCCACCATATTTTGAGCTTTATAAAATTGAGATAAGATCGAAATCCAATGAAAAATTTTAACAAGCTGTGCCCGTTAAAGGGTTAAAGTTTTTTTTTCATTAGTGAAGTCATTGAATGTTGTGATGTTACCGTGGATAAAGTCATGGGTGCACCACTAGTTTTAAACAGAAAATTTATTTCGTTATAACAGACACTAAGACAAGTGAATGTTTTGACTTTGATATAATTAATTTAATTAAATTTGCACTGGAACATTATAGCTTGCATCGTATTAATATAGCAATAATAAATCAAATTGCAGTACAAGTGCAACTTTGAATTAAAGTAGATACAAGACAAACTTTTTATTATAAAATTCGAATATATTGATTGCTGTTCTTGATAACGAAGTATATTGAATTGTCCTTGTCCCTCTCTCATTAGGTATGCTGTTCAAATTAAAATAGCCAGATTAGTATGGTAATTCATTCACATATTTACAACAAATATAACTTAATAATTTTTGAGTTAGCAGATTTTTATTTAAAGGGCCAATTTTTTTTAACTTAGTTCCTAGGTTTTTGCCATTTTATTTTTAAAAGTGTTTAAAATGTGTTTTCATTAAAATTTTATAGCACTTCTTGCAAGGTTATGTATTGTGTAACACATAAAAATATTTCAGTAAAAGAACATAATAATGTACTTACTGTCTAACAAGTCGTCCAACTCCGGGTCCATCTCGTCTTTTGGGATATCTTTGTTTTCGGACATAATTTAAATATAGTAAAAGGATAAATTAAAATAATCAAAGTAAATTTTTCTTTCAGTGAGAGAAAAATAGAAAATCTCAGTCACACTCAGTCAGTGTCACTTTGACTCACAGTATTTGACTTGACAGTACTCTTTGTTTTTTTTTTCTGTACCACAGCACGGCCGCGGGCCGGCAAGGCAGTCACTTGATCACGTGAACCCATAAAGTAACTATACCTAGCGGAAGTAGTAACTTCATGCGTGAACCAAAGACATTAAACTATTACTAATAGACAGGACATAGCGATCAAAACTTTAATCCACAACTTATTACCAAGTGGTAACAAGTCGCATAGCAGTGATGCAAAAGTTCCCGATTAATCGGGAGATCTACTGATTTTCGCTTTTCCCTCCCGATATCCCGATTTAGCGACCGTGTCTCCCGAATTTTTACATTGTGAACTAAAGTAAAGATTAAAAGTATTATTTAGCATTCTAACCCCTCAGTCTTGGAATTTATAGATGATAACACTAAAAGTGACCTGGTAACACTAAACAAATGCACGGGTACATAGGTAAAAATTATATTCTATTTGGCCCAGGAATTCCCCAAAAAATTCTTACACGGCCTCTCAAACTCTCAATATACACAAAACATAATAATATTACAGCGAAACGCCTTACAATTGAGTTTATTATTGCTTGTTGGGGAGTTAAGTTTATTAAATAGTTTGGTTCATCCGCACTGTTGTTGTGACAAATTAATTGTCCGATTTCGATGATTCTATAATAGCCCAAGTACTAGTACTGGAGCTTAGCGAAAAAAATACTCGCAAAATTATAAAGAGTAGAAATAACCAAAATTGTTATAATTTTAATAATGACCAAAAAATGTTTACAAAAATGGCAAGCAAGAAGTAGTATGAAAATGAATAATGAGTAATCACTGTACCTGTAATATTTTTAATAAATTACTTTAATTAATTGCATAAAATACTGTTGTTTTATATGGACAAAAAAATCTCCCGATTTCTCCCGATTTTTAAGTGGAAAATTACCCGATTTTTAAATTTTCACTTTTGCAACACTGCCGCTTAGTATGATGTTATGCGCCCTCTAGTGCAGTCTTGTTTGTGCGTGAACAAATTTAACCTAAACAATAGAAAATATACAAAATTGCGTATTGCGATACTGCAAATCACGATATGGAAAAAAGGCTGAATGTGATTACAGCTTATTTTCGTAAATATTTTGTATATTTATCCAATAATCCGACTATAATCATAATTTCTAATAAATTATTCTAGAACATTTACCGTTGCCCTATGCTGACCTCTAGTGGTGAAAAGCTAAAATATCTACTTTTAGGATGTCACCACCTTATAGCATTCAACCAATTGAATGCTTTAGGGTCACCACACTTGTCAAAGCGGAAGTAGATGATTTAGTGGTGTTCAAGTGATGTCGTTTTACTTATCGGATAATGTTATAAGCAGATAATGTTTTTATATCGTAAGTTTAAGTTTTATATAAGTAGTAATATTCTGACCAGTATCGTGCGATGATCGTTTAACTAAAATGTTACTACTTATTTTAAACTCTTCGATCAACAATACCAACTAGATGTCAGGTCGGCGCGCGACGCGGCTCGTTAAATAACAGCGCACTTAAAAAGTGAGCTCTTATTTTGTTTAGTTTGCTTGACACACGGCCAATGTAAACACGTTAACAATGCCGTGTATTTAAAAGTTGCATAAATAATGCCCGAAAAAGCAATTTAATAGCCGGAGTGTCTTAGTTTCGGTAAGTACCTACATGTAGAATAAAATATATTTTAAGCTTTAAACACGCCATTCAAAAGGGCAACGCTGCCAGCCATTTGGGGAACTTGCCGCGCGGCAGCGGTTCTGTTAGAGATATTTTTTATTTAAGAGATATTTATAGGTTTTTAGTTTTTAAGTTAATTTGTTATAGTTTTTAGTTACTCATTAAGTAAGTACGTAATAAGAACCTACATAAGTAAATGTTAATAAAAAATATTTACACACAATTACCGATTTTAACCCACACGCTACAAATGGTTGGCCAACGTTGACCAATAGACGCGCCAACATTTGTGTAACGGATCAGTATATGATAATACTTAGAAGATTTGTGATTTTATTACTGGATGCCATGGTTGTAATAAGGTTGAACTTAAAACTGTTATATAACTTTTGTCTCAGTACGTTAGTAGAGAAATGTAGCTGTATAAGTATTATTCAAGTGGACAGAATTTAGCTTTGATTTGGTACGTGACGCATTATCTAGTTGGTATTGTTGATAGAAGGTTAAACTTAAAAAACACTGAATGGATATATCAGAAAATAGGATATCCAAATTAAACATATACACACATCCGTTATGACATTGGTGTTTAATGCTAATGCATCAAATAAATCTATGGAATGAAATATAAAGTAACAGATTAAGATCGACAAAAATAATTTGATAGGTACAGTCACGAGCACCAATATGTATACACTTTGACTCTGAGGCTGGTTTCACAGTCACGCGTTTGACCAGCGCCGGCCACACGCGCGCGCTTACAATTACTCTAGATCGTAGTTGCGTTTCATAGTCATCACGCAGTTGAAACGCGCAACTACTATGTAGTGTAGCGCGCGCGTGTGGCCGGCGCTGGTCAAACGCGTGACTGTGAAACCAGCCTTATTCCATTGTTTTAAGAGTTACAATTGTGTACATATTTTTGCTCGTAATTGTACTAGCGATTGCGAGTTGTCATTAACACGCAATGTGGTCTATAATATCTATGTATACTTAGGTATTTTAAAATGAATCACTATATGGATCAACTCGTGTTAATCTGTTAAAGTCAGCCATTTTACCTTATCATTCCTATGAATTGATTCGTTAATCCAATCACACAACCATGTTACATTTGCTTTGAAGTAGACTTGATTTTGGTATACGGGAGTGTATAATAATCCTTACTTATGATGAGTGATCGCGGGGGTGGGTTTACTTCAAAAATGAGTGTTGTCAGTATGCTGTTCGTAGGTACTAGCTAGGTGCTTATGTTATTTCATTCATTCATTCTTTGTTTATAATTAGTTAAGTATGTTGAATTTTTAATAACCTTACACTTTATTACTTATTAAATAATCATTTGAAACACCCGAATTTTCTTTTGCTTCCCTAATTGTCGCTTGCTTGTTCCAGTGTTGTATATTATACCGATTTTGGTTAATCTTCATCAAACTTATCGATAGGTACGTCGAATTTTTAACGGAACATCACTACTGCAGGGCGACATCTACCGTGGGGTAGGTGAAACTTATTCTAATTGTTCATAGTATACTTCATAATATTCTTGATATAAGGTTTTGCTTTTCAACGTTAGATGGCGTAACTTGAGCACCAGCTCAAAGTTTTTGTATGAAATAGTGTCCAATAGCCGCTCTATTACTATTTAAATCTCTTTGGCGTGAACCATAGGTGTGGCTACCTACACCTTTTTATTATTAACATTGAAAATGTTTTTTCGATCGCTCCGGTGAAGTGCCCCATTTTCGCTGAAAGTGTGTTTGCCCCGTCGTATATAGTGGTTTAGGGCCATGAGAACGTTTGAGAACTCAAAAGACGCAAAATTTGTATGGCTTTCAGATAGTGAAATTTTTTTTTATAAAACTCGAAAACTTTTTTCGAAAATTGAAAAAAAAACAAAAAAAAACCTAGATTTTTTAACACCTTTCCTCGGAGTATTTTCGATATCTCGTGAACGAGGTCGAAAATCGAAAAACTGAGACAGACGCCTAGAGATATTAAGACGAGGAACATTTTATGTCTTATACTTTATTTTGTGATAGTGATAGGGGGGGCGGTATGCTCCCCCTTAGCGGCGCGTGGAGCGTCGCCATGCGGTATTACTCGGGCGTCATAGCCCTGTGGAACTTCGCAGCTTTGAGATACGAAGATCTATTAGGACATAATAGACGCGGAAAATTAAGGGCTTTAGGATAGTATAAACAAATTTTGAAAAAGTCGATTATTTCTTTTGAAAATAAAAAAAAATAAAAAAATCTATGGTTTAAATGAAGATCTATTAGGACTTAAATAGACGCGGAAAATTAATGGCTTTAGGATAGTATAAACAATTTTAGAAAAGTCGATTTTTTTTTCATTACTATTATATAATAACTAGGTTCATTTTCAATGCCCTTTCAAGTCGTGTAGATCACGAGGTCTGTGAATTTTATGTCTGTGGGCTACACTTCATATTAAAATGAGTTTGGGATTATTTAAAAATTACAAACGTTTTTTTATACCCCGTACGATATTTTATTTCTCGAAAATGCTTTAGTTAATAGAAAAAACATATTTTTCTTCGTTCATTTGGTCACGTGACGTTTAGCCCTGTGACGTCACACCACATCACAATAAACAAACAAAGGACAATGGGCAACTTTGTGTGGGCTCTGGGCCCAAGAGTGTAGCATTTTCTAGCACACTTAAAATAAAGTTTCAAATACTCTCAACATTTCATTAATAGGCATCAAGACTGTAACACTATAAATAAAAAAGTTACAAACGTTTCTAGAATTAAAGAAGTTTAGTAGGAACTAGAAACTCTTTTTATGACTCTGGGTGCTTGCCATGTGCTGATTACTGAGTTAAGTGTTGCCAATTGGAAGTAATATTTTTTTTATTTCTTACATACGGTTGAAAGGCTAATTGGTACAAGCGACATTTTTTGCGATATTGAGTTTAATACTTATTCGGAATCAGCAAATTTTTCTCCGTCGTTTGAGTCTTTCGAAAATTTTTGACCACTTTTTTGGCGCTTAGCACAGGCCCCATTCCTAAGCTCATTGATCTATACGACACAAAATTAGACATAGAGGACTCGATGACATAAGCTATTTTGATTTTCGAATTTTCATAACATGTGTCGATTAGGGCATTTGGCTTTTTCGCCATGGTTGTGGTTTTGTCGTATGGTCTATTTTGCATTAAACAAAAACAATAAGCTTTGTCGTTTGGCCCATTTTGCATTCAACTAAATTAGAAAACTGTATCGCTCTTCGACGTTACTGAATAATGATGGCCTAAGCATAAATATCAACTATCTATTAAGGGTTCATTTTGTTTTATCTTAATGGGCATCTGCGTCAATCTACTTCGCTCTGGTGCAACATTGGGGAATGGGCATATTCAACTGTTAGTTAAGGGGATCCTGCACGAAAAATTGTATTTTTACGAGGGGTGATCCAAAAGTAATGATAATCAGTTTTTGGAGATACGGTTTAAAATTACTTTTGAGAACACCTTATAAACATTTGAAATTAGACTTATAGGTCGGTAGTTCCCAATGTCGTCTTTGTCACCTTTTTTGTATATTAGAATAATGGTGCTATTCTTCCATTGGGCAGGGATATATTCTGACTCCAAGATTAAGTTGTACAGCTTGGTTAACTTTTGAAGATTGTCCGGTAAAGTTATTTTCATGATCTCATTGTTGATATAGTCCTGGCCTGGTGATTTGTCATTTTTCTGCGACATTACTGCATGAGCCACTTCACTTTCTAAAATGGGAGGGATGCTCTCTTCTTTTTCTTCTTTTAGATTTATGTTATTCTCTTTGTTTTCATTACTGTATAATTTCCTGTATAAGTCTGTTGCAATGTCAAGGATATTTTTTCTTTTAGTTTCAGTATTTTTAGTTTTGTTTTTTAGTGTTGGTATCCATGATTTTGTTTCTCGGAGTTCTTTCAGTGCTTTCTTGATCCCACCTGTGGTATTTATTTATGTGGTAGTCGATGCATTCCATTCTCCTTCTAGCTATGTCTTTCTTTAAACTTTTACTTATTTCTTTACTAACTCTGGTTATGTCTTTCAGAACTATTTTATCTCTCTTATTGCCCTTTAGCGAGTGGGGTTGAAGCGAAGCTTGGAGAGAAATTATACTCAGGATGGTCAGTCGTAGAATGGATACTTTATTTTAGTTAGTGATCATATATATTACAATTATTATATTTACAAACATAGGTTGCTTAACTTAGTCACTTACGCAAAAGAGAGAAGAACAACGGGTGTCTCATTCACACCCGCGGTCGCTATGCAACGCGGTGCGGGGAACACGCGGCGCGGGGCTTCGCGACGCGGGGAAGTGCGGGCGGGGAAACACGCACGCGACAAAACTGGCGACGTTTGTTGCGCTCGGTCATTTCGACGGCCGACAGACCACAAAGTACTTTTTTATATACGGAAATAGAGACCTCTCTCGGCCCTCAAAGGAGGCAACGTTGAAAAAGCGCCCTCTGTATTAGTTTTATGGCAACTTTTTTGTTACCTACATAGCTAGCTATAGTACAGTCTCTATAGCTACTATTCATGTACGATTTTTATTTGGGGGATAAGCTTTGTAATATGAATCACCAACTGTATACAATTATGTTTTCCTTATTACTAGTAGATACGTAAAACAAGGAAAACAATATGTTAACCATTGGCAATTCATAGACAAAAACATTCTAAAATAAAAACTAAGTAAGTACATACTTAAAACTACCATTTATTTTTTGGTCTTTTACAACATTTTTTGTAGTACTTTTTCGCATTAATTTTTAAGTTATTGCCTTCATCGTCCTGACAGTCTCTTTTGCCACTAAGAATTTTATTAATTTCCTTGCAATACCTAATTAAATATAAAAAGTCTACTAGTGACATTAATTATATAGGTATTCAATTACTTAGTTTTTGTTACTTGCACAATCAATAAAATCGAAATCATTAAGTTTTAATAAATGTGTTTTAACAATTAGTTCTATAAGGTTACTTTTTTCTTATATTCTTTTAAAATCACATCATTTATGTCCTGTATTTCTGAAATACATTTAAGTAGTGCATCAGTGGGACTGCAAAGCCATTGGCGAGCTGCATACTCTATGTATTTTATATATTGGGCACCTATTTGTAACAAGATTACGAGAACAGTCCGGATAACTTTTACAAATTTTTCTTTTTGCAATTTTACCGTAATATCCTCTTACATATTAGAGAGCGCAAATTATTCGTGGATAATTTTTTGAATCTAAAGTTTGGAGAATAATATTGGGTAAATATTGTAAGTCACAGATTGCCGAGGCTTCGCAGTCATCTCTAACGATGAAGGCATGTAAATTTTTACATAAATCACTTTTACAAATTGTTCTGGCTGGGGCATAGACACTCGTCATATTGTTTTTTAACATTGTAATAAAATAATTTTCTGAAGTTTTCAGTGTGGGGTTAGTGTTTCGGCACCTGTGACTTTTTATTGCACCAAAAAAGGTTTCAATCAGTCTTGGTTTAAGTATCTCATGCATTTAGAACTAATGTTAAACTCATTATTATTTTTTAAATAAAACTTTAATCCCTTCGAGTGTCCATGCCCAATTACTAATAGTAGCAACACTTTAAATTTTTCTTATAATTGGATGAATAAATCTCATTCCCTTAAGCTTTCTTTTTGCTTCCGCCCACTCCTTGTGGTGAATTGAGTTCGGTGTCACAGGCCAGAAGAATGTCTGCAGTTTCTTTGCATTCTTTAGGAAGAATGCCCTTATCTGAAATAAAAAATTAGTTATTAATACATAGACTCACAACTATTATCCAGTGTTAGTCAGAAAGTAGGCAATGAGGACCGCAAAAGCAGTGCACTGCCACACTCCAGTCACAACTACACATATGCTCCGCCTAATAGGTGGAGAGCCCAACTCCTATTCATACAATCTGTTGGTTGGTAAGATAAGATAATACATTTATTTGCTAGAAAACAGTAAATTATGATGTTACAATTATAAATTTAGTACTATTGTATTCAACCTGCAAGCAGGCGTGCAAAAATCTTAATTATAGTGACAAAATTATTACATTTTGTGATTCAAGAATTCACTGACGCTATAAAAGCAATGACCCATTAGCCATTTTGTTAATACAGTTTTAAATTTATTTGTACTAATTAGTTTTATATATTCAGGAAGCTTGTTAAAAATCAAAATACACATATTAAAAACATTTTTGTTGTACATATTTATGGCTAGGAGGCTGATTTATCAAGTTCATGTATGTTGTTCTATTTTGCCTCGGAATGACCTCGCTCCTTTTCTGTCAATACTGCGGATGGGACTTTTACAAACACAAATATCTCTGAAATACATACATGCTAGTGGGACTATGTAGTTGATATTCTTTTGATAATGAGATAATATTTGTTTCTAGAGCCACCTTTGTGGTCTCTATTGGTAAAGCTAAGGGTCTCAGAGCCAGAGGTCCCAGGTTCAATTGTAGGGATTGTAATAAACCAGCCTATCTACTACTATCCTTTCTAAGTCTGTTGCCTTAACAACAATGTTAATGGCTTTGACGTGTTCTGACAGTTCAACGATAAAAAAATACAGTTTCTCAGTAACACCTTCCGCGCTGCCACCTACGGCTTTATCATCACTTACCATCAGGTGAGTGGAAAGCAAAGCGCCTCTTCATCACAGAATTTAAAAAAAATCACAGTAGCCATATTTAGGCTAATAAATGTTTTTAATGTTTATTGAATAGTAAAGTTACCTGTAAGGTATCCCATATTAGTTGCAATAGTTCTGCTAAATATTTGACTTTGGTACTGCAATATTGCTGATTCTATCAAATGGACAACGAAACTTTTCTTCAAAGTGTGCATGGCACACACTATACGACGTTTATAAATATCTTGATCATCTATAGCAATAATATCACCTCCAATTGAATAAACCCATTAATCAAATCTCCCTTTATCTTTTGCTGGATTCGGGAATGCAGAGTTGGATGTGAATCTAAAAGAGATAAAAGATTTTTATTATAAACACTTTATTATTGAATTTATTATTGATATGCACAACACAGTGTTAATTTTAAACAAAACACAACCCACTGAATTTCTATAAAATTACTTTTTTATTATTATTCTAATATTCTATAAGTTATGTTAACAGTGTCGCATAGTGGTGTAAGAATACTACAATACGCCTCTATTCCATTGGGTGTCGTAAAAGGCGACTAACGGACTAAAGACTGCACATACATCGAACAGCATAGAGCGGCGATTAGCTCACTACCTGTCACGCTGAGCACTTGTGCAGTTGCTATTTGGTGAAAAGTGGACTATGGCAGAGGACTGCTTTTGCAGTCCTCATTGCCTAGTCTCTGACTAACCCTTCGGCGATAAATAGTCGTGATAATATTAAATGTAATGACAAGTATACATAAAGGGAAAAATAATCTTGTGCCCTAAGGTGGCGGCTCACACAATTAAGTACCCCAGATTATATGAGATGTACACTTACTTCCTGAGTCCAGACAAACGGGAGCACAGCATTTTTTCTTTGACATGGACATGTTTACAATTAAATAAATAAAGTCCTAACGTTCAATTTCACAAGGAAACAAAAATGAGTACCTACTACTCGTTAAACAACGCAAAACTACGAGTCTCTCTCACAATACAACTAACACAATAATGCATAATCCAATATACGGAGGAAAACACATTCAACTCGACGGAAAAAAGCAAAAGGAAACTACATAAACCATTCTAAATTTCGCAATTCGATTCGCAAGTTGCAAAACAAACCTGTGGAAAACAAACTTTTAAATTGCAAGTGTTGCTAGTAGAACTACTCAAATCTAACTATTATTCTAGGTGATTAAAACAAAATAACCTTTTTTACTTTTAATTTAAAGAAATTTAACGCTACCTATTTTACATTGTTATACATGACTAAAGTTCATTTCTGTAAGTGTAGGATATATTTAAAAAAGTCTAAATTGTAAGACCTGTTTACACAAAAAAACTACTAAAAGCAAGAAAGTGTAACGTAATGTCGCAAATATTATCCGATTGATTTGAGGAGATGGCTGTATACCTTAGTAGGTCGTAAAATAGCTTACTTTTAATTTTAGTATTAATAAATCGCTGCTAGCGTCATCTCTATCGGTTTTACGGCAACAATCAAATTATAATACTACTAAAATAAAAATACATTATTTATTAAGCCAATGTTTAACTTTCTGTGTCCAATCAAATGTGGTAGTGTAACAATTTCATTATTTACCAAGTACAAGTAGCTTCTATGAAGATTGTAGAGTCTGCGACAGACCACGGAGCGGACGCAGTGAAGATGCGTGGCGTGCGGCGTGCGGCGATGGCGATAACGTGGCGCTGTTACGAGTGATGTGTACACGCAGCTAAGAATGGTGGCGAAGAATGAAGATGCTGTTTGCATGCTGACGAAGCTCCATTCCTATTTCATTACGACAGCCCTTTTCAGTGCTATGTTCCTGTTTCATATCGATCTATTCTTATTTCATTATGGCAGCTCTTTTCAGAGCTATGTCCCTGTTTCATATAGAAACGGCTTCCGTCTGACATTCTATTAAATGGATTTGCTTTACGTCTTCTGTGCTTGTTATTGTGAGTGTGCGGCTACAGTGCTCCCCCTCAAGCGAAGCGTACAGGTGGCTTGACGACTCGGCCGGATGTGGTTCGCTTATCTGCCGGTTGTGTCGTCTTGCTGCGGCTTGGTAACGGTAATGGTAACGGTGTTGGTGGTAAAATGGTAACTGTTTTCTGTATGGGTACGTCGAAGTTGAGTTCTTGTTCTTGTAAAACGTATGCGGGCTTCAACCGGTCTATGGATATGTTTGCTTCACGGTGAGGTAGCTTGATGGTAAAAACTTTGCTGTTCCGATCCATGACTTGGTAGGGACCTTCATATGGTGGCTGTAGTGGCTTTTTCACGGCATCTGTTCTGATAAACACGTGCGTGCATGTACTTAGGTCTTTATGCACAAACATATGTTTATTGTTGCTATGGTGTGAAAAATCTGCAGTCGGCTTGTTTGCTTGAATGGTGTCGCGCAATCTTTCGACGTAGGTATAATCCATCGCAGTAGGTATGTTAATACTTGCGGTAAAAAATTCGCCTGGCAATCGCAAATGGTAACCGTAGGTAAGTTCGGCTGCGCTGACTGCCGTGTCTGTGCGTAAGGCTGCTCGTAAGCCTAATAGAACTGTAGGTAGTTCATCTGTCCACTTAGTTGAAGCGGCGACGAGTCTTGCGCGTAATGCGTTCTTGAGTGAGCGGTGCCAACGTTCGACTATTCCGTTTGCCTGTGGGTGATAGGGCGTTGTACGTGTTTTCGCTATTCCCATTTCTTTCATTAGGTTGGTGAACAGCTGACTCTCGAATTGTCGACCTTGGTCACTTGTAAGGGTTTCTGGGCAGCCGAAGCGTGTGATCCAGTGTTGGTAGACGACTTTCGCTACTGTGTCTGCTGTAATGTCGTCCATAGGTATTGCTTTGGGCCATCGGGTCGCTCTGTCTATCATCGTGATTACATAACGTTGGCCGTTTTCTGCAGTAGATAATGGGCCAACGATATCGACATTAAAATTTCGGAATCTGTCAGCTGGCGGGAATGATGAAATAGGTGAAACTGTATGACGTTGTATCTTGCTCTTTTGACATGGAATGCACGCTTTTGTCCATTTGCCGATGTCTGCGTTCATTGATGGCCAAAAGTACTTCTTTGCGACGAGCTTGCGTGTAGTACGGGTGCCGGGATGACTCACGTTGTGAATAATGTTGAAAACTTGCCATCTATGTTCTGTAGGTATATACGGGCGAACGTAGGGCGTAGACGTTTCACAATATAGGTCGAGATCAGTGTCAGGGATAGTTATTTTCTTGATTGAGATGTTGCTTGAGTTTTGAGATGCTAGTTGCGATATGTTGCTGTCTCGCTCTTGCGCGTTGGCTATATCTGCGTAGGTTATTGTTTCCGGGCACGATATTGTTTCTATGCGGCTGAGTGCGTCGGCGACTACATTTTCTTTGCCACCTATGTGTCGTATGTCTGTGGTGAATTCGCTTATGAAAAGACATTGGCGAGTCCGGCGCGGCGTTTCGTTTGCCGTTTGCGTTTTAGACATAGCGTAGGTAAGCGGCTTGTGGTCGGTGAAAATAATGAGGTGGCGGCCTTCAAATGTTTTTCTGAAATGCTTGACTGCCATGTAGATAGCTAGTAGCTCTCTGTCGTAGGTCGAGTATTTCTTCTGCGCGGTTGAAAATTTCTTTGAGAAGTATCCTAATGGTTTCCATTGGTCGTTGTAATGTTGTTGTAGCACGGCACCGGCTGCGTTATCGGAAGCGTCGCAAAATAACGCGAGTGTCGCATCGTGGGATGGGTGTGCGAGTAAGGCAGCGTTTATAATGCTTGTTTTGCAGTCTATAAATGCTTCCTCCGCTTCGGTATTCCATTCGATGGTGGTCTTGTCGCGTTTTTTCGTATTGTGTAGGTACGAGTTTAATGGTGCTTGTATGGCTGCGGCGTTCGGAATATGTTCACGGTAAAAGTTTAACATTCCGAGAAAACGCCTGAGTTCTTCTATGTTCTTTGGCTTCGGGTACTTCGTGATGGCTTGGACTTTGTGCAGCGGTGGTTTTATGCCTTCTTGTGATACAGTGTATCCTACAAACTGTACTTGCGTTTGGCCAAAGTTGCATTTGACCGGGTTTATGGTAATGCCATTGTCTTCCAGTCTGCTTAAAACCATTCGTAGGTGTTCTTCGTGCTGAGTTGGGGTTTCTGATGCCAGGAGTAGGTCGTCGATGAAAGGAAACACGAAGTGTAGCCCTCTTAGAACTTCATGGATGTACCGTTGGAAGGTTTGACCTGCGTTCTTGAGACCTGGGCACATTCGTGGAAATTCGAACAGTCCCATCGGGGTGATGATTGCTGTTTTCTCAATGTCCTCGTCACGTACTGCTAATTGTTGATACGCCCGGTTGAGGTCAATTGTACTGAATATTGTTTTCCCAGTGAGTTGATGTTTGAAATCCCTTATGCGTGGTATTGGGTAGCGATCGGGTTTCGTGACTGCATTAAGACGTCTGTAATCTCCGCAGACTCGTAGGTCACCATTTTTCTTCGGTACGATATGGAGTGGGCTTGCCCAAGGACTTTTGCTTGGTCTGCATAGCCCTTGACTGATCATATTTTCGAACTCGATTTTGACTTGATCGTAGCGATGTGGTGGAATAGGTCGAGCGCGGCAGTGAATAGGTTGACCAGTTGTTTCGATGAAATGTTCTACTCGGAGTTTGGGGTTGAGTTTCATTGAAGTGAGACGGGCGATACCGGGGTACTCTGATAGTATGTTGTGGTACGATTGTTGGACGTCGATGCTGCGTACTGTAGGAATGTCGGTGTAACGCCCACTGGTGTCGGTACCGAGCTTCGTTGTGTTGTCTATAAGTCTTCGGTTCTTCAAATCAACTAGTAGGTTGTGATGTTTAAGGAAGTCTGCTCCGATTATCGGTTTTGTAACGTCGGCCACGATGAAACGCCATTTATAAGGTCTTCGTAGGTTGAGGTCCAATGTCATTGTTTTTTCACCGTAGGTTGGTATGATGGTGCTATTGGCGGCGTACAGGGTGAATGGAAGAGGTTTCGCAGATGTTCCTTTTCGCTTCGGCAGAACGGAGATGTTGGCGCCGGTGTCGATTAAAAACGATAATCTGGAGCTTTTGTCGGTGACGAATAGGCGGTATGACTTTGTTCCGACGACGTTGGGTTCCGCCTCTGCCAACGTGTTTGCTAGTTTTCCGATGTTTCTTCATTGTTGAAAGTACATGGTGTTGTGCAGCGTTTTGCATTTTTCCCAAAGCGACGATGATAGTAGCAAAACGGTGATGGCGTGGCAGAGCGAGAACGGGATGGTCCGTCGCGGTTGCGAGACGGAGACGGCGAACGGCTGGTATTTCTTTCTCTTGCATTTCGATGTGGATGTTGTTGTGCGTAGTGATAGCGTGCATGTGGTGGTGGGCGAGGGTACGAGTAGTTGTTTCTAAATGCTCGGAGTTCTGCAACTTCTAAAAGGAGTTTTCTTATCTCGTCGGCCAGGAACTGTATGTCGACGTGTTTTCCTTGCCGGGTTGATGACGAAACTGAAGCTATCGTGGAGACTTGACGATTTTGTTCCAGCATCTAGTCAGCAACCTTGGCTAGCTCGTCCAGCGCTGTGTCGTTGCTAATCGCATCGCTAACGATGATCACCGAGTGCACGTGCGGTGGCAGGAGGTTCATCCACATCAATCGGAGTGTACTGTCAGGAACCTTGTTGCGTGCGAGGGTTCGCATGCGCCGTAACAACTGGCTCGGCTTCTGATCGCCTAGGTCCATGTCGGACAACAGTTTTTGTAGTTGCTTTCCATCCGATTCTTCATAGACAGAGATTAGTCGCTCTTTGATGATTGAGTAGTAGCGTTCGGCTGGCGGTTCGTAGAGTAGGTCGCATATTTGCTCTATGTTTTCTTTTTCGAGTAGTGCGATGACCATCTGCGCCTTTTGTGCTTCGCTTTTCTTTAGTTCGCTAGTTGCGGCTTCGAAACTTATGAACCAGAGACGCGGACGATCTCGCCAGAATGGTGGTACACGCATAGAGAGTGCAATGCCGGAGACTTCTTGCAGGTGTTGTGCTGGAGAGGTTGGTGCTGCTGGTTCTTCGTTAGCCATTTTCTTCTTTCTGGATTGTTCTGAGTAGGGTCTTCTGTGTTCTGACTGGGGTCACCACTTTAGCGAGTGGGGTTGAAGCGAAGCTTGGAGAGAAATTATACTCAGGATGGTCAGTCGTAGAATGGATACTTTATTTTAGTTAGTGATCATATATATTACAATTATTATATTTACAAACATAGGTTGCTTAACTTAGTCACTTACGCAAAAGAGAGAAGAACAACGGGTGTCTCATTCACACCCGCGGTCGCTATGCAACGCGGTGCGGGGAACACGCGGCGCGGGGCTTCGCGACGCGGGGAAGTGCGGGCGGGGAAACACACGCGACAAAACTGGCGACGTTCGTTGCGCTCGGCCATTTCGACGGCCGACAGACCACGGAGCGGACGCAGTGAAGATGCGTGGCGTGCGGCGTGCGGCGATGGCGATAACGTGGCGCTGTTACGAGTGATGTGTACACGCAGCTGAGAATGGTGGCGAAGAATGAAGATGCTGTTTGCATGCTGACGAAGCTCCATTCCTATTTCATTACGACAGCCCTTTTCAGTGCTATGTTCCTGTTTCATATCGATCTATTCTTATTTCATTATGGCAGCTCTTTTCAGAGCTATGTCCCTGTTTCATATCGAAAAGGCTTCCGTCTGACATTCTATTAAATGGATTTGCTTTACATCTTCTGTGCTTGTTATTGTGAGTGTGCGGCTACAGTGCTTCCCCTCAAGCGAAGCGTACAGGTGGCTTGACGACTCGGCCGGATGTGGTTCGCTTATCTGCCGGTTGTGTCGTCTTGCTGCGGCTTGGTAACGGTAATGGTAACGGTGTTGGTGGTAAAATGGTAACTGTTTTCTGTATGGGTACGTCGAAGTTGAGTTCTTGTTCTTGTAAAACGTATGCGGGCTTCAACCGGTCTATGGATATGTTTGCTTCACGGTGAGGTAGCTTGATGGTAAAAACTTTGCTGTTCCGATCCATGACTTGGTAGGGACCTTCATATGGTGGCTGTAGTGGCTTTTTCACGGCATCTGTTCTGATAAACACGTGCGTGCATGTACTTAGGTATTTATGCACAAACATATGTTTATTGTTGCTATGGTGTGAAAAATCTGCAGTCGGCTTGTTTGCTTGAATGGTGTCGCGCAATCTTTCGACGTAAATATAATCCATCGCAGTAGGTATGTTAGTACTTGCGGTAAAAAATTCGCCTGGCAATCGCAAATGGTAACCGTAGGTAAGTTCGGCTGCGCTGACTGCCGTGTCTGTGCGTAAGGCTGCTCGTAAGCCTAATAGAACTGTAGGTAGTTCATCTGTCCACTTAGTTGAAGCGGCGACGAGTCTTGCGCGTAATGCGTTCTTGAGTGAGCGGTGCCAACGTTCGACTATTCCGTTTGCCTGTGGGTGATAGGGCGTTGTACGTGTTTTCGCTATTCCCATTTCTTTCATTAGGTTGGTGAACAGCTGACTCTCGAATTGTCGACCTTGGTCACTTGTAAGGGTTTCTGGGCAGCCGAAGCGTGTGATCCAGTGTTGGTAGACGACTTTCGCTACTGTGTCTGCTGTAATGTCGTCCGTAGGTATTGCTTCGGGCCATCGGGTCGCTCTGTCTATCATCGTGATTACATAACGTTGGCCGTTTTCTGCAGTAGATAATGGGCCAACGATATCGACATTCAAATTTCGGAATCTGTCAGCTGGCGGGAATGATGAAATAGGTGAAACTGTATGACGTTGTATCTTGCTCTTTTGACATGGAATGCACGCTTTTGTCCATTTTCTGTTTACCGATTCTGCCATTGAAGTCGCCCATGATTATGACATTCTTGTTGCATATTTCAAGTGCTTCGTTTAATTGTGTGTAGAAGTTGTTCTTTAATGTGTCTTCTGAAGCCTCAGTTGGTGCATAGACCTGTATAATGGACCAGTTACTATTGAAGCCGGGCAGCCTAATATTTAATACTGCAATTCTTTCAGAAACTCCTTTAAACTCTAATATATTTTTCTTTAATTCTTTTTTTACCTTAAAACCTACTCCATATTGTCCTTTCGTCTCGCCTTTATAGTAGAAGATATATTCACTATGCTCTTCAATTGTATCGCCCAGTCTTCTTATTTCAGCAAGACCTAGGATATCCCACTTGACATTTTGAAGTGCGTTCTGTAATTCTTGTAGCCTTTCCTCAGTTCTTAGAGTTAATACATTTAGTGTTGCTATGTGTAGGTATATAGGTTCTGGTTTAGTTTTCACTAGGTTCATAGTTTTCTTTTTTATTGGTTTCTGTTTTTCTTTTTGATTTTGTTTTTGGTTTTGTTTATGTTTATGTTTATGGTTTTGTTCTGCTGGAGGGTTGCGGTCATTGTCCCCCACGGAGACCGCTGTCCGGCTTGGGGGAGGCTTCCGGTTAATGATGTGCGCAGGATGTCATTGGTTGTTGGATCCAGGAGTTGAGTTGGATCTAGGTCGGGTTGTAAACCCTAGTAGATTTGTTTTATTTATTTTAGTTCTTGTCTCGCTTTTATTACTTTTCTCCTGCTGTTTAGGTGAGTCTGTTGGTATCCTCTTCCTTTTTTCACTTCCCTTGGCGGCTGGATTTTTGTCTTTTACTATCAGTTTGTCATATCGTATGTATGATATTTTGCCCTTTTTTATTTCTTCTAATTGTTAAGCTTTTAGTTCTTTCCTAATACTAAGAACCTCCTTAGGGTAGTCTTCTGTGATGTATAAATGCTCGGGAAATCTTTTCTTGTTACGAAGCATTTCGAGTTTTCGCCATTCCAGGGTAAGTGTAAATAGTATGGCGAACGCTACACGTCAATAAATATTGTGATATTTATCACGATATTTATTGATGGATCTTGGGCTGGATCACAGCACACCCTACACCATCAATACGGATCGCGTCAATACTGAAGCGTTCTTTGTACGAGGCAGACGTGTCACGTGATGGACCCTAGACAGAGGAAAATTAGAGCTTGTGTGGCAATAATTGTTGCCTTTTCTTTAAACAAAAGAGTAAAAAGAAAGCGTTGGATGAAAAATTGGCTGCAAAAGAGAGAAAAATATACACATTTAAATTTATTGGACGAAATTAGACTTCACGATGAAATGGACGACTATGAAAATTACTTTCGGATGCCTGATGTCTGTTTTGATAATCTTTTGAGATTGGTAACGCCATTTTTGAGTAAACAAGATACAGTGATGAGGAAATCGATTCCGCCTAGAGAAAAATTAGCATTGACATTGCGCTATTTCGCCACAGGAAGAAATTTTATGGACCTCAGATTTTCGGGAATAATGTCGCCGGAGTCAGTTAGTCAGAGCATCATGGATACTTGTGAAGCATTAATCTATATTCTTCGAGACTACATAAAGGTGAGTGAAATAAATTTCTAATTGAGTGAGTGAAATAAGTCTTTTAAGGACTTGCTCGTCAACAGGCGAGCGTGAAACTCGCGAGTGCGCGCGAGTTGGCACCTTCCGATTTTACCTATTTTTTGTCGTCGACTCGCTCGATCATGAAATCTGACGTATTTATGTATGGTTAGCTACAAAACCGTTTTAACAAATTCAATATAGGTAGGTAGGGTACCTGCTATAAATGCTTAGGACACTTTTTACCACTTGAGTTTAAAAATAAAATAAAATATACATAGTTTTTGTTATAGGCATATAATATAAATCAACATTATAAAATTTAAATTGCTTATTTCCCTTAATAATAATCAACAATATAGCGATGACTCGAGAATTTGGCTTATTACCTAGTATGTAAACTGTGTAA
The DNA here is from genome assembly GCA_963921215.1 of Scoparia ambigualis. NCBI lineage: Eukaryota > Metazoa > Arthropoda > Insecta > Lepidoptera > Crambidae > Scoparia > Scoparia ambigualis. The sequence goes on along the minus strand of OY992515.1, from coordinate 22,625,140 downwards.
AACTAAGCAAATAAAATTACATGCATACATTCATGCATATGCATGCACATAATCACGACTATTATCCCCGAAGGGTTAGTCAGAGACTAGGCAATGAGACCGCAAAAGCAGTCCTCTACCATAGTCCACTTTTTACCAAATAGCGACCGCACATGTGCTCAGCGCCGTTCTAAGCTGTTGGATGTATGTGCAGTCTTTGGGCCGTTAGTTGCCTTTTACTACACCTAAGGAAAGAGAAGGGGTGGTACCATTCTTTCACCGACACGGTTGAATAAAAAAATAAATTAAATTAAAAAAACAATATCTTATGAGTATGTGAGTGAAGCGTTTTCGCTAATTAACATATAATTATGTTATTTAAAACATACTAAACATAAGTAAGTATATAAAACCAAAGCTAGAAGAAGCTAATCAATAACAAGTATATCAATTGACTAATTATTACTTACTAATAAAAACAATCACAGTTTTAGGAACTATAAAATCACAGATCATGGTTTGTTGTAAATGATTTTTACAAGAAACGTTAAATAGTTATTACAACAAGTATATATATAGGCTAATTATTACTTACTAAATATTACTAAAATAAATAACAGTCTTAGGAACTATAGGTAAAATCAAAGATCATGATTTGTTGTAAATGACTTTCCAAGAAAAGTTAAATAGTTATCAGTAAAAAGTATATGAAAAGGCTAATTATTACTTACTAATAAAATAAATCACAGTCTTAGAAATTATAAAATCACAGATCATGGTTTGTTGTAGGTAAATGATTTTTACAAGAAACGTTCACTCATTTTGCACCTTAAAATTAAAATCTAAGTAGATAGTCGGTATTTAACCTAATCAGCCAACGCGGGCAAAGCCGCGGGCAATAAATAGTTATTTATAGGTTTTGGTTTCAATCTGTTTTTATTTGACTGTACTACAACAGTACTTTATATAAGGAGACTGCTAGAAACCTCAAGAAACTTTAAGGGCTGGTCAGGTTAAGTGTTTTATACAAAAAATTAATTTGTGTTTTTATAATTTTTAATGAAATAATTCATTTTGTGAATTTTAATTGGATAGTCTTTGAGTATCCAATTTATTTTAAAGCATACGGCCGGCCGTTGCCCCCGTCAGCTGGGCGATAAGTACCTACGAAAATCACGAATTTCTTTTTTGTCATTTATGTCATGTATAACACTTGACCTGACCAGCCCTTGCAATTTCTTGCGGTTTCTAGCTTTCATCTTATATAGGCGCGCGAGTTGACGACAACAAAATAGGTTAAATCGAAAGGTGTCAACTCGCGCGCACTCGCTAGTAAATAAAATAAAAAAGGTCATTGGTTGCACTTGCACCCAATGATATTATAATAAAAAGGTAGATAGGTTATGTTAGTGTACTAATGTGATGTCATTGCTAAAGCTCGTACGAAAGTGTGAGCAAGATAGCATGACAACTAGGTATAGCGTAAACGAGACAGATAATGTTGTTGGTGCCCAAAGGTAAGCCAATTAGCATAGTTTTATGGTGCTACTTTTTGGCACATATAACGCATCTACCTCTTTTTATTGTAACCTATTTTTATTGTAATATCATTGGTTGCACCTGTATGAGTAAAAATGTGGTAAAAATCAATTAAACACTTACTGGGGCTACCGGTTGCTCGGTTTTGTTTAAAAAATGTAGTAAGTGGAAAACCCATGACTTGGGCTGGTAAACGTCGCCACTCCCAGCTCCAGACCTTTTGGAATCAACTATTTTCTTTAGTTCCTTCCTATAGTTTGATCTCAGTGAATTGATTTTCTTCTTGATGTCATCAATAGTTGCATCACTTTTAATATTTTTATATACGGTGAGTAGTTTTTTCAACGCTTCGTTTTTTAAAATTGTGTTTCTGTAATTGACATGCGCGCTATTCCAAACTTCTGGCATGGATTCTAAGTTGAGAATAAAGTCTTTCAAAACAATCTTGTTGCCTGTCATGGATTCTTGCTCGTGGCACAGGTTGATAGCGGCGGACGTGGAACCCGCAGGCGCAGTGTCGCCGTCTTCCTCCATCGCTGCCGTCTCGCTGCGTACTGACACGAATCACGATAAATATTGACGCGCGACACTACACGCGACAACTGTCAAACTACTTCAACTTCAATCAATTTTGAACTTTATTGTTTAGATCAATATTCATTGGAGAAATTTGACAGTTTAGGGTAGGTTGGTCTGACGCCGTGTGTACCTACTGAAGTGTTTTTAGTACGAGGCAGACATTGAGATATCTCAATGGAGGCAGACGTGATGGATAGATGTGAAGCTGGTTACTAACGTTTCTAGCCTAGCGGCTAGAAACGGCTTATTTGGCTTATTATCATTTCTAGCGATAACTAGCGGCTGAAAACGGCTGCTTATATTTTATTGATATTCACATGATTTAATTACTTGGTTTTGTTGTTTTGTTGTCAGCGGGTCGATCGCCGTAATTTTATGACGCATTAGTCGAGTGTACGTGCAGTTCACGCATACGTGAAGTACACGTTAAACGCAAACAACAATTGGTATTGCCTTAAAATAAAACTACGCGTCATCGTCACCAGCACTGCACGTCAACTGCACCTACGCGTGAAATCAGTGTGTGTTGCCGTACGCAAGTTTTGATAATTCTATATCGATTATTCGTTATGTAATCGATTATGTCCACGAATAAAGTTGTTGTTACAGGGCTACATCACGCCTAATAACCTAGGATCTAAGTTTATACACAAACATAACACTTGATTTTGTTCTAAGCATAGTAAAAATGGTGTTAAAACGGAGATATTGAACACAAAATGTGGATGTATGGATGTATCCCTTTGCATACCCTCCTATGAAGAAAAAAGCACTGTTGGTTGGTTCTGATTGACAGTTGGGTTGACGTTAGGTTTAATATTTAAATTACTGAATTTATTTGTAGTTTGCTCTGAGTTATTTTATTTAAAAAAGGTAAGGTATTCCGTAACTATTGTAAAAGTAAGTTGACGTTTAATTGATTTGCCGGAAACTACAAAGATAACATGAGATTATGACAAGTTTTTACTTTGTAGACTTACGGTTCAATTTGTGATGGCGACAAACAGAAAAAAAATCGTCTCTATGAGACAAGTTGAGGTATTGTTGGAGTTCCTCGAGAACCACCGGGATCTCGCTATTGGCCGCTTGCGCTCGAAAGAGGGTCGGGCTTTGAGCCAAAGACTATGGGCAGAATGTGCCAATTTATTAAACGCAGAGGCTGATGGGATAAGTCGGAGCCCCAAGGAATGGCAAAAAGTAAGTAAAATTTTATGTTATTAGTTGCTTAAGTATGTACCTACGTGTGTGTTAATCATTGATTCACCTTTGGTTACAGTGGTACACAGACTATAAAAGCAGGATACTTACCCGACAAAGGCAAATCCGGCAGAATATTGGTGGTACTGGTGGTGGTGCTGGGGTACCAGTAATTCCATTGGGAGCCATTGAAGAGAGGCTGTGCTCATTAATAAAGGGCAATACACCCGTTGTCGGGAGAGATGGCACTCCTCCAGAAGAAGTCAGGATAAATCCCATTGTAACTATTGCATTTTTTGCATTGTTTGCTTTTTCTGCGTTGGTTTTGCTTTACTAACACACTAATCATTTCAATGTGATTCTTTTTGCTTTCCATGTTTATATATTATTTGTGTATTTTTGTTCATTTCATGGTCAATCTGTGTTCGCTAGCATGAAATTGAAGAGGTAGTTGCTGAGCATTTTGGTGGTGACAATAATATAGAAATTGTTAAAGAAGAGTAAGCTTAAACATTGTGTTTCATTTGCTTTATGATAACTGTCTAATATTATTTTATTACTCAACCTGAGTTAAAATTATAGTATAATAAGTAAACAATACCAGTACCTACAATTAATATTATACTATTACAGCACCTCAAATGTTGATGAAAATGATGCGGTTGCGGACTTAATTGAAGAAATTGAAGTCAGGTACTTGCCTATAATAACTGAAATTGATATGTCATTACATTTAAATATATATATTCTACATTCAATTGATGCACTGAATTATTTGTAACAGACAAAACTCATCTGTGTCCAGACACCCTCCAGAGCTAGTAGAAAATTACTCTTTGCACCAAAGGTAAAGTTCTAGTTTTACTTATACAATGTATGACATAGCTTAAACAAACATTTTAATTTTAGGTTTCAATAAAATTAATTAATTACAATATGATCAAATATTTAAATATATTTCAGACCGAGACATTCAAGGCGACCTACGAGGAGGTTGAGGGAGGAAGAGGTGCCTCAAACAGAAAACAATAGTGCACTAGAGGAGTCAAGACGAATGTTAATAAGAATGGAGACCCTTAGGTGCGAAAGCACACAGCTTTTAGCTGAGAGCGTGAAGCAATTGGCAGCTTCTTTGGTCCAAAATGCTGAGGCCACTAAGGAGCTTGCACAATCCATGCGGTTAGAAAAGGTGAGCTATCCCTATTTTAAGTCGGGGATGCGAAAATAAAAAGAGTTTTTGAGATGTGAAGATAGAATACTCATCATCAGCCTATAAACGTCCCACTGCTGGGCACAGGCCTCCCACGTAGACAATAGCGAGTGGGGATATTGGGTCATAACCCACCGCGTTGGCCCAATGCGGGTTGGTGGGTTTTTTTAACGACAGCCATCTTACGACAGCAACCGGGACCAACAGCTTAACGTGCCTTCTGAAGCACGGAGGAGCTCGAGATGTTATAAATTTGATCACCCATCCAGCGACCCGACATTGCGAAAGTTGCCTAGCAAGCAAGATCGCAAGCCGAACGCGCTAGCTGCTGCGCCATCGAGCCCCTCGATAGAATACTGCTGTTTAAAAATGTATATTTTGCTTGCAGAATAAACGTTGCTGCTGTCGTCATTCTGATGATGATGATCATGATGATGACTAAGGACTTCCCCTAATATAAGTGTGTACCTATGTGTAGAATTCTACAGAATTTAAGGATTTGACATTTTGTAACAATAATAAACAGCTTTTATTTAATTTTATATTTGTTTTTATTACATGTTTCTTTCGTTCCAAAGCCTATGAATAAGAGCCTGTTGGACTGTCCTCCCCTGCATTAACTCTATATTTACACGCCTATCAACATTTTGTGGTACTTGAGCCACTCTTAATTTAGCCTCAGCAGCCATCCTGAGGACTTGATTTATAGCCTCACGCCTGCGTTCTTGTAAAACAAGTTGAGGAGCTGGAATTTGAGCACGCAGAGCCATGTTGTGCAGCACAGCACATGCATTTACGATCTGCCCAGCAAACACTGGATCGTAATGAAGCATCCTCGCAGACAACAAACATCTAAAAAATAAGATTCACATATTGTTTTCTGAGGTTAAGCGAGCACTACACATTGAAATGAAACACTTTTTTACGGATTAACTCGCGTTTAATTTACTATTTACATAGTTTTTATATTATCATGACGTTTCGAACCCTTTACAGGGTCCGTGGTCACAAGGAGTCTCCCTAATAGGAAATAGTAAATTAAACGCGAGTTAATCCGTAAAAAGTGTTTCATTTCTATAACATTCACATTCACAGCTAAACAGATTTGGAGTAAGCTTAGTATGTAAATATATTTATGTAAGATGGATCACGCGCTTGATCAACAAATAAGCTACTTCTTATGTCGATCCTGCGAGTGGTTATTATGGGAGAAACGAAATTATGCTACAATAGTTGTAATTTACCTAAACCGTGCCTTCAACAGACCTATGCAGCGTTCCACAATATTACGTGCCGTTACATGTAAGTCATAGAAGTATGCTTCCGGTGTGCCAGGCAGAAAGTTGGTTGGTGGTGTCATCATTATCTTCCTCAGAGCATATCCACTGTCACCTGAAAAGTTAATTCACTCCATGTATGAAAAAAGAGTTCGTAAGTACCAATCTGTAAATGAAAATGTTCTTTATTTCATGGCATATAAAATGATCAACTGAAATCATCTTATATTTTTAATTTACCGCTCATTCATAACGCTGTAATCCCCCGAGAAGAATGAGCAAGAAACTCAAGGGTTGATCTTTTCATTATAGGAAGACATTTAAAAATAAAAGTACTTATACCTAAATGTATAAAAATCAAAATCTTTTAAACAAAAAAAAATTTCTTCACTTAGACGATTTACTTAAATCAGAATGACATCCTTTCCACTTTCTTTGTTAATAGATAGGAATTATGTCTAAATTTAGATACTGCAAAGCTTAAAATTACCTAGCAAAGATAGCTGCTCTGTTTCAAATTTATCATTCAGATAACGATGGAGCGGATGTGTGCGCCAAGCTATATTGTCATGTGTGCTGCCAGGATGGCTTGGGTCCACACACAAAATGCTTAGGTCTGCATCACAGATCTGCAACGTAAACAAATAAAGAATGATATGAACTGTATTTATAAGTAATGCAATTAACACCGTATTTATCACAATTCACTCATTGTTGAAAAATAACTTACTATCATAACATTCAGGGAATGGTATCCCTTTCTGTTAAAATATTGCTCTTCTTGGACATTAGGTCTAATGATGCGGACATGTGTCCCATCAATAGCACCCACAAGTCCAGGAATTTTGTACTTTATGTAAAACCTGAAACATAAAAAAGTAGCTTTATTATTGAAATTTTGCATTTACAATGCTATATAGATATAGGATAAAATGTTTACTAGAAAAAAACAACCAGTCTCAGTCTCTCTTTTTTTCTAGTAAACATTTTATCCTATAAAAAAGTAGGTAAGTCAAGTTTTCCCATAACTACCTACATAGTTTTTATAGAACACTATTATTAATAACTTCACTAACCCTTGTTTAACTCTGTCTCTACCCACTCGAGTCAAAGGAAATTGTACCTGGCTCCTGAAAATGTGTGGTGTATTTAAGGCTTTTGTCACCTGCCGTAATGCCAATGATACGGATGGTTGAGACACATTATGGGCTGCACTCTGACCTACTATAGTCTGGTATGACCCTGTAGCATAAAATGCCAGTGCAATTAGTACCTGAAAGGAAAGAAAAGTCATCACCTTATGAAATATGATCATATATGCATGAAATCCATTTAGATATCTAGGAATATAAATCTATTTTAGGAATATATACCTATTTAAGCACTCACTAGGGGACCGACCCCATTGTCTATTACTTGCCAAAACGAGATATGTACTTACCTAAAACTTTCCTTTAGTAAGCCCCCAACTGCTCTTAACCGAAGTACCTATACTGAGTGTGGTTTTGTAAAACAACGCCCATCTCAGGGGTGGTAATATACACGACATTGATGCCAAAAAAAATACCTTAAATTTTCATGGAAAAATCTATGAAATCAGGTAATTATGGTATTACTAACAGCCGCTCGCGGTTTCACCCGCGTGGTTCCCGTTCCCGTGAGAATATCGGGATAAAAAGTATCCTATGTGTTAATCCAGGTTATAAACTATCTGTATGCTGAATTTCATCCAAATTCATTCAGTAGTTTTTACGTGAAAGAGTAACAAATATCCATACATTCTTACAAACTTTCGCGTTTATAATATTAGTAGGATAGTAGGATTACATAGGCGAGCTATCGGTCATTCCCCACGCTCTCTCGGGGCGGCGGAATGTACTCGGTGGTGTAGCGCGGTATGCGGCGGTGGTGCGGGCAGTAAAAAGCATTTTAGTTTTACTTTTTAGATACGTTTGAACAAGGTTTTTTACTAATAAAGTAATAGTTAAATATTTATTTATATTATTCTTGTGTACTATCACCCCTGAGTCGGGCATTGCTGTTCTAAACTACACCCTGTATATTTAGTTTACCTTGGTAGTTACACTCATTGCATCGTTCCTTTTTTCCCTGGGCATGAAGGGTGTTAGTAATGTAACAAGCCTTCGGACCGCAGCTTTGTTAAGCCGATATGCTTTAACAAATTGGGTCTCTGTCATATCACGAAAGTGAACATCTCTCGCCTGAAGTCGGGCTCGCCTTGCCTCGATACGACGGCGTCGCCGGCGATCTTCCTGATCTGCCAAATCCAACATTTGCCAACGCAAATCGTTCATGTTCAAATTGTGTGCCTGAAAAAGTAAATCAATAGGTATGATATTATAAGGTAGGTTAACGTACATTAATGCCTCTACGCACTAAACCCGCCCGCCCGCCGGCTATTCATGGCGCGGCGGGTTAGGACGCCGGGCTTGTTTTGTGATAATCGTGCATAAATTCATGCGTATAATCGTGCATTCCGGCACCAACCCGCCGGGCAAAAAAAACTTTTGAATCGAGTCGCCTGAATCGAGGGTAGGGTGGGGGTGGAGAAGGTAGGTACTTACCCCCCTGCCGCCAACAAATAGTTTTTAAGTTATGTTAAATTTTGTATTTTGAGGTTATGAATCGTAGTAAAACTTTTGAATCGAGTCGCCGTAATTGGTGGGGGAAGGGGAGGGAAGGAATAAGGAGTGCCCCCACACTTACTCCTCCTGCCGCAGACAAGTAATTTTTAAGTTAAGTAAATTTTTGTAAATTAATGGAAATTTACAAAAATGTCGTTTCTGGCGCTTCACCGGCCGCTCCCGCGGCACGCTCGCGCGTTTTTGGTTAACATACTAACCTAACCTAATTAACTTTTGAGACTTTATTCATGGCGGGGGGCGAATCTCCCCGAGCCCCCTCGCGGGGGGGCTGCGCCCTCCCCCGTCCTCCCGCTTCGGTTCTGTTACTATGGTACTGTATAACCTAAAATCTTGTAATTTTTCGTGTTATAGCTGATTTTGACAAAACTTTCAAGTGGTTTTTTTAATATTTTAACGCAACGGCGGCAGCTAAAATGTTAATAAACCTTTATTTAAGAACCCCTTAAGACACCCCCACAGTCTTAGTTTCTTCAAATTCAGGCGACTCGATTGAAAAGTCAACCCCCGGGCAAAGCTGGCGGCGGGCCAATGACCTTGCGGCGGGCCGACGGTTTGGTGTGTCCTTTACTCGGTAATTGTGTATGATGCTGTATTTTTACTATATATCTAATAAGTAATAAATGACATAAAAGTTACTTACGAGATTTGCAAAGTTAACAATCTATACACTACTGCAATGCGTTACCAACACTCGATGAACAAGTATTAAACACTGCAAAGTGACATTTCATTTGACATTTATAAAACGTCAAAATTTAGCGCGATACCGTTTTTGTGCGATACAAAAAACGCGTAAATGAGGTTTTATTAAGACAATACGGCGGTGCGCTGCGTTGAGGTGAGCGTGACGTGTGTGTCATTATTTAATTACGGCAATACGAAATCAAACGTTATGACGCAAACGCAGTCAAGACGCGCTGCATAACATTACGGCGATCGGCCCGCTGTACGCAGCGAGACGGCAGCGATGGAGGATCCGAAAGTAATTTTTGTAGTCGTCTTTTCACTCTTTTGTTTATAGAAAGTGCTACAATTTTTGCCACACAAACAAGCTCTAAATTTATAAAAATAATAGTTTATTGTAAACATTTTTAAAAAACGTTTATATAACTGAGTTATTGCGATTTTAAACTTTCTGTAGTCGACTTTAAATCGCAATAACTGCGTAAACCACAGACATATATTATATGACATATATATTATATATTATATGCCACAGACATATATATTATATGTCTGTGGCGTAAACCCACTTTAACTCAGAGACAAACAGTAAACTATGAAACAAGTATATGGCTATGTAGTGGTGAAGTATGAAAATTATAAGTATAGAGGTAGCTGAATTATTTTACTTTGTATCTAAGAATTATTATAAGCCAAACGCGGAAACCTCGTGCGGCAGGATAGATGCGTGGGGGGTGCGGTGCGCAAATCAGGCGCACAGGCTTTTGGTGCATTTTAAAAATAAAACTAAATGCTTACCTAGGTACTATTACATCTTATTTGTCTATGCTATTACTAGGAATCTGTCCACACTTATTTCATGGATAAATACCTATTTCCAAAACACCTCTCACAAATAAATTATTAAAATAGTCCTATTCCACTGCTGTCACTTGTTGGAAGTATGAAAATTTTGATTTTTATAGACGTAGGTACTTAATAAAGATGCAAATGTCATTGTTTGTGTCTTTATGTTACTTAGATGTATCTTAGAGTAAAAAATCATGAAGAAACAACAAAACCAAGTAATTAAATCATGTGAATATCAATAAAATATAAGCAGCCGTTTTCAGCCGCTAGTTATCGATAAATATTGACGCGCGACACTACACGCAAGATAAATATCACGATCTAGGATCGCGGATCAGATCACTGGATTTCCAGAAATCCTGCGATAAATATTGTGATCCGTCAATACGCTACACTACACGTCAATAATTATCGTGATCCGTCAGTATATATTGACGGATCACTATATGGATCTTGCGTGTAGCGTTCGCCTATAGGTCGCGTTTTTTTGCCGTCTTTTATCCCTAGTCGTTGGGCCCTGCTTATCTCGTATTTGTCCCAATTGTCAAGCCCAGTGCCATTGTAAGTGTTATTGAGGCAAACAATGAGTGATTCCAGCAGTTCATTTTTATTTGTTTCTTTCTCTTCCAGGCCATGCAGAATCAGGTTATTTTTTCTCGCATCACGCTCAAGTTTGTAGACTTTTTTATTAAGTCCCACAAGTTCGTTTCTTAGCAGTTTGTTTTCCTCCACCACAGGCATCAATTTCTCGTCTATGGAGGCAGATAGATTTGCAAAGCTTTCTGTTAGAGTTTTGGTTTGTTTTTGAAATTCTCTTTGCATTTCGTCCATTTTATCCAAAATAACTTTCATTGATGTTTCCATAGCGATGTTGGTATGTAGTAATAAGTATGTAAATTCGGCAATATGATAGGATTTAAATTATTGCTTTCCGTATTTGATACTTTTCTACTGTCAACTGGCCAGCCGTGTCAACTGTCACTTGTGTCAGTCACTCAGTGTGGCAAAAATTTTGAGGTTACTTACTAAAATTTGGCTAGCTATAGGTGTAGTATGTATACTAGATGGTATTTTACAGACGTTTTCTCTTTTATTTGTTGAGTATTAACACTGTCTTGATGTGAAATCAGCACTTTAGCACCAGTTCTTTCTTTTTAAAAGTCTTGCAGATCGTAAATATGTGTTATTTTAAGGAAATTTCGTAAAAACTGAGGAGATATTAAACAGTGCTTGTCACTCGACAATGGCGCAACCGGAAGTCCTACTTATCTAGGGATACACTGTATTAAATAAATCAAAGTCTATTATTACTACAACTGGGTTCTCAATATTTACGTCTGATCTCCCAAGACATGTCAATATCATCTTTATGCTGACGATACACAATTTATTATTCTTTTTACAACACAGACGTACAAGAAGCCAAAAAATTAATAGCGACTTACAGCGCATTTGGGAATGGTCTCAACAAAATTCATTATCACAGTTGATTGACCTACTTGTGTTGTCTCCATTTAACTACTGCAGTACCGTCTACGGACCCAGGCTGAACGCTATTTCAGAGAGAGCTGTACAACGGGTGCAAAACCCTTGTGTCCGGTTCTGTTTTACAATACCGAAACGTGAGCATATAACTCCGTATTTAAATAAGCATAAAATACTTAATATGAATGCTCGACGACAGCTACAGTATGCAAGCTTGGTTCAAAAAGTCCTAAGAAACAAGGATTCAATATACTTGTTTGAAAAATTAACTTTCAGTAAGGACACTTGCAAAAGGAATCTGCTTTCTACCATTCAAAATGCACGTTAAAGGGGATGTTTTAGGTTTAACGCGGCAAACATATGGAACGATCTCCCCCTGTCTCTCTGTAATAAACTTAGTACTGATAAAACTAATTTAACAGTTAAAAATGAGACTCGTAGATTAGTTTTTTTTTTTTTTTATATGAGGAGGAGGCAAACGAGCAGGCGGGTCACCTGATGGAAAGCAATCACCGCCGCCCATGGACACCCGCAAAACCAGAGGAGTCGCAGATGCGTTGCCGACCTTTAAGAAAAGAATAGGGTTAGGGGAAGGAATAGGAATTGTGAGGAGGGGTGGGAGGGGAAGGGGCCTCCGGAACTCTCACTGGCCGGACGAAACACAACAGCACCAAGTGCCATTATTTCACGCCGAATATTCGTGAGAGGGTGGTATTACCCCGGGCGAGCCGGCCCAATGCGTGCTGCAACGCAGCGTGGCTCTACCACTTAGTCATTGTCACTCATTTAGCACCACCCAGGGGTCACGTGTAGGGTCTCAAGGGTAAACCTACGGACGCGAGTAACTTTAACCCCCAAAAAGGGTGACAGTATAAACATTTTATTAGTCGTCAACACAACCGTTGCTAAGAACATGATTGACATAAGTTAAAGTTGTCCAAAAGTAAAGAGGTTTTAGTATAAAAGAATCCTTAACATCCTCCCTTTATGGCAACCCTTAACGGACCATACCAATTTCCATTGCTATTGCTTCAATCCGTGGCTTATGCAATGCCTTGGTTAGAAAATCCGCCAGTTGGAATTCACTGGGTACATATTCTACGCAAATTTCACCATTAGCTACGAGTTCTCGTACATAAAAATGTCTAATAGCAGTATGCTTGGTCCTTCTCTGGAGTTCTGGGTTATGTGAGATCTTTATGGCTGCATCATTATCGACCTTTAGTTTGGGTATCTCCTTCAATTTGGATATTTCGCTAAAGAGTCTTTTGATCCAGACAATCTCTCTAGCTGCTTCACGGGCAGCTACCAGTTCGGCTTCGGTGCTGGATATGGCAACACATGTTTGTCGTCTACTCGCCCAAGATATTGCTCCTCCAGAGTATAGGCATAAAATACCCGACGTCGATCGTCCGGAGCTTTGGTCTCCGCCATGATCTGAATCTCTGTAACATTTCATAATGCTAGCATTGCATCTCTTCTTAAAAATTATGCCATAGTCCGAAGTTCCTTTGATGTATCTTAGGATACGTTTCAGCTTCTGGATATCTTCTTTAGAAAGATTTTCTAGAGTTCGTGATACAACGTGATAAATTGCGTATGCTAAATCAGGTAGGCTACTCTTGAAACAGAATTGCATTAATCAATTTCCAACCACAAATCTAAAAAATGTCAAATGGCACTTTTGTAAGCGACAATAGCGCCACATTGGAATTAAATTGCGTGGAAATTGATTGAACAAATTATTATCGAGATGGCGTTCCGGAATTATCTTTACTTATCCCAATATCGATACATATTAATCGCATTGGAATTGTATTAAGATTGAGTTTGCGTTCAAGAGTAACCCCCCAGGTCTGGTTCCAACAGTCAAGTACGCCAGTGCTCCCACAGCTTCTCTATACGGAAATGAAGTAGGCTCTACGATCTCTTTATCCAGATCTGGCAATCCATCTTTCTGTATTGGAGTAGTAACAGGTTTACAATCGCTCATACCAAAGCGATCTAAAACTTTCTGAGCGTAGTGCTTCTGTGACACTTTTATACTACCGTTTTGGTCTTGTATTTCTAATCCCAGAAAATAGGAATTATACATTCGTTGTTTCGTCCTTTGAGATTAGGTAACACTTGTAGTAACACGTATCGTGTCGCCTTTCATCCACTAAGTTAAAAGCAAAAAAAAAACTTTTTTGTAGGGTAGTTGTCGTTTTCCTCTGCGCCTCGATTGTACGACCGCTCATTCGCGTTTTTGTGCTTCGCCAATCACCACGATTTTTCCCCTTTAACATACTCATTGAGTGTTACGATGCCTAAACGAGTTTATAGTGACGACGCAAGTGATTATTGTATAGAAAGAAAATGAGAAAGAAAGAAAAACGTTTGCGCATAGAAAGCAACAGTTTGTCGGCGTGGGACTCGCTGCCGCCGCAGCCTGTATCGTTACGATCTGAAGGTAATTCAGTGTGTTACTTAATCAAAACGATTCAAATATGTTAATTAATTGTGTGCATTATCATGGGAGTGCTACCGTTATACTTATTTAAGAAAAAATAGTATGTGTTGCTGTAAGGACTAGTACATCTAAAAGAAAGGTGTACAACTATACTTATCTGAAAATAGTGTGTATAGTTTAAAAGGACTATTACCGTATTTTGCCGAGATAAGAATTAAAATAATTTTAATTTGTGTTGTGTACATCTAAAAGGGATAGGCAACATCCCGTACACGTATTTTAAAACCGTTACTTTAATTAGTAATGTGCACATTCAGAAGGAATGTTTACTTATCTGAAAACAGTGTGTATAGTTTATAAGGACTATTACCGTATTTTGACAAGATAAGAATTAAAATAATTTCAATTTGTGTTGTGTACATCTAAAAGGGATGTTGCCTTCACGTTATTTAAAACCGTTACTTTAATTAGTGATGTGCACATTCAGAAGGAATGTTTACTTATCTGAAAATAGTGTGTATAGTTTAAAAGGACTATTACCGTATTTTGACAAGATAAGAATTAAAATAATTTAATTAGTGATGATTCAGAAGGAATGTTTTCTTCACTTTTTATACTTTATGTTTGAAAACGATTGTGGATTAAATAAATTTTCACCTTAGGTGAATAAAATAAAACAATGAACATTCGACCTTGTTCAATAAGGCGAAAACGAAATGCAGCCTGAGGCAGACTGGGAACCGATTCTCCTAGAGGAGCCTGGACCAGGCCCGTCTACTTCAGCTACGCAAGAAGCCGAAGCCACTTCCATTCACTCGATGCAAGTAGAACCGCCTCCAAATGTTGTGACTGTTCGTCCAGAACTTGACAAAGGGATACTGAACCTCTTGGGTCAAAGCCCTAAGAGAAAAAGCTAGAGCCAGAGAAAAAGGCAGCTTTATCTGAGCAGCTTTATCTGGCAGCTTAAACGCTGATCAAGAAAGACAAAGCGTTAGAATATAAGTAAGCACAACTGGCGGCTGCCATTTCCTACATTGGAGGCTCTTTGACCAAGTTGCTTTCATTGGAACATAGAGACCAAGCTGTCATAAAGTTCTTGATTGAAACTAGTCATCAGCTATGCGATACACAGCATAATGAGTCTATGACGAGAAGGAGTTTCATGTGTTCAACAATAAAGAAAGATTTTAAGGATCAGCTGTATACCAAACAAACTCCAAACCAGCCTTTAACCCAGAGGCCTCCACTTTCGGTAGCCAGGCAAACGGGACTTGCGAGGTGGTCGGAACTGGCACCTCCAGCTGCACCGGCACCACGCCCGCGGCAGTAGCAGCCGCCGCGATCGCCGCGGCGCTTTCAGAAGCCCGGCCCTCGTCGCTGGATCCGGTACATTCTGCAGGTATGCTGTTCTATTTTTACGATAGTTTGCGAATAATAACCGACGATCCGGTTATTTTTTGCTGGGTAAAAGGTTATAAAATACCCTTTTTTTTTTAAACGTGTTTCTCAGTTACACGAACCACGCTTACTTTCATTATCTTATAATACAGAGTGGCCATATTTTGAATTAACCGATTCAGACGCCACTTCTCCTTGCCAACCTTGTGAAGGTCAGTTTCTGTCTAGTTATTTTCTGATCAAGAAACCCAACGGCACAAATAGGTTTATATTAAATCTAATAAGCATATTACGACTGAACACTTTAAAATTAAACATTTAAGAACAACAATGAAACTAATTTCAAAGGATAGCTTCAGGGCTACCCTGAATTTATAGGATGCTTATTTTTTAGTAGGTATTCACCCTAGTCATAAAAAAATTTTGCGAATCCGATTTGAAGAAATTCATTACTTTAATTTGGTCCTAACACAGCACCGTTTGTTTTTACGAAATTGTTATTAAAACCTGTTATGTGTCTTCTTCGGTCGTTGGGCTATTTATCAACGATCTATTAAAAGGATATCTGCGCTCTTGCTAGAGATTATAAAAACTGTCTCGATAATGTCTTGGTAACAAGAAAATTTTTAGAATCTTTAGGTTTCATTATTAATGACAAAAAGAGCTGTACAGTCCCTAATACAGTCTGCAAAATCTTGGTTTTTTTTTTAATAGATACGACAAAATTTCAAATAAGTTTAACCAATGACAAAAGAAACATAATCAAAAAAGTGTTACAACATTTTAAAATTAAAGAACGATGTTAAATTAGGCACTTCGCACGACTCTAACTTCTCACTGCATCTTGCCCCGCCGTCTAATATGGTTGGTTATACACCAAACAAATGGAAACGTTTAAATATCTTGCAATTTATAATACGATTATCTACGATAGTTACATGTTATTACCACCGTATTTGAAAGACGATTTTTCTTGGTAGTTAAAATCTATTGGAAGGGTGGATAATCTTATCAGGCAAGATAATTACTGCTTAGAATTTCTTTTTCTGATGCAAGCAAGAAAAGGAAGGGGGGGGGGGGGGGGCGGCAGGTGCTGTCGGGACTGCTAGTGGTCAGTCGAGTATTGTAGAATCAGTTGAGCACATAAACTATTCAGAACTCTTAGCTTCCAAACAATTGCTAGAAACTTTAAAAATTGACAAATTTTGTTACGTATTGATAATATAACTGCTATTTCTTATACAAACCGTATGGGCGGAGTTTGGTTCCCACACCTTACTGAAATAACTAAGAGGTTGTGGCTTTGGTGCGAAATCCGAAAAATATTCGTTTTCGCTTCGTACTCGTACACAAGCTCAAAAGATAATGTAATAGCAAATGCAGAGTCACGAAAATTACATCCTGACACTGAAGGGGAGTTGATAGATAATGCTTTTAATAAAATAGTAAGAGTTCTAGGTAAGCCTGATAATGATCTTTTTGCATCCAGAACAAATTATAAATGTAAGAATTAGGTATGTCTCTTGGAACAGAGATCCTAGAGCTTGCGCTACAAATTGCATTGCATTTAGGTTAAATTGGCATCATCTTTTATTTTACATATTCGCGCCATTCGCTGTTATACTAAAAGTATTAAGAAAAATAATAACGGATCACGCAGAAGGCATTGTTGTTGTTCCAAGTTCTTCTCTGTTGGGAGTTGGTACAATTTGTGCCCAGCGATAACGTGTTAATGTCGGTTTCCAACAGCCTACCCAAGCGGACACTGATTGCAGGAAGGTTATTACGAACGGCATTACTGAAGAGGAGTGTACCACCATCATCCTTAAATATCATGATAGCTTCTCTGTCATATAATTCAATAAAACGATATGATGTTGCAATCCGTTGCTAGGTAAGCTTTTATAAAGATCACAGTGTGGATCTACACGAGGCGCCAACTCCGCAAGTAATTTATTTCTTAACAAAGCTTTTCTATTCGAGCTTACAATATGGTTCATTAATCAGCCATCGTTTTGCTCCATCTCTGATCTTAGGATCACGAGTAGGGTCTGATGACCGTATCACAAAACTATTCAAAGGATTCTACAGACTTCGTCCTTCAGCCCCAAAATATGATATATCTTGAGACCTATCATCATTATCATCACTAGTCTTAAATTTCCTATCAAAATTGCATCCCAATACCGCTTTAAATCTAGAACAGCTAACTTAAAAAGTTACATTTCTTATACTTGTAACAGCACACAGGGTGCACATAAATAATCAGCTTAGCATTTTTATTAAGATACAGGACATTATTAAGACATCTTGTCTAGGTTCAATACAGCCTCATCTGAATATTCCATTTTACAGTGAACTTTCAGAAGTATGTCCAGCGGAAGCATTAATGACATACATTGAGAGGACGAAAACTGTAAGAAACAACGAAAATAATCCTTTTATGTTTCAAAAGACCTCAAAGCAGTATCTTCTAATACTGTTAGTAGATGGATAAAAGATACTTTATTAGCTAGCGGAGTTGACACTTCTTTATTTTCTATTCACTCCACCATGAGGCATGCTACTACCTCAGCTGTACATAGAGCAGGCGTCAGTATCGATACTATTCGCAAAACTGCTAGGTGGAGTTTAGCACTCCACCTAGCAGTTTTGCGAATAGTAATTCTTCTGTTTTTGCAAAACACTACCATAGAAACACCAACCTGAACCAGACTTTGCCATGTCCATTGTCAGAGATTGATGTTAATCATAATTTTTAAATAAGATTTGATTACAATATATTATAAACCTCTAGGTTTATTTAGGTTTTGTTTTTTGATTATATTTATTTAATATACCTAGTTATTGATTTACACGGAAAAAGACGTTTTAATATTTCACTATCTTTCAAAATCTACAAGTGTTACCTAATCTCAAAGGACGAAACAACGAATGTATAGTTAGTGATTAAACGAACATACCTGAAGTGATGTTCTATCACAATTATACGAGTTGCTTCGTCCGAAGAGATTAGGTCCCTCCCTCCCTAGATATCCCCTTTGCGTGAAATATTAGGCTCAGGGCTTTCAACTATATGAGCGGTCGTACAATCGAGGCGCAGAGGAAAACGACAACTACCCTACAAAAATAAACTTTTTAGAATCTTCCTGATTTGTTACAGCAACCAGACCGTCGTCTACATATAGAGCAAGAATGATCTTGTTACTTCCACGGTTTCGGATAAACAGGCAGGGGTCAGAATCACTTTGCTTAAATCCAATAGTCTTTAAATAATCCACCATGCATATATTCCAACACCGAGGTGCTTGCTTAAGGCCATACAAACTTCTTTTAAGTCTGCACACCTTTTTTGTTCCATCTGAGTAGCCATCAGGTTGACTCATATAGATTTTTTCGCTTATTGAACCATATAAGAATGCAGTTGAAACATCAAATTGAGTGAGTTTTTAAACCTTCGTTTGCAGCAACGCTTAAGACAGATCTAATTGTCGTCATCTTAGCAACTGGACTGAAAGTCTCATCATAGTCGATGCCTTTTTTCTGTGTATACCCTCTAGCAACTAGTCTTGCTTTGAGTTTATCTAGAGAGCCATCTGCATTGGTCTTGATTTTGTATATCCATTTACAGGATATAGGCTTTCTGTCTTTTGGAAGGTCAACCAGTATCCAGGTTTTGTTCTCCTTTAAAGACTTCACCTCATTTTCCATTGCTTTGACCCACTGATCTTTATGCGGACTAGAAATTGCTTCCTTGTAGGTTTTTGGCTCATTGATCTCATTAACAACATCATCTGACATCATAACATAATCTTCAAAACGAATAGGTGGTCGAATTGTTCTTCTGTCCCGTAGAGTCATTCTTGTAGCTATCTCAGCTATATCATCTATATTATTTCTTGGAGCTTCAGAATTATCATTATCATCATCGTCTATAGCACCTTCATAACGAGGTGACCCTGGATGGGATTCTTCAGAATACGGTTGAAATGATTCCGTACATCTGTCTTGGCTGCCTCCTTCCTGACTCACAACATGATCCGACAATGTGGGAGGCACAGTCAAACTAGGCTCATCAGTGCTACTTGCAGTGCGATCCGAGCTGTTTACATCGCGATGCTCATCAGTGCTACTCACAGTGCGATCCGAGCTGTTTTCGGTGCGATCATCCCCCCTTGCATCACACATTGGTGGTTCTGAAAATGGAAAGTAGATTTCAGCTGAGTGCTGCTCTTCCGAAGTACCTAGGCCAGACGAAGTAAGTACTAGCTCATTAAATATAACGTCTCTAGACCTTATGAGTTTTCCACTTTTACTTAGTAAGCGGTAGCCTTCATCACCGTCATATCCAACTAGGATGCACTTTTCACCCTTTTTAGAAAGCTTTACTCTCTTTTGTTGAGGAATATGAGCGTAACATTCACATCCAATTATTTTTAGGTGACTTATTCGTGGTTTTTTCTTAAACCACAATTCAAATAGCGATTTACCATTTTCTAGAGTTGGGCCACTTCTGTTTAAAACGTACGCAGCAGTGTTTATCAATTCTGCCCATGTAGCGAGAGGCAATTCTTCATGAGCGTGCATCATTGTACGGGCGGCTCCGACTAAGGTTCTATTTCCACGTTCGCTGAGACCATTTTGTTGCGGTGTGTAAGGCATCGTGAGCCTTTGTCTTATTCCAGCTTCTCGTAAAATGCACCTTACGTTCTCATTATCAAATTGACCTCCGTTATCACTTAGAAATTCTTTTACAGTGTCCAGCCACTTTACATTCCTGTTACATCTGTCGGAGCTTTAGGTGAACTTCCGATTTCTGTCGCAAGAAATAAACGTGACGATACTTGCTGTAGTCGTCTTTGAATAGAACGAAGTAACGAAATTTATTGAAGGAAGGCGGAAATAGACCACACACATCAGCGTGTATAATTTCTACAGGTTCTTTAGCTCGTTCTCTTGTTCCAAACATTTGCCGGTGAGTTTTTCCGTAAATACATCCGGTACATATTTCAGAATCTAGACGAACTTTAATTCCGAGTTCCCTTTCAATAACTCCTCTGACGTGTTTCTTATTCTGGTGGGCTAACCGTTCGTGATAAAGTTGTAGTAGGTTATCCGTTGACAAGGCGTTCAGATCAGGAATTGACTTTGTAACAGTTTCTACATTAAGCTTGTATAAACCCCCGTTCTTAGCTCTTTTGCCAGTCAATATTACATGTCCTTCAACTTTCAGCGAGCAGTGTTCCCTTTCAGACATGAAAACACTATTGTTTAGTCTGTCTTGAGTGGCCAGCACAGAGAATAGATTTCGCATAATATCAGGTACGTACCAGACATCACAGAGTCTTAGCCTGGATTCTTTGCCATTAATAAAAGTTTTCAAGTCAACAGTACCTTTGCCAATAGCTTTGACAGTAGCTCCATTAGCAGTCGTCACTGTATGAGTATCCTTAAAATGCTCGAAACTAGAGAAATAATCTTTACGGCAAGTGACGTGACTAGTCGCTCCATTGTCAACAAACCAACTTGCTGTATCATAGTTCGTAAGCATTGAGTTTACATCCATAGTTACTTGCAAGAGCATTAAGTTCAAATTGCTTGGTGTCTGTTTGTTTTCTGACTTGGCTGGTTTCCCGTCAGCTTTCCATTTATGAGATTGTCTGACCTTATGACCGACTTTACCACAGTATCCACATTTCTTCTTCGCTTTATTGCTATTCAGTAGCGCCAGAACTTCTGCAGCACCTTCATTCTTCAATGATATGGCACGCTCATAGGCACAAAGTTGCGTAGTCAGATTTTCTATTGTTTTGTCAGTCTTTGACATCAACATCCAGCTCGATTTAAAGGAAAAGTAGGTTTCAGGTTGAGTATCGAGAATTTTACAGATTAACAAGATATCTGGTAATTCGTATTTGTCTATCTTGATTAATTCACTTTTAAAATCTGACCAAATAGTTTTGATTTTGGAGATGTGAGTCGTGATGTCATGTGACGGATCTATACAATAGCCAAAAAACTCCATACAAAGTGCGTAACTCTTGTCCTCAGACTTGCCGTCGAATAAACGATGTAGTTCGTCCCAAACATCTTTGGACGAGTTAAAACGCATGACTTTTTTTAGGGTTTCATCTGACATATTTGCAGTAAGCAGTAGTAATGCGGAACTATCAATTTTGTTGTAATGATCGAGAGCAGTATTATACTGAGAAATTTCATCGGCATTGCTAGTAATAGGTTTCACTGGTTTCTCAAGGGTACCGTATACCGCATCCAATCCACCGGTCATACCTCTAAGTAGTAAAGTTGCCTTGAATTTCCAAGTAGACCAGTTTTTTTACACCTTCCAGGTAACCGATGTCAATTTTGCAACTAGGTGATTGCATTTTGAATCTTTGTCTTCCCGGATTGCTTTGAAACTTGGTTTATCAAACACTCGATTTATTTATACTTTCACTCGATTCCTTACGATCTGCTACGGTCCGTGCTGCTACCATGATAAAACTAATTTATCAGTTAAAAATGAGACTCGTAGATTAGTGACAGTAGGTGACCTATAAACATTTTATTAGTAGTCAACACAACCGTTGCTAAGAACATGATTGACATAAGTTAAAGTTGTCCAAAAGTAAAGAGGTTTTAGTATAAAAGAATCCTTAACAAGTACATCAATATTTAAAAGGTATTATTTAAAATGGATTTACTCTTTATACAAATCGCCGCAGAAGATTTGAAAAGATCTTACCACAACAACCTAGCCCTAAAAGACTTCTTCTCTTTACCCCTAGCAAATCCAGCGACATGTAGGTACCTAGGTACGGTATAATATTTTCTTTCAAAATGCGGCACATAGACCTATTATTGCTATTGACACACGCGAGCACTTATTTATTGTTGTTTCTTAGATTTATGTAAAATCTGTATAAATTGATGTGGAAATAATATGTATGTTCTCTTGTCAAACAGCTCAACTGACATCTCAGTGTAAAGAGTGGCTGTAAAACGGCGTTAGTTAAGGTCCAGAATTCAACTTTACTAACTTAGGCTGAGCTATTTCCTTTTGTCTTATTTTTTACTGAGTTATTTTTATTTATATAGGTTTTTTTTAAGGCATAATTGCACTATTTGTACTGTTGATTGTTCTCATCTTTTATTTTACAAAATGTCGCTTGGATCAATTAGCCTTTCAACTGTCGATATATTTAATTTTTTCCTTTTTTTATTTTTTATTATTTTATAATAAAACACATCATTTCAAGTTATATAATATTTCATTTACCGTATTGATAGTGTCACTGTCAATGATAATATCATCCCAGGCGCTTGAGGGACTAACAAAGTGCTATAAATGCCTTTGGATACCAATGTACTTAAGATGCTTGTCCTATTGTAAAGAACACTCTAAAATCGTTTAAATCAATCGAAAGTAGTTTGTTATAGCGGCAACAGTTCAACTAATCCAAATCGGTAGGCAAAATCAAGAATCCGTTGTTATGTCCAAAGTAATTGAGGGGTATAGAATCAAAAGCAGCTTAACGCCACTTTTATCAAAATCTATCTTTGAACGCTATTTGATTCATCTTAGGATTGTCTATGGCTTGCGTTAAAGAATCAACATCAAAACCAGCTAAATCCCATACAAATTTGACTTTTAAACTAGCTATCAGTATCAAACTCAGCTAGATCCCTCCAAACCATTTTCAAAGACAGCTTATTACCGAGCCGACCAATCACAGAGCCCCATTCACCCATCTGACAAAATGGCGTTTAGTACTAACTTGTTAACAAGAGTGTCGAAGTATTTTCCGTTTTAAAATAAAATAAGAAGATTCCGAGATATAATCAAGTGAAAAAAGGATTGCTGGTACATTAATGGATGTTAACGTAAATCCATTTTCGTCAAATCACGCACGTAAAAAAGGTAGAACACCGTACAAGTGGTAGAGGAAGCTTAAACAAAAAGCTGTGTTAGTGATGTGACACTGTACCTACCTACCCTACTTCATCTAGTCATTAGTATAATATTTTCTAAAGTACTACGTAATACTGTTTTTTACGTAACTGTTGGGTTTGTGAACCAATGGCAAAAGCAGCTATACGCTAACGAACGGTATTATGATGAAATAAGTGATTTGATCCCTAGAATTTTCGTTTTTTGTTATTACATTATTTGATAAGGCCTACTAAATAGTTAATTGGTTCGAAGATTAAAGCTAATTACATAACATTTTACTAATGTTTCATTGAAGTTACCCTTTTTATTAATACTAAGATTATCAGGATTGCACATCACTAGGGTTTACTTGTCATATCGAAAATGTCAGTATCAAATCCAGCTAGGTGCCAGTATGTGAGGATAAAATACAGCTAAGTGTCACGGCTAAGTGGCCGAATTTAAAAAAAAATAAAAGAATGCACGTCGGTATTGAAGGCTTCGGCTTCGGTTGAGGCTGTAGAGGTGCCCTTAGCCGCGAGTTTGCGCAGCGCGAGGTGCGATATCACGCGGCGGGCGGCTCGCGTGCGGCCACGAGGACGTATGAGAGCTCAAAAGACGCGGAATTCGAAGGGTTTAAGATGATCTAAAAATATTTTGGAAAAGTTGGTCTGAAAAAAAATATATGATAGAATTATTTTTTGAATAACCTATAATAAGTAGATACATTTTCAAAGCCCTTTCAAGTCGTGTAGAGCACGAGATCTGTGGATTTTATTGATATTACATGTCTTAAATTATTTTATAACACATTTGCTCGTAAAGTGGCTCTTATTACACCGATTTCAGCATTGTAATAAAAATATCTTGATATTGATGATAAACATAAAAATAAACACTTCTTTTTTGTGAATGAAGAAAATTCTAATTATACATTCGTTGTTTCGTCCTTTGAGCTTCGTAGTATTAGCACTTACGGGGGGAAGGGGGGGGCAGACGCGCTCGCACGGGATCGCGGCACGGCGCACAGATGGTCCACGAACACACACACGTTTGCTGAGCTGATGAAGCGTCCAAGGTGGCGTGACACACACACGATTGTTGAGCTGAGTCTTTTCGGGAGCAAGCACGCGCCGGTCTGCCTTGAAGAAGGTCGGTAACGCACTGGGGCGCGTCCGCGGCGATCACTCGAGCAGGAGAGGTTCGTCCGGTATATTGGTGGCAGTCTTCGTGTGCGCCGATAACGAAACCCCATTGGCGCAAGTGCAACTGCGCGGCTATTAGTCCGTGTTTGTGGCGGGATCGTTTGAAGAGGCGTCCCGGCCTTGGCGGGAACATCCTCCAAGGCCCAGGGTGGGCTCATCCACAGAGACCTGGCGATCTTGAACACAGGCCTCCTGAGGTGTCCATTGGCGGTGTCCACTTCCACCACCCAAACGACGCCATCTTTCCCAGGTAGGGTGCGGATGATGCGCCCCAACCTCCATTGGAGGGCAGGATAGTTGTCCTCCTTGATGAGGACGAGCTCGCCAACTCGGAGAGGGGAGGATGGGATAACCATTTGGAGCGGGTTTG
Organism: Scoparia ambigualis; assembly: GCA_963921215.1. Lineage (NCBI taxonomy): Eukaryota > Metazoa > Arthropoda > Insecta > Lepidoptera > Crambidae > Scoparia > Scoparia ambigualis. The sequence goes on along the minus strand of OY992515.1, from coordinate 22,600,317 downwards.
GAGTGTGTGGAGGTAGGACTGAGTCCACAACGTCCAGAAGCGCTGGGAAAGGCCCTTACCATTTGGAAACGTCTACGGGCAGATACAGGCCGATCTTCCAATGATAGTTTATTTATTTATTTATTTAATCTTTATTGCACAAAGAAAACAAAATGTACAAAAGGCGGACTTAATGCCAAGTGGCATTCTCTACCAGTCAACCTTAGGGCTAGGCAGAAAGAGTTGTAGGCGGTGCAATTCAAAATATTATTATACATAAATCTTATTATATATAAATCTAAAAAAATTATTATTATAAAAATTATAAATCTTGTGAATTATCAAATAAACTACACAAATCAACTTACATAGGTAAATAATTATACAATAAATAACATTACACAATTTTAATATAAACTACATGAACTTACTTAGATTTAATAAAGATACGGTGATAGAAAACTCTTACGAGGATGATGAAGACTCTTGGAGAAGCATATCGCAGATCCTTTTCTTAAATATAATTTTGCTCGGGGCCCGTCTAACTTTTTCAGGGAGAGCGTTCCATAAACGGATGGCCTGTACCGTAAAGGAATTGCCCACGAAACCTGAGTGGTGAAGGGGAGTGGCAAGAAGAAGATTGTTTGATGAGCGAAGGTGCCGGGCATGAGAAGAGCTGAGAAGAGGGAAACAAGTTTTTAAATATGAGGGAGAGTGAGGATCGTTTAAAATTGAGAATAAAGTTGAGAGAATCCTGGACTTACGACGTTGCGGGATGGTCAGCCATTTCAGCTGGAGGCGATAAGATGATATGTGATCGTATTTACGTAAGCCAAAGATGAAGCGAATTGAATTATTGAGAAGGCGATCCAATTTGTTTAGAAGATCTTTATTTAAATCGGGATAGCAAATATCAGCGTAATCAATAATCGGGAGAATAAGGGTTTGTACAAGAGAAACCTTGGTTTTTAGGGGCAGAAAGTTCTTGAGCCTATAGAGAGAACGTAACGCAGCAGTCACTTTCCGGCTAACCTCAGTGACCTGAAGACACCAACTGAGTGTGCTGTCGATCTGCAGACCAAGGTCTTTCACACAGGAGCTGAAGGGGATGTTGACACCGTTAAAAGAGACTGGCGTGACAACAGAGAGGTCAAGTTTGCGGAGTTGTCGTGGACTACCAATAACAATAGCTTGGCACTTGATGGGATTAACAGACACTCCGTACTGTTTGGACCAATCATTTACATTACGAAGGTCGCCAGTGAGGGCAGCTATCGTCTCGTCAATATCCTCAACATGACAATGCCGATACAATTGCAGATCGTCAGCGTACAAATGGTGGGAACAGCGAATGTGGGGGATCAGAGTGTCGATAAACAGGGAAAAAAGAAGGGGAGATAGGATACCTCCTTGTGGAACACCAGTGTGGAGCTTACACCATTTCGATAATTTCAAGTCAGCTCTGACAGCTTGTTCGCGGTTGCGAAGATAGGACGAGAACCACTCCAACGCTATTGAAGAGACTTTTAAATGTGATAGAATGGCTAGCAGCTGGTCATGGTCAACAGTGTTGAAGGCGTTGGAAAAGTCGATAAGGACCAACACAGTAACCCTACCGTGCTCCATGCCCTCCCTCACATCCTCAGTCACTTTAAGCAGAGCAGTGCATGTACTTTGAGCAGGTCTAAAACCGGATTGAAAATCAGTTATAAGCGAGTTCTTTATGCACGTGCTGGGATATTTGCTTACTTACTACAGCTTCAAGGACTTTCGAGAGAAATGGTAATATGGAGATAGGCCTAAAGTTGTTTAAAGTACTGGGGTTTGACGTTTTTGGTAAGGGTAAGACATAGGCTTTACGCCAGATAGCAGGAAAAGTTCCAGTACTTAAGGAAAAATTTACTAGGTGTAAAAGGGCAGGGGTAATCTCATCCAGGATGGTAATAATCATGGTACGGCTGATGTCATCAACGCCAGTCACGTTCGACTTGATTGAGTGGATGAGCTTACAAAGTTCATCTGAGGACACTGAAGAGAAGACAAAATATTCTAATATGGATGAGGGCATGGAAGCTATGTAACTGAGGGTCCTTGATCTGGTGGCATGGTCGAGAGTCGTAGCAGACGAGAAATATGTGTTAAGATCATCGAGAGAGAGAGTGGGGGGCAGGAGATCGGTTGAGGCCTTACCAATGCCAAGACTTTTTAAAAATTTCCAGATATCAGATGGAGAGCAATTTGTAACGTTGTTGTGTATGTGTCTGCGTTTGGCGACCCTCACTATCTGATTGCAACGGTTTCTGGCAATCTTGTATGACTCCCAGTTGCCGTCTGTGCGCTCGCGTTTGAACTTTCGGAAAGCACGATCGCGTCTGGTCATAGCCATTTGCACAACTTTGGTAAACCAGGGTGCAGGGGGCCGTTTCAGCTTGACCTGTCTTAACGGTGCATGTACATCAAACAACGCCACGATAGCCCTATTCAAGTAGTCAAGCTTGACATCAACACTGGCAGCCTCAAACAAGGGGCACCAGTTAATAACACTAGCCCCATGCCTAAGAGCGTCATGATCAATGCGGGAAAAATTACGCATAGGTACCACGACTGGTTTCTGCTTAGTCGTATGGAGTTTATAACTGGCAAGTAAAAGGTCGTGACGTGAGAAACCAGGAGCAGGATGCTGTGCATGGGTCAGGACATTGTCAGTACAAGAGGTAATAATTAGATCAAGCCAAGTGTCAGGAGAATGTAAATTGTGATGAGTGGGACTGAGCGGAAGGACAGAAAAATTAAGGGAGGAAATCATGTTCAGGAGTTTATGCGAGGAATTGGAGTTATTAAGAAGATCAGTGTTTAGGTCTCCCATGATAATGTGGTGTGAGTAGCTAGTACTGAGAGGCTCGAGTGCAGTTTCCAAGCCGGCATGATAGTCAACACCGGGAGGGCAGTAGACTACACCGAGAACCGCCTTCTCACCCCTAATGATGATCTCAAGAAAAATGTACTCTGCTGTGGCCGAGTAAAGGGAAGGGGACATATCAAGAACCTTATACGGGATATTGCTACGTAGGTAGATGGCGACACCGCCCCCGCCCTTCCCTAGTCGGTCGTTACGTATAAGTACAAAACCAGGCAAGGGATAGACAGCAGAGACTAAATCAGGTTTAAGCCAACTTTCAGACACTAGAATGGCATGCACGCAGTCACCTGAAAATGTTGCCATGAGTTCACTATGATGTGACGGGATGCTTTGAGCATTAATATGGCAGACATTAAGGAACTTCTTAAATGCAATCAAGTCACGTTCAATCATGCTAGAAAGAGAAAGGGCATCGTGGAAAGAGTCATCATCAGAATCATAACATCATAAGATATTCCGGAGTTGCAAGAATGAAAAGATAAATCCATAATATATACTTAATAAGAAATAATATCTAAAATACTTATGCACAGAAATAATTTAATACTGTATCACCGACACAGTATCTATTCTGCACCAACCCGCCGGCTCACAAACAAGATACACTAACACAAAACAAAGAATATAAAATGTACTTACAAATCAGTCATTTGTATAAAAACTAAACAAAAACATATCACAGACAAAATATTTACGTGAAATGTAACAAATAAAAAAGAAATTTCAGGCGTTTCGGAACGTAGACTGAGGGCCTAGTCAATTGGCAAACAAATTAAACGCTACGAAATCTTCGCTACGATAAACCGAATGTATGGGATTGACATAAGCAAAAGTTACCTACGACGTAAAATTTACGCTAAAATAGACCTAATTGACAGTTTGACAAGCCAAGAATCGCTAATCTAGCGATCACTCAAACATTGAAGATAAAAATTCACACAAAATGGCGATTGTTTGATCAGCTGATGAAGGAATAGTTGTGTTGTGTTGAAAGTTTTGTTTAAAATGCTCTTTTTAGGGCTATTGTGGACTGCGATAATCAAGTGCTCAGGCGCTAAGGAAGAAATGTTTCCCTACGTTACTTGGAGCAAATTAACGAAATCGAGTTTGTTGTACTTGTGAATAGTTCTCGGAGTTCTCGTTTACGAACTTTCAAATATCTAACTAAGGTCTGCCGGGAATTGCGTGCTGATATAGTTGTTGCGATGTGAGTGACCAAATAAATGTGTGTCATGAAACATTTTCCGCAACGAAGAGCAAGTCGCTGCATAACAATTTGTAGGGGCTCTCAAACCATACAAACATTTGGGCCAAATAAATCCACCTAAGTACCTTTAATCATGACAAGAAAGGTCAAGAATAAGACAACAGTAAGGGACTTTTTGTATAAATATTAAATGTAACCTATCCATAATGTCCATTTATCAATTTATAACTTAGATTGCCTATTTGTTTTACAGGTTCCAATGAAGATTTAATTTGCCAGGTAGCTTAGAGTATTAAACCAAGGCTCTAAGTGTAGTAAGGTGTACTTATTGACTATACCCTATAAATCTTATACAGACAAGCATCTTTCTTAATAGGAAAAGATATCAGTCCTTACATTCAAACGGTAAGTTTTAATAAATAAATTAATACTTACATAATAAAGGTAAGTATTATGCCTATTATTATATTGGGATTTACCAGGAAATGTCTTAAAATTGCTAGAATAAAGAGTATTGACATAAAGATAAAACTATTTTATGTGGAATTGCAGATTTGAGACGACGATTCAAAAATCTTAAATGTTACCTCATAATTTGGAGGATGGACTTCCTCAGAATGGTGAACAAACATGGTTATTTGGTAAAAAACAATATCAAGCAATTTTGTATAATACATAGGTACTTACCTACTAACTTTTTATCTATGACAATTTTCTATAAGTAAGTATATTGTTCTAATTTCTTAGGAGATTCTGGATACCTTCAAAAAGCATGGTTAATGATAATAACAACAATATTTAATGCTGCATCAGACTCACAAGAAAGGAGGGGTGTGTACCACATGTCATATCCAACAATGAAACTGCATTGAACATGGCTTTGGCATCGTTGAATTTAGTTATTTATATGATTTTTTTTTGTGGAGCTCTAATGTTGACAACGTTTTTATTCTACAAAAAGGAGCAGTCTGTGCCATAAATATATTTATCCATAAAATAGTAATTTGGTTTATTTGATGAGGAAAAATTAAGTATAAAGTTAATTTAGTTCTAAGTTTATTGTGCTTTATTTAAAAAGATTTACTTATGTACAAAAAAACAGTACCTTCGTTGACAACATTTTTATTTTAAGAAAAGGAACAGTGTGCTATAAATATATTTAACCCATAAAATAGTGATTTGGTTTATATGATGGGGAAAAATTAAGTATAAAGTTAATTTAGTTCTAAGTTTATTGTACTTTATTAAAAAGATTTACTTAGGTAGGTACTAAAAAACAGTACCTTCTTATAGACACAATTGGCATTTATTTTTATACACATATAGTTTTAATGTCAATAAGAGAAAGTGAAGCCTCATATTTAATAAACTTTGACTTTGAGAGAGTTAGGTAAGGAAATAAGAATATATTAAGAAATACAACATTAATGTTACTTTTTACTTGATATTTAATTTTACTTGCAGTAGGTACCTATAGATAATGTTTAAGTACCTACTTATATCAATTTCTACTAGTCATAACATTAAGCTATTGAAGTTGTACTTGATTCATTATCAACATACAAAGGTAATTATATGTATAAACTTGCATTATTATTATCCGATTATTAAATCTGGTGGGTTCTATTGTGTTTGTTATAATATTGTTTTTTCTTTAAATAGGTGGCTTAACATAAGGTGGCTTGTTATACATATAATACAAATTAAGTTCCATATCTAGCATACTCTGTAATAGTTTAGTTATTATCAATTTGGCGATTGTGAAGTAATCGATTGTAATTGTTGCTTGAGTTTGTAATGTTACTATCACATTTTTATTTGTGTGAATCTGTAAATGGTTTGCTGTTTCACATTTTCAGTGTTATATTTTTTATAGAACTGTCGATTCACCTGTGAATATAAAATAAATAAATAAAATTAATTGTTTTTAAATTATTTTTGGTAAATAATACTACCTACTAACTTTTTATGTATGACAATTTTCTATAAGTAAGTAAGTATATTGTTCCAATTTCTTAGGAGATTCTGGATACCTTCAAAAAGCATGGTTAATCATAATAACACCAATATTTAACGCTGCATCATGCTCACAATAAAGAAGGGATGTGTACCACATGTCGTATCCAACAATGAAACTGCATTAAACATGGCTTAAAGTTGTACTTGATTCATTATCAACATACTAGGGTAATTATATAAAATTAATTGTTTTAAAATTATTTTTAGTAAACATATAAATAATACTATGTTTTATTTCGAAACATTATCAACCAACTCATAATGAATGGCAGTGAAATAAATAATGTAAAATAAATAAATATTTTAACTTGTCGCGTAGAGACCACGATCATGTCATTGTATCTGTGAAGGCGTATATTTAATAAATGATTTGACTTTTAATTTCAATTATTTTCGGTACCTACCGTTATAAATAAGTAACAATGAAACAATCCTATATTAAGGCGATGTTGTCTTCATCGTCATCCTATGAACGTCCTGAACGTTCCCACATGAACGACAGCGCTAAGGCAGACTGGGCTATAACAGGCTTAAGCCCTGAGCCAATACAACCGCAGTGTGCTTTACGTGCCTTCCGAAGCACGGAGGAGCTCGAGACGCTTTTTATTTGGTTACCCATCCTTTAGCTCGGTAATGTGAAAGTTGCGTAACTAACTGGCAAGATCACAAACCGGTGCGACGCGGGCGGGGACTTTTTGCATTAGTTGAACCTCTAGCATTACCTTTCAAGTAACAGTAAGTACATTGCTTCGCTAGTTTGCATATTTTAAAATTAGTTTTAATTTAACTAGCAAAACCATGTACTTGGAATGTTTTTTATTTTATTTTATTTAGGACAATAATCAATTAGAAAAGTAATGTGATAGCTGTTGTAGTTAGACAACTAAACCCAAAAGCCTCAGCTGCTACGCCATAGAGTTACTTAAGGCGATGTACTCATACAAGATGCAAACGTTTTAATCACTACCTAGTGGGTACTCGCATCTAAGATCAAACTGTTTAAATGTTCGCGCGGTTTGTAACATTTAGTGTTATCACTTATTTCATTACAGACGGACGTCAAGTTGTTAATATTTGAGAAATTCTTGGCAGCAAGCGTTTGCTTGTGGTCTTCAGTCTTAATTTATTTATATTATAAGCTGAAAAATGGGTTTGGTCTCATATCAATATCATATTATGGTAGGTAAGTCACTCGTCATCATTATAAGTACTTATTTACAAACGTGCTTGCCTGGCGAACTTCCGGCGAAAAAAGCGATTGATTCATTTTTCAAATTGTCTCAAGGAGTCTACCCGAATTTCTTAGTAAAGTGACATTCAATTCACTAAAACTCAAAAGGATCGGTGTGGTTACTACCTATTTATTAATCTTACATAAGCTTTAGATTATCATCAACCAAAAAAATACTAAGACAAGCCTGTATGTTCTATATCCCTTAGCTTATCGATATCGATGTAGCCTAGCGAATTTGATGAGCGATTTTGACGCTGTCACCGGTCGAGCGTTTGCCAGTTGACTAGGCCCTCTGTTCTGTGTACGTTTCGGAACGCTAACTCAAATGTCAGTGTGACAGTTTGAAATTGTTTTGTTTTGTCATTGTGAGTGACGTAAAATTTACTTAAAGGATGACCGACTTGTTAAAATATAAAATTAACTGCAAAGTTGAAATCAAAATGAAGGTAACATTCAAAAACAAAATAAAAATAAAATCAAGGAAACGATAAGTAGTGAGAAACAGTGATATAAGTTATTTCTGTTTGACTACGCGCTTAAGACGCTTAGAGGGCCCGACACCGCCAAGAGCGGAGGCGGAAACAAGGCTATCACCAGCACTACCAGCAGTCGCAACGGGGGCTTGAACTGGGGCTCCCTTAATGAGAGCAAGTTCCTCTTCAGAGACGAGTTTATGCCGCTTACCAGTGAGATCCTTAACATAAATGTTGCCATCAAGGGTCCAGCAATTAGTTACACCAAAGCGGTGTCGTGCCGCCATAAATAATGATTGCCTGCTACGAGTAAGGAACTCGGACATTACAACACGAGTACCTTTAAGATGGGTCTTCTTCTTCCAAACTGCAGTTTTGATGGAATGATCAGTGAATCGGATTAGAAGGGGCCGTACCCTGCCTTCCCGGCTTTCACCCAGCCGGTGGCAAGCCTTAAGAGTTGATGTTGAGGAAGTCTCCATCTTCAACTTGTCCTTAAATAGTGATTGGACAACTGTACTTGGAACTTCGTTAGGATCTTCACGCACTCCATGTAGAATAAGACATTTTCTACGGTGCCGCATGTCAATTTCATCGGTGACTCTGGCGAGCATAGATATCTCCTTTTGTAGAAGTGACAGCATCTCACAGACATACTTTTTGAAGTCACTAAACTCTTGAGCGAGGCGGTCGATGGATGCAGGTTCCTGGGATGCCTTCAGTTGCTCTTCAAAAGCAGCCATCCGCTTCATCATAGTAGAAGCCAGTGACGTGTGCATGTTCTGGTAGTCTGTAGTCATTTTGGCAATGCAGTGTGGTCTTGAGTGCAGTGATGTGAAAGTGATGCTTAGGCGGCCGGCGGGTCAGTGCTTTATTATGAAGGCACTAGTGCATTGACAAAGTTGCAAATAATGTCAGTTGATTATTGCACTAAGTACTGTTACTTAAGGGGTAAATACTTTGTAAATAATTAGATTAATTAATTTTAAAGAATAAATATAAGCAGGATGCAACTGTTGTGTTTTCGTAACTACCGCCGAAAAAAGTTATTATTAGATAGTTCAGGTAGGGCCGTGAGGGGGCGGCCTATAATTAATGATTAAACGAACTTACCTAAGTGAAGTTCGATCATAATTATACGAAGTGCTTCGTACGATAAGATTAGTATAATTACCTGTTTTACCTATTCAACTAATTAACTATGTAGTAACGCCTAAGTGTTGCCACAATCAGCACTATTTTATACAGAAGATACCTCATTTCCGGTCTAAGTACATTAATTAGACCGAAAATGACAATTTTTTCACACATTTTCGGTTAAAATTGACAGATATCTATTTCCCGCCAATATCCACCCCACCTCCGAGTTCACAGTGGCGCTCTCGTCATTAAGTTTAGAGTAGTAAATATATAATTCCACTTAATGGGTAACTGTTTTAAACAGTTTGTTGGGCGGGAGGGAATGCATACTAATATTTTCGGACGAAGCACTTCGTATAATTATGATCAAACTTCACTTAGGTAAGTTCGTTTAATCATTAATTATACTCGTGCTTCGTCCTCAAGATTAGTATATAAACCTGTTTCACCTATTCTACTAATTAACTATGTAGATATTGAGAGCAGGGAAATATTTATTTTGATAAATTAGACATAATAGACAACAATTTAATACAATCAATTGTATGTTTTGATTGATTGAATGAAAGTTAATAATATAACAAAACAAAAGATAACTATAACACAAAATAATATCTGTATTACAGTGTATTTAACGTTCTTGCTAGCGAGGGAAAATCATCGTTACTTACAATAGGGCGATAATAGGGCGATTATAATGTTTTTGCAAAGACAGTAGAATTGTCACTCTAGCCAGCAGTATTTCTTATTAAATCAACATTGACTCCATTACTCTATGCAGACGATGGATGTAGCTGCATAACGGGTACTGTTAGCAGAAAAAATGGATATTATATCAATTCCACTGTCTTTCAATGAACCTTGTAATTAAGTCGTCATCTAAGGGTCCTGATAATAATGATATTGCAGATCTACAAACAATTGATTGTTCGGTATTGACCACCACTGTTAAAATATAAGTAAGAAATTCGATTATTTTTGGTATTGAAGGTTTGTTTAAATCAATTTTATTTTCAGTGAAATAATGAAACCATTTTCGTAAGCATGAATGGTACTGCTTTAAAGTATTGACTGATAGGGATGACAACATTATATCCATGGCAGTCTTTGGAATGTTCCTTTGCCAAAGGCCTTTGCGGATAAGACAGCGGTCTCCATGGTAAGGTTGGATGAATATTTCTTCTGGATTATGCAATGGCAAAGTGTTGTGAGTGAAGTTCTACTATACTTTCGATATAACTAATGAGACGATGGAACAGCGGATACCAAGGTTGTGTCGGCCACGATGGTACAACAATGACACCTTCACCTTAATCGGAGATAATCTTTCTTAGAATAATAGCTACAGCAAGGAAGGCAATAAAGAAGCAATTTGTGAAAGAAAACGTGAAGGCGTCAATGGCGTAAGTATCTGGGTCACGGTTCCAAGAAGCATACAATTCATATTTTTTGTTAAGCCGGTTTGCAAATAAATCGGTTTGAGGGTATCCAAAGTTTTTCATTATTAAATCGAAACCTGAAAACGACGATTCCCATTTAACATCGGGACTTGGTTGAGTAACACACTGAATTACCTTCAGATCGTAACGATACAGGCTGCGGCGGCGGTGAGTCACACGCCGACAAACTGCTGCTTTCTATGCACAAATATTTTTCTATCTTTCTTATTTTCTTTCTACAATAATCACTATCGTCGTCACTATAAACTCGTTTAGGCATCGTAACACTACATAAGTATATTACAGGAGAAAAAACGTGGTGATTGGCGTAGCACATAAACGCGAATGGGCGGCCGTACAATCGAGGCGCAGGGGAAAGTGACAACTACCCTACAAAAAATGTTATTTTTTGCTTTTAACTTAGTGGATGAAAGGCGACATGATACGTGTTACTACAAATGTTACCTAATCTCAAAGGACGAAACAACGAATGTATAATTGGAATCAAACTTCACAAGGTAAGTTTGTTTGATTCTTAACTATAAAAGTAGGTACTATTTATTCCCTTTGGGCACTATTTGGTACTATTTGGGTCGGTACAGTTTTTTGGCATTCTTGAAATAACAGAATTCCATGGTGAGAAAGCCAGGCGTAGGTACACCAGTTTTCACCAAATAACAACTGTAAGTACTGTAACGGTACAGAATGAATGGTATCTGTCCGTTAGTAAGGAATATATGAGTGTAGCACTAAAATTAATAGTAATGCGTTCCACCATTATTGTAATAAGCATAAAAAAGGAAAAATAAACTAGTTCAAAATAATGGACATGTGGATTTATGTTGAAGGTTGTAAGAATGAGTCAGTGGACTAGGGGCTTAATTTTATTTTGAATTTCGCGGGGACTGTTCCGGGCGTCACTTACGAAATGGGCGCTATCTATTGGTTTAGAGTGATGGGGGGGGGGAGTGTAATATTGGCTATCTAAAGAGATTTGGTTGGATTATGGAAAACACTAAAAATTACCCGGGAGCGTCGGTAATGAGCGAGCGAGAAGTTGAGATTGAGAGATAGAAAGAGAGGGGAGATGTTATCTCCACGTGGAAGGACACGAAGTTGGCCATGTAACGAAAGATAACAAATGTGAAGTTGTGGCGCATAAGCGAGAGGGCTAGCGGTTGGCTAAAGGGTAGAAAAGTGGATTTGCGCAGGCGAATGTCGGGCGAGCGTGGCGCGAAAATTAAGATGCTTGGGGAAAAGAGGAAAATTAGAGGGGATTCAATTGAAGGTCGTCGGAGGCGCGGTCCGATTTACGAGTGGCGGTAACGATCTCATACGTGAAAACAAGCGTCCGAGCCTTAAAGCGCGCTAAGTGTTATTCGAGCTGCGATATTAACTAAAATTGTTTGTGAAATAGAAAGGGATTATTAAAGTAAAATTATTGCTATCGCAACTCGAACTGTTAACGGAATGAAGTATTCCGGGTTATATAGCGGAAACGCATCACGGTGCCAACGAAACTATATAACTTTCAACAGACTTCGGTCTGGATGACCTTTGACTGTATTTAATAAGGTCGGCGTTATCTATTACAACGCTAAACAATACACTATATTCAAGAGAGTAATGGGGGAGAGACAGTTGTCTCCCTAGTGAAAATCGAAGATAGGTCAGACACGAATTAGCTGGAGGTAGGCACGTATAACCAAGTCCAAATTCGTCCTGCCTCCTTACATACAGTGTAGTGTTAGGTTTGACACCCTGAGTTTACTGGCTCGACTTGATAGTTCACTTAGAGGTCTATTGCTTGCAGGGGCGACTCGACTTACACAACTCACCACGAAATTAAGTTAAAAGTGGCTTGGGCCTAGATTGCAAAGGTGTACAAGTAGTGACTGTTAGTTCGACAAAATATAGGGGGTTTTCGGGTAATGTGTGGAACCTCGTCAGAGGAGGGCAGTTTCCTTCTTGGGATAATCTCTATACCTTGATGAAGGTAAAGCCGGATCTAACTGGATGTGCCTGGGAAAGATAAGGCGAAAGCCGATCTAAGACCGGGTGGAGATTTTTTTTGAGAGTGGAATTTGTCTAGGCTGACGAGGGGACGGACGCTGGTCGAAAACGTACTGTAGGGTAGGTAGGCGTCTCCTATATTGTTAAGTAGTTGGGGATCGCACGGCGTGTACACGCTGTGCCTACATAAACTAGGTACGTAGGCCGCGAAACTAGGGCTGGATTAACTTCAACTAATAAAGTTAGGGATAATTAAGTTATGGTACCTAAATAGAAATTACTATGAAGTGATGTTGATTATGAGCACTGGGAGGACCTGTCTAGGCGTGTAATCTGTTGCCGTAGGCTGATAGGACTCTAATTGTTTTCTGTTACGAATTAACTATTCATTTTAAATAATTAGCAGAAGTGAGGTAATATTGAACCATCATTACTTTGGATTACCTAAGAGTTCAGACTGGTTTCCTATTACAACAAAAATACTAATAAGTTATAGCATATAAGCATAACTGTGCTGTGATGTTTGATTTCTGATACTGAAATGACCAAACAGGCATTTTTAGCTTTCCCTGAGGTACAATACGTCCTTAAATTGCAACTCTTCAATGTATTATAAATAGACATCCAGAAACCTATTGATAAAATTTAAGCTGATATTAAACAACTAAAACCCAGTTTGGAACCTAGGTTATTTCGCCTGAAGCTGCGAATTCACCTTAATGGTCAAAGACCTTACAAGTTATGTACTTCTAATATTATGAAACATAGAAATATTTGATTGGTAACAACCTAAGCTAATTAGACTAATAGTTCAGTCTACTTTATACCTATTAAATTCACCCTAATGGTCAAAGACCTTATAAGTTATGTACTTCAAATATTATGTAACTTAGAAATATTTGAGGGGTAACAACATAAACCGTCTGCTTTATACCTATTATAGCGAGTAAAGAATAACTTCTAAATACAATTGATTTAATTATTAACAGGGACAATTACATGATACCTACCTACTCAAAGTATAATAACCATGATTAGTAGGCTATTAACCCGTGAGAAGGCGCGCCTTTTTTTGTATCACGGTTTGGCGCGCGCGAGTAAATTGCTCACAACATTTTAAATGGTTCTATTTAGTTTATTATAACATGATTTAATTATTAAACTATTGATATAAACAAAAGAACATATATTAGTATGAAAATAACAGTTTTGGCATGCACTGCAACTTTCATCGCAAGTAAAAAAATATCTTAACTTTGGCCCTTAGCTTTTTGGAGGCTTTGAAAAAAAAAAACAATATAAAAATAAGAATAAAAAGAAATCGAAAAATTTATTCTTCAATGAGATCCTGGTGAGTTTGTCTTTGGATTTACATACAAAGAAAAAAGAGAATCCATAAGAAAAATACATCTATATTATTTTGTTAAGGAAAAAAATACTTACGCGGATGGGCGCGTGATGAGCAAAATGCCGTGAGATGGTACACGGTCTTCAGAACCACTTCCCTACGCGACCGCCGCGGCACCGAGCGGCGTAGGAGTAGCGTCAGGGGAGAGGGGTTGAATAGTTGGGAAGGTACCTACACGCTAGAGATACAACGGTGTCAGTATCACAAAAAAATATCACTTTTAAATTTTGCGTGAGCAAAATGCTCATAGCGCGCCTTCTCACGGGTTAAGTAATCACCCAGTCTAAGAGACTGAGGTATAGGTTAATGAATATAATTACCTTAAGTTCACTCTCTAAAGTCAAGGATATTGAATAAATCAGACATCTTTTAATAAACTTGAGATGTAATATGCTGTCAAGGCAGTCTGTAAAATTTTATTATATTGTTTCTTTATAAGATCTTCATAATAAACATTAAGAGTAAACAAAAGTAACGAAAATGCTGACACATAGTTTTCATAATGTAAGATGAAATTAAGTTGAAAAGTTATGTAGACTCTATAAATAATAAATTAAAGTCAATGGGACGGGGCCATAATTACACAATGTGATGTATTGGCACGCTATGGAGCGGAGGTTGGAGCTCATAAACTTCCACAAGACTCTTTATGTATAATACTATCGATTATAAATGATAATAATATCTGCAAGCTAAGCTATCATCTGATTATCTTTGAGTGGTTAACATTCCTTTCCCGCAGGTGCTGTGAAGGATTTAGGTCACAGTTCAGACGAAGTCACTGACAGGCTACCTATATTTAGGATATTAGGTATTGACGGATAGGTAATTAGGTCAGGAGTAAATAATTTAACACAGGGATAAGCCAATTACTAAACTTTCACGAAAAGGACTTGAGTTACTTAGATGCGGTTAACAACGGAGGGTTCACTAGCCAAAATAGTATTCTATTATAATAGTACATCGCTTGACTGGAATATATTGCTAATAGAATTAAGTTAAGTTAGGTCTAGGTTAAGGTTCCATTATCATACAAACACTACGCACTCTACAAAACATCTAAGACACAAACATTAGATTGTAGATAACATAATAGGTTTTAGTTAAGATAAGAGTTAGCATAATATAGGTTAAGTTGAGAGGTAGGGAAGGCGTACTTGATGGTAATCTTGAACGGCGGTATATAGTAGGTTAACTAGTTTTAAGAATTAGATTAGTCAGTTAAGCTAAGGTAAAGGCGGTGATGAGTGTGTATGTATTAGGTGTTAGGGAGGGCAAAGCATTGAGCAGTTACAGTACAGTGACAGGCGGTGAGCCCACGGAATAGATAAGCCTATCGCCGTTAGTTGTAAGTATGTGCAGTCTTTAGTCCGTTAGTCGCCTTTTACGACACTAAAGAGAAAAAAGGTTTTCGACTTTTCGTTAACATGACTGAATTGTGAGTAAACCGGTGTTGGAATATACGAAAATACTCTATTTAATTGTATCTATTGATTATACCATACGATTACTTTGTGTAACATCACTATTTTTGTATTAGTCACTCAAACGACTTTTCATTATAAAACCGTTGTGCCAACGGAGCGACATTTACATTAATAAAAGCATTCGTTCAGACAACTACGAAGTTTTACTTTGCCGTCACTGCGTCCCTGCCAACAGGTCATGGGCCCAGGGACCATAATTTTCAAAAGTAATTTTTAAAGTCAATTTTAATAGTAAATTCATATTTAAATAACCAGTGCTGTACGTGAGTGATGAAGAAATACCAAACAGCCTCGATTAAAATTGGCTGAAACGGAACCTGATTACTAAAGGTACGGGTGTTGAGTTTTTGGGCTATGGCTTTTTAAATTTTGCAAAAGGTTCAGCCACGGCTAAATAAATCTTGACAAAATTTATGTAAGAACAAACTTGGCGACTCAGTGGGCATTACGTAAGCAATTAATTCACCTAAAATTGCAACCGATGTCAGTTATTCCAACATTTCACGAGTTTTGATAACAGAATTACTCACCCTACCCTCATAATATGGCGGTATGATCAAGGCGCTGTAAACGCTAGGAGAGGATCACTATAGCCTAGCATTCGTAAAACTCGTCTGCTAGATCATGAAGTTAAGTTGAAGACCGAAATATCTACCGAATTTAAAGTTTCGCATACCAATACAGAGAAGTTTTCTATGCGTAATAATTATGGACAGGACAAGATGACTAAAAATGTGTACCCTCAATCTTCAAGAAGAAATCAATATTGTGGCAATTCAACGCATAACATTACGAAACTGTACTGCGAGCATGTGGCCGTAGAAATCACATGAAAAAGGACTGCCGTTTTTTTTCAAGAAGTTGTCGTAACACGAGGGCAACAGCAGTAATTTTACTGTACAGCAAACGCTGTTCATCACGTGGGAACCGAGGGCAGTATTGCTTTTATGATTTCAAATTATTGAGAGTTATGAAACGAAACAAGTAATTCTACTAATCATGTTCCTTTTCTTTTAGATTCTGGAGTTACCGATTACATGTTAATTCACGAGATTATTTTTTCTTCACATACCAAACTACCCTGTCCTATTGGCGTAGCTAAAAATGGAATTTTAATTTTGGCTTATGGAAAAGGACAAATCTGGAGTTCAAGGTACAATCGACGATTCGAGGATCGTTTTATTTTTCCCCCAAAGTTTCTCATAATTGACTGTCCGTAAGTCGAATGCAGCAAGCAAGCAAGTCCAATGATTGCTATTTATTTGATTCAAATGGTGTTCATATCTATAAAAATAACAAATTGCATTAAGCAATACTGTAGCAACAACCTTTGTAAAATTGAATTTCAAATAAATTTACTCTCAACTTATTTAAATTCGCTATTTGGTGAAAAGTGGACTATGGCAGATGACTGCAGTCTTGCTATCCTCATTGCCTAGTCTCTGACTAACCCTTCGGGGATGATAGTCGTGATGTGTATGTAATTTAATTATCTCATGCTTCGAAATCTTTTGAATTATGGCATAAACGATTACAACATGTAAAGAAGCAAAGAATTATAATTCTTAAAAATTTAGTTGATCATAAATTATTGATTCGTTACATTAATCTACTGACGGCATGTTATTATCTGAGCCATGCATAATAGGTAATCAGTCGAGATCGCGACTTCTTTTTGCAAAAGAAAAAGGAAAATCTGTTCAAATTGTTTTATAATGAAGCTCTTACATAAACTTGCAGTTTTATTAAATAAAAGGATTTAATCTACATTTGCAGGTTAGTCTTCTACAATGTCATGCTGTCCATAGACCAGCCAGAATGACGCCTCATCCTTCTGTTAAACCATAGATAACTTATTTTATAAGGTCCATCAACACGCTCCTTTTTCATAAAATTGAAGTACTTATTCTAGGTATTTATAGGTATGAATAAAATCGTATAAGTAAGTATAACTAATAACATCATGTTAGTCTAACTTATTTAACATCATGTAAGTATGACTAATTTAGCATCATATTATAAGTATGTATGGATAACAACAAGATAAACCATCTTGTTGAAGTAGGTGCAAAGTAAATAATAATTAACTTAACCAATATCATCAGTAATAAATAACATACCCATCTAGTAGTACTATGACAAGTAGTTGACAAAATGATT
This sequence comes from Scoparia ambigualis, assembly GCA_963921215.1. NCBI lineage: Eukaryota > Metazoa > Arthropoda > Insecta > Lepidoptera > Crambidae > Scoparia > Scoparia ambigualis. The sequence continues at coordinate 22,582,838 of OY992515.1, read as the reverse complement.
ATCTATCTAAAGAAACATCACATTTTAGCACACATAATCTTTTAGGTAGGAAGGTGTTTTTATTTCTCTCCTAGGCCTAATAGGATAACTGTTATCAGTATTGAGACACGGTGATTTAACAGGGGTTTTAACAACAGAATCAGATTTAGATGGTATATTATAAGTTGGCAATTGGTTTTGTATTTCAAGATCTATTATGTTATTTAAGTTATTTAATTCAGTTAAAGAGGAGCAAGGAGTTGTGTTCATTATAATTTCATGTTCTGCCTCATTGTTAACTATAGGAACTACATTATTTTGTTGTGGTGTAATTACATTGGATTTTAGTGTATTTAGTACCTCTGTTGAGTTCGGTGAAAGTGGAAGGATGTGTATAAGATTCCTTCTGTATGTAGTATCATTTACATCAACCAAGTAAGAGCGATCTGAAAGTATGTCCGCAACTATTCCAGGAGTCCAAGTTTTGTTTAGATTTCGGTGAGTTTGAACAGCTACAGGTTGTCCTATTTCCAATGTAATTGCTTTTTTGGCTTTCTTATCATGTGAGTATTTGACACCTTCTTTTTTATTTCGGATGTCTTCTGGTACATTTTCTATTACATCCGGTTTTAGTAAAGCATTGATAACTGGTAAAAATCCTCTCGTTCTTCGTGAAAATAACCTTTGTACAGGACTAGAGTTCAATTTGTTAGGAGTGTTTCTGAGGCAAAGCAAACTAGACCAGATGTCTTCTTTATTATCTTTAGCTTTCATCAACAGTTTTTTGGCTATCTTCACTGTGGCTTCAGCTTTCCCATTCCCTTGAGGATGATGGGGAGATGATGTCACTTGTGTGAAGTTCCACTTATAGGCAAAATCTGAAAATTCTTGACTAACAAAGTTAGTTCCACCATCTGTAACCACAACTTCTGGAATTCCATGCCGTGAAAAATTCTTCTTGCAAATTTCAATTACTTGTTTAGAGCTTAAATCTTTCAATTTGTCGATTTCAAAGTAATCAGAGTAATGGTCAACTGTTATCAAGTATTTTATTTGTTTCCCATTTTCATTCAAGAAAAAAACGTCCAAAGATACTATTTGGAATGGATAATCCGGTATTCTGTGGCTTTGCATAGTGAACTTTTGCTGACTTGGTTGGTACTTAATGCATGTAGAACAAGATCTGATCATCTCCTTTATATCATTAGACATTGATGGCCAGTATATAGCATCTCTGGCTTGTTTTAATGTATTTTCAATCCCAGAATGTGCTTTGTGCAATTTACATAGCATCTTTTCTCTTAAGCTTTCTGGTATTAGTATAGCTTGATTCCTAAGTATAAGATTATTGTAAACTGTTAACTCACACTTGAAACTGTAGTATTGTTTAAGAGAATCTGGTACACATCTTATATATTTAGGCCATCCATGTAGAATAAAGAGTTTAAGATTTTGTAAGTTATGATCACTAGAGGTTGCAGTTTCTATCTCTTTAACACAGTTATCAGATATGGGTAAGTTTTTAAGAGGATTAATTTTCTTAATAATTCTGAATATTGTCATGTCGTTTGGTTTATCAATGTCTTTACAATCTAAGTAGAATCGAGATAGTGCATCTACCATGACATTTTCTTTTCCAGATACAAATTGCAACTCAAAATTATACCTCTGTAATGATAAAAGCATGGACTGGAGCCTTTTCGGAGCCTGAAGAAGGGGTTTCTTAAAAATACTTAACAATGGCTTGTGGTCTATTTTAATAATTGTTTGTGTATTACCAATAATTAGCTGGTCAAACCGCCTGCAGGCGTAAAGTACAGCCGAGAGCTCCTTCTCTATTTTGGCATATTTCTTTTCAGTTGGAGTCAGGCATCGTGACGCATAAGCAACCGGTTGGTCTTGTTGAAATAGTGCCACCCCCAAAGCTCCTTCACTGGAATCACATTCAATAATAAGTGGTTGACTTTTGTCATAATATTTCAATGTTTTTGTGTCACTAATCCTAGATTTTAGTGACTCAAACTCTTTGTTAGCTTTTTTATTCCAAGACCATTCTGGTTTTTCATGCGTTAGGTGTCTGAGATATAATGAATTAGCACTTAGGTTAGGAATTAATCTACTAAGATATGTTACCACACCAAGAAATCTTTGCAATTCTTTTTTATTCTTTGGGGATGGAATATTTGAAATAGACTCTATTTTTGTAGGATCTGGTTGAAGACCCTTGTTGGTAAAGACATGACCATAATACTTTACTGAAGTATGTAATAGTTTGGTTTTAACTTTGTTTAACTTGCAGTTATATTTTTGTAGTCTGCTGAATAAATTTCCAAGATTTTTATTATGATCTTCTAAAGCTTCCAACATAGTATCTCCAACTCCATAGACAAGTATGTCGTCAACCAGTGCCTCAACTCCATTCAGCCCCTGGATCATTTCATTCATTTTTATTTGAAAATGATCTCCAGCTGAAGAAACACCGAACGGGAGAACTTTCCAGCGGTATTTACCAAAAAGTGTCCTAAATGTTGTTAATTTACTACTTCACTCTACCTCAGAGAGGTTCAGATACCAAAATCCTTTTTTAACATCAAATGTAGAAAATATTTTTGCTCTACGCAGCTCAGGAAGAATTTCTTTAACTGTGGTGAACTGATGATTTGGTCTTTTTATAGCTTTATTTAATGGTGTATATATATATAGGATCTAAACAAATTCTAAAGTTATTATCTTTCTTTTTAACTATTAAAATATTACTTACCCAGTCTGTATGGACTATTATTCTTTCTTCATCTAATCTCTTTAACTCGTCTTTTAGCATAGGCCACAGAGCTATTGGGACTCGACGAGCCTTTGGATGACCGGAGAAATTGACTTGTAAATCTCTAAATTGACTTCACCTGCAAAACTTCTCCTACCTTCAAAGACTGAACTTATATTTATTCATAATATCTTGGGTTTCCTGAGAATAATTGCATTGTACCTACTTACAGAATTTCACCAGACCCATTATTGTACAGTTTTGGCAAAATAGGAGAGGAATATGTGTGTTGTGTACTACTTGAAATGTAACGGTGTGTGTTTTTTTGTGTCCTGAAATATTTGTTTTAATGATAAATCCATTTCACCGTGTACAATAATATTATGTCCACCAAAACCGAACAAAGTTTTCTTAGAAGGTCTCATTTTCCCTTGTATTCTTCATTTGTTTTTCTGTCGCCTCTGTTGCACGGCATATGTTGACTGCATCCATTAATGTTAAGTTTTCTTTTTTTAGTAGTTCCCTTTTTGTTTTGTAATCTTTTATTCCTAAAACAATTTTGTCTCTCAACATTTCGTCTTTTAGTGAATTGTATTCACAGTTTTCAATAAGTTTTGAAATATCAGCATAATACACATCGAATGCCTCATATTCTTGTTGTTTTCTAGACAGAAATATGTATCTGTCATAAATGATATTCTTTTTTGAAAGCATTTTCGAACTTATTATATTTAGTGCGTCTTGGCATGATTTTGTCTCACTGGTAAGACCAAATCTATTGTATTTCTGTATTGCGTCTTCTCCTATAGCGCTTAGTAGTATACTCAGCTTTCTTGGTTCGTCGTCGTTTGACCAGTTGTCCATTTGTGTGGCCCGACAGTAGTTTGTCCATGATGATTTAAACGTTTTAAAGGCATCTTCTGGATCTATTTTTGTGTTTATAGGTGCCGGCCAAGGGACATTTATGGTGTTTGAGTTGAGTTGAGTCGAGGAGGTTGACGCATGGAGTTTTGCGATTTGTTCCTGCATTGATTGTAGAAGTGCAGTTTGTTGTTGCACTATATTAGCAAGCTCGGCCATTTTTATTCTGCTACTTCTGACACCATGTTTTATAATGAAACTCTCACATAAACTTGTGGTTTTATTAAATAAAAGGATTTAATCAATATTTGCAGGTTAGTCTTCTACAATGTCATGCTGTCTATAGACCAGCCAGAATGACGCCTCATCCTTCTGTTAAACCATAGATAACTTATTTTATAAGGTCCACCAACACAAATTAAACATTTTTATCTTTTATTCGGATTCATACGGTCCGATCAGCCCGACTGCCGGCGACGACAAACATTTCACATATTTGATGAATTTTAAAGTGGAAGTCTTAAATTTTTTTATTGATTTTGTTAATAAAAAGTAAAAATTTATTTAATGCGAAGTTCGTTAATTTACTCTTATTGAGAAAATGGTTGAGATATTTATAATGAATTTAAGTAGTTTTGTGTTTCTAAGGGAATAAGTTGCCATTTGACAATTCCGTACACTCCACAACAAAATGGTTTCTAAGTGCGCATGAATCGTACATTGACCGAAATGGCACGAACCATGGTCGCAAGTGCGAAGTTAGATAAAATATTTTGGGGTGAAGCCGCTTTAACGGCTACATATCTAACAAAACAACTACCCACTAAAGCGCTGCTAAATAAAAAACATACGAATGTGGCAAGGTACGAACCCTAAAATTAATCACTTAAAAATATTTGGCTCTGCTTATGTAACTATGTAGGTACATGATAAAATAAAATAAAAAATAACAACTAGTCTATATTGTCGGTTATTGCAAAAATGGATACAAATTGTTTAATGTCGAAAATAAGCAATTTTTTTCCTTGCAAGAGATGTAATATTTCACGAATGTAATTTTTGAAAATTCTTATACAATATTTAAAAGTGATGAGCAATATCAAGTATAAATTCCCGCCAAAATTAGTCAGTCCGTTGAGGTCTCTGAACAACTAATAGGCAAGAAACACAAAATTCCAACCGACGAGACAATAGTAATTGACGATACTCAGTCAATCAAAATTGTCAGACGTAGCGTAGCGAACGGATTAGCAATCTTTCCAGAAAATTTAGAAGAAAATGACTGACCCCGATTTGTATTTCTCTTTTGAATACTTCTCATTCCTTACCACTATGTTACAGTGGTGTTTTTAATGGTGTGATACTGATAAATGGTTTTCCGCCATACATTGTGAAATCGAATCTCTGAACAATAATCAGACATGGACATTTGTTGATAGACCTAAAAATATGAATATTGTCAGTAGTAAATCGGTTTTAAAGTAAACAATAACGGAAACGGGGAACCGGTGCGATAAAAGGCCCGTCTAGTGTCCGTTTTTTTTATTCAAACATACTTACAAGATTACGACGAAACGTTTGCACCTGTTACGTGAATTAATTATTATTAGTATCATTACTTTTAGATTTATTCTAACTTTTGCTATTCAATTTGACCTCTAAGTCCATCACATGGACGTAAAAAATGCTTTTTTTTTAAATAGCGTAGTTAAAGAGGATATTTGTATGAAAATACCTGAAGGTATTACCTATTGTTGGTATACCAAACCAAGTTTGTTAATAAAGCTAAACATTATATTGACTGAAGCAATCCTCCTCGAAAAATTCTATACATAACAACGTACATAGTGTAGTACCTAGTGCTATATGTTGATGGTTTAGTTATTTGACACACACAATAAACAAACCTTACCATATTATTAAAAGAGACATGATTCTGACATGACTGATTTTTTTTAAATAAAGTAAAATTATTTTTAGGTATAAAAATTGAAAGAACAAAGAACACAATAACTTCAGATCAATTTATTTATTTATCAAATGTTTTACAAAAACAAAATATCCATGAAAGATTGCAATTCTTCAAAATCATCATTTCCTTCTACATTAAATTACTTAGATTTGAACTCCGACGAATATTGTGATGCACTTTGTCATATTGTAATAGATTGTTTAATGTACGCTATGCTTTGTACACGACTGAAATAGACGCGACATCTGGCAGCTATCAGTATTTGAAATCGTTTGTTATTTAAAGTAAAACTAATGAGGAAGAAATGTTTAAAGCATTAAAGGAACTATACATTTAAAATAGTATTAAGATCCCAATAACAAAACCGATATTTATATTTCAATATAATAACTGTTGTATCAGCATTGCTAACAATCCCACAGATCATAAAAAGTCTAAACAGATAGAAATTAGAGGTACCACTCAAGAGAGCAAATTACTAACAAAGTAATAAAGCTTGAATATTATCTCCACAGGAGACCAACAAGCTGACATTTTCTCGAAAGTGATGCCCTCTACAAAGTTCCAGGAATTGAGAAATAAATTAATATTCTTTGATTCCTAATTGGTGCAAAAATCTTAAACATACACAACATAAGATGTTAATAGCAAACATTTAATAACATGTGATGTGCCTACTTAACATAAGATGTTAATTTATCAAAGAATGTATTAAATTACTTATTAAATTGAACATGCAGAACTTATGATGTTAATAACAATAACATGTGATGTACCCACATAACTTAAGATGTTATTAATAAAAGAATGTATTAAATTACTTATTAAGTTGAACATACATAACATAATATGTTAATAGCAAACATGTAATAATAACATGTGATGTACCTACTTAACTTAGATGTTTATTTATCAAAGAATGTACCATTAAATTTCTTATTAAATTGAACATACAGAACTTATGATGTTAATAGAATGTAATAACTTATGATGTACCTACATAACATAAGATGTTAATTTGTCAAAGAATGCATTAAATTACTTATTAAGTTGAATATTATTTTATGTTACATTGTAATTAGTATGGAAAGAGTACCTCAGTAACTATTTTAAGCAGCTATTTGCTATTTTTGTTTAAGTAAGTATATCCTATTTTCGAGGGGGACTGTTGGAATATACGAAAATACTCTATTCAATTGTATCTATTGATTATACCATACGATTACTTTGTGTAACATCACTATTTTTGTATTAGTCACTCCAACGACTTTTCATTATAAAACCGTTGTGCCAACGGAGCGACATTTACATTTTAGCCGATGGGGGTTTGCAGAGTAATAACGCCATCTATTCTTGAGATTGGAATGAATTTATTGGAAAACTTAGCCTAATATATACAAATTTTACATGTTACAACTAGAGGCGTATATACAAAGCAGTTTATTACGTATTCATAAATGAACGCTAGGGTGCGCTGCATTTGGCATGACGCAGCGGCTGAAGCGGCTCGCGGCAGGCGCGTGGCTGTCGATGCGCGCCGCATATAAATATTCGCGGCGGCTTGTAACGGCGCCAGCGGCGTAGTTGTTTCTTCGGTGTTCAAAGTGTAGGCAGGCTTCAATCTGTCTATCGACACGGTGGCGATTCTTCCTGGAAGTTGTATTTCGAAGAACTTGGTGCTTCGTTTCAGTACTTGATACGGGCCTTCGTATGGTGGTTGCAGTGGTTTACGTACTGCGTCGATACGTAGAAATACAGATTCGCACGTCGATAGGTCGTATTGCACGAACATACTACGCTTGTTGCTATGCGGTAAGTATGTTGGTGTGCACGCGGTGATTATTTTGTGAAGCTTCTGCACGAACTCTTGGTTGACAGCGGTAGGTGATGGTGATGAAGATGGTGTGATGAAATCACCAGGTAGACGAATTGGTTGACCATATGTTAGTTGCGCTGCGCTGGTGTTGGTGTCGGTTCGTATTGCTGCTCGGAGTCCCATTAACACTGTAGGTATTTCGTCGATCCATTTAGAGTTACAGTGTAGTCTAGACATTAACGCGGCTTTCAGTGATCGGTGCCAGCGTTCGACGATTCCGTTGCTTTGTGGATGGTAAGCGGTTGTTCTTGTCTTTTCGGCGCCAAGTAGATGGGTAAGCGCGCGAAACAGCTGACTCTCGAACTGACGTCCTTGATCTGTAGTTATTGTCGGGGGACATCCGAATCTTGTTATCCACGCTTCGTAAACATATTTTGCGACGTTTTCACTGGTTATTTCTTGAATAGGTATAGATTCGGGCCATCGCGTAGTGCGATCTATCATTGTGAGTAGGTATCGATGTCCGTGTTCGCTTGTTGTTAGTGCTCCGACAATATCAATATGTAGGTGTTGAAATCTATCGCACACGGGAAATGATGATATGTTGCTGTGCGTGTGTCGTTGTACTTTCGCTCGTTGACAGGATACACACGTCTTCGTCCATGTTACAATGTCGGAGTTCATCGCGGGCGTTCAAGTAGCGTTGTTGTAGAAGTTTTCTTGTTGTTCGCGTACCGGGGTGACTGACTCTGTGCACTGCGTCGAATGCGGTGCGTCGAAAGTCATGTGGTAGGTACGGACGAATGTTGGATGTTGATGTTTCGCAGTAGATGTCATAATCGGTGTTAGGTATCTTGATTTTCTTTACTTGTAGGTTGGTTTGTTGTAGTAGCGCAGGTAACTCGGGATCATTTTGTTGTTGTCTTGCTAGTTGTTCGTAGTCTTGTAACGGTACAGAATGAATGGTATCTGTCCGTTAATAAGGAATAAATGAGTGTATCACTAAAATTAATATTAATGCGTTGCACCATTATTGTAATAAGCATAAAAAAGGAAAAATAAAGTAGTTTAAAATAATGGACATGTGGACAAGTGGTTTTATGTTGTAGGTTGTAAGAATGAGTCAATGGACTAGGGGCTTCATTTTTATTTTGAATTTCGCGGGGACTGTTCCGGGCGTCCTTACGAAATGGGCGCTGTCTATTGGTTTAGAGTGGGGGGTCCGCCGGGATTGGTTAACGCGTCCGTTGCGACATAGGCGCCGTCTACCGTGCGTTATTTACTTGAGTTTCGCGGAGGACGGGGTTAGGTTGGCAAAACCGGTTCACACACAGGCGGGCGCCATCTATGTTCTCAATACGGAACTTTTTCATAATTTTACTAAATACGGGATTATTAGCTTGAGTGGGTGTTTATTAAGAGGGAATTGTTCATGGAAGGCTACATCTAGATGTTCAAACATGTAATATTGGCTATCTAAAGAGATTTGGTTGGATTATGGAAAACACTAAAAATTACGCGGGAGCGTCGGCAATGAGCGAGCGAGAAGTTGAGATTGAGAGATAGAAAGAGAGGGGAGATGTTATCTCCACGTGGAAGGGCACGAAGTTGGCCATGTAACGAAAGATAACAAATGCGAAGTTGAGGCGCATAGGCGAGAGGGCTAGCTATTGGGTAAAAAGTAGGAATGGAATTGCGCGGGCGAATGTCTGGCGAGCGTGGCGCGAAATTGGAGGGATTTTGGCGTCACTTCACAATGCACACAGGCTGGCATTGGAAGACGGGGCATTCGATTCAAGGTCGCCGGACGATAACGATCTCATACGTGAAAACGAGCGTCCGAGCCTTTAAAGCGCGCTAAGTGTTATTCGAGCTGCGATATTAACTAAAATTGTTTGTGAAATAGAAAGTGATTATTAAAGTAAAATTATTGTTATTGCAACTCGAACTGTTTGCGGAATGAAGTATTCCGGGTTATATAGCGGAAACGCATCACGGTGCCAACGAAAACTATATATCTTTCAACAGACTTCTGTATGACCTTTGACTGTATATAATAAGGTCGGCGTAATCTATTTATTACAACGCTAAACAATACACTATATTCGAGAGAGTAATGGGGGAGAGACAGTTGTCTCCCTAGTGAAATTCGAAGATAGATCAGACACCAATTAGCTGGAGGTGGGCACGTATAACCAAGTCCAAATTCGTCCTGCCTCCTTACATATAGTGTATTGTTAGGTTTGACACCCTGAGTTTACTGGCTCGACTTGATAGTTCACTTAGAGGTCTGTTGCTTGCAGGGGCGACTTACACAACTCACCACGAAATTAAGTTAAATACGGCTTAGGCCTAGATTGCAAAGGTGTACAAGTAGTGACTGTTAGTTCGACAAAATGTAGGGGGTTTTCGGGTAATGCTTGGAACCTCGTCAGAGGAAGGCAGTTTCCTTCTTGAGACAACCTCTATACCTTGTTGAAGGTAAAGCCGGATCTAACCGGATGTGCTTGGGAAAGATAAGGCGAAAGCCGATCTAAGACCGGGTGGAGTTGGTTTTTGAGAGTGGAATTTGTTTAGGCTGACGAGGGGACGGACGCTGGTCGAAAACATACTGTAGGGTAGGTAGGCGTCTCCTATATTGTTAAGTAGTTGGGGATAGCACGGTGTGTACACGCTGTGCGTACATAAACTAGGTACGTAGGCCGCGAAGCTAGGGCTGGATTAACTCCAACTAATAAAGTTAGGGATAATTAAGTTATGGTACCTAAATAGAAATTACTATGAAGTGATGTTGATTATGAGCACTGAAAGGACCTATCTAGGCATGTAATCTGTTACCGTAGGCCAATAGGACTCTTATTGTTTTCCTAAAGGTGTTACCAATTAACTATTAATTTTAAATAATTAGCAGAAGTCAGGTAATATTGAACCATTATTACTTTGGATTACCTAAGAGTCTAGACTGGTTTCCTATTACAACAAAAATACTAATAAGTTATAGCATATAAGCATAACTGTGCTGTGATGTTTGATTTCTGATACTGAAATGACCAAACAGGCATTTTTAGCTTTCCCTGAGGTACAATACGGCCTTAAATTGCAACCCTTCAATATGTTATAACCAGACATCCAGATACCTATTGGTAAAATTTAAGCTGATATTAAACAACTAAAAACCAGTTTGGAACCTAGGTTATTTCGCCTGAAGCTGCGAATTCATCTTAATGGTCAAAAACCTTACAAATTATGTACTCCTAATATAATGAAACAGAAATATTTGATTGGTAACAACCTACTAATTAGACTAATAGTATAGTCTACTTTATACCTTTGAATTCACCTTAATGGTCAAAGACCTTACAAGTTATGTACTTACTTCTAATAATATGAAACATAGAAATATGTGATTGGTAACAATCTAATCTGATTAGACTAATAGTACAGTCTGCTTTATATCTATTAAAGTGAGTAAAGGATAACTTCTAAATATAATTGATTTAATTATCAACAAGGACAATTACATGATACCTACCTACCTACTCAAAGTATAATAACAATGATTGAAACGTTGGAAAGTCTGTCCAGCGTTCTTTAAACCTGGGCACATTCGTAGAAATTCGAATAACCCGAATGGTGTGATGATGGCTATCTTCTCTATGTCAGTTTCTTTGTTAGGTAACTGTTGATACGCTCGTATGATCTCAATTGTTGAGAATATCTTCTTTCCGGCGAGTTGGTAGGTAAAATCTTGATCCGTGGAATCGGATAACGGTCTGGTTTCGTTATTGCATTGAGTCGGCGATAGTCTCCACACATTCTGAGATCTCCATTCTTTTTAGGTACAACGTGTAGTGGGCTTGACCATGGACTCTTGCTTGGTCTGCATAGGCCTTGTTCGATCATAGACTCAAATTCTTTCTTTACTTTCTCGTAGCAGTGTGGTGGTAACGGACGTGCTCGGCTGTGTAGTGGCGGGCCAGTGGTCTCGATATAATGTTCCACGTGGTGCTTCGGAGTAAGTTTCATTGCAGTGAGTCTTGTGATACCGGGAAACTCGTTGAGGATGTCGTGGTATGGTTGTTCTAAGTCGATACTGCGAACTGTAGGTACATCGGTGTAGCAGCCTGGAGTGACGATTGATAACTTAGTGACGTTATCTACTAGTCTTCTGTTCTTCAGGTCTACCAGCAGATCGTGGTAACATAAGAAATCGGCTCCAATGATAGGCTTGCTGACGTCGGCGATGATGAACTTCCATTTGTACGGTCTTCTTAAGTTGAGGTTGAGTTCGAGTGATAATTCGCCGTAGGTATTAATCGTGGTGTTGTTCGCAGCATACAGATTGAATGGTAAAACTTTCATTGTTGTCGCTTTCTTCCTTGGAATAACTGATACGTTTGCTCCAGTGTCGATGAGAAACTTCAGTTTTGATTTCTTGTCGGTAACGAAGAGACGGTAAGATTTACCTAGAACGTCCGACCCCGCCTCGTCTAACATTCTTGATAGTTTAACGAGGCTTCGTCGACGTTATTATGTTGCTGTGGTTGTTGTTGCGACTTGTTGAAAGAGCACGGCGATTGGCATCTTCTTGCTTTTCTTCAAAAACGTTGGTGGTAGTAGCAATAATCGCTATCAGGTGTAGGTATATGGTCGGTGCGTTGCGTAGTGCGAGAGCGAGACGGCGAACGTGTTGTAGAGCGCAACCGCAAATCGACAACAACGCACGCGTTGTTGTCGATTGTACGGCGAACGGCTTCGTAGGTATTTGTTTTGATAATGCGACTGGCGGGTGCGAAGCGATGCGACTTCGAGTGACAATCTTCGTATTTCTTCAATTAAGTATTGTGTTTCAGACTTGGGTTGTGTCGGTGAAGGTTGTTGGTGGTTTGCTGACGATGACGACACGACGCTGACTTCTTGTGTCTGCTCCATCATTTTGACTTCCGTAGTTGGTTTGGAGCTTGAGCTGCTTGATTCCTCGGATTTTTCGGCCATAGTGACTATCTTGATTATAGGTAGATTGCTTCTTAATGTTCTTCTTGTTCGGGGTCACCACTTTAGCCGATGGGGGTTTGCAGAGTAATAACGCCATCTATTCTAGAGATTGGAATGAATTTATTGGAAAACTTAGCCTAATATATACAAATTTTACATGTTACAACTAGAGGCGTATATACAAAGCAGTTTATTACGTATTCATAAATGAACGCTAGGGTGCGCTGCGTTTGGCATGACGCAGCGGCTGAAGCGGCTCGCGGCAGGCGCGTGGCTGTCGATGCGCGCCGCATATAAATATTCGCGGCGGCTCTGTAAGCTCGCCATTGCGCGGCGGCCATCGGACGAGACCTTAGGACGAGACACATGTAACATCGAAGCGCGGGAGCGTGCGTCGTATTTATGTCTTGCAGCTGTGTAGGTAGCTACAACAGTAATAAAAGCATTCGTTCAGACAACTACGAAGTTTTACTTTGTCGTCACTGCGTCCCTGCCAACAACCGGTAATGCGAAAGGACCACATTAAGTTATGTGTCTTCTATTTATACATACTTATTACATACATATAATCACGACTATTTTCCCCGAAGGGTTAGTCAGAGACTAGGCAACGAGGACAGCAAAATAAGTCCTCTGCCTTAGTCCACTTTTCACCAAATATAGCGACTGCATGTGCACATGTGCGCAACGTGACAGGGGTTGACCCCATCGCCGCTCTATGCTGTTGAGTGTATGTGCAGTCTTTAGTCCGTTAGTCGCCTTTTACGACACCCAAGAGAAGAGAGGGGGTGGTAGTATTCTATCACCGCTACGCGACACGGTTTCTATATTTTTGAGAGAAATAAAAAGAAACAAAGGATAACAATAAAACGATATTTATATTTAATATACATAACCACAGAATATCTAATAGTACTACATAACTGAATATTCCCAACAATAGTTTATATGTGCCTAAAATGCATTTTTTTGTATAATTGATATTACGATAGAAGGATATCTGCCAAAATACCCATCAATTTTAGCGACGACTTGATTTCAAGGATGGAGGCTTGTTGCCCATGGTGGCACAGTATGTATAATATTAGAAAGGCTGTATTTAACTTAATTCAATCATGTAATATAAACAAACAATCAAGTAAATCAACACTTGCTCAGGTATACTTATTTAACTAAGTGGCTTATTTACCATATTTATTGTCTACCCTTCATGTACTTAATAGAGAAACTTAATTATTGATGTATTTACTAGTTATTCGAAGCCACTTATTCAATAATAATGAAGTAAGCATTATGTGAGGAGCTCGATGGCGCAGCGGCTAGCGCGTACAGCTTGCGATCTTGCCCGCTAAGCAACTTTCGTAATGCCGAGTCGCTGGATGGGTGACCAAACTAAAAACATCTCGAGCTACTCCGTGCTTCGAAGGCACGTTGAGCCGTTGGTCCCGGTTGTTGTCGTTACCCACCAACCCGCATTGGGCCAGCGTGGTGGGTTATGGGCTCAATATCCCCACGTGCTATTGTTCACGTGGGAGGCCTGTGCCCAGCAGTGGGACATTTATACTCTGATGATGATGATGATGAAGTATTATGTACAATTTTATAAAAAGAATCAAACATATAAAAAAAAGTGCATGTCACACAGCATGTCGTTTAAATCAGACAGATAGACAACACTTACAAAAATCACATGAAAATATTCAGCTAAGGTTTCTGCCCCATTAGACTCAATCACACGAACTAGATGCAGTTTAGAGAAAACAGTAAGCCGCCTTTCACGTGGTATCCTTAACCGACGAACATGTATGAAATTCTTTATTATTGAAATTTTGCATTCACAATTAATGCTCTACAGATATAGGATAAAATGTTTACTAAAAAAAAAACAACAAGTCTCAGGAAAGCTCGAACGGGATTCGAACCCGTGACCTTTGAATTACCGGTCCACTGCTCTAACCGCTAAGCGCTAAGCTACTCCAGAAGACTTGTTGATTTTTTTCTAGTAGTTGATACGCTGCAAGCCAGCGGTATTACGTTACTGTGAAGTCTACCCCCACATTCGAAAGAAATACTATTGCTAGTATTTAACAATCGATAAAGTCGTAATTGCCTATAAATATCTTTATTATTGAAATGTTGCATTCACTATGCTATGTAGATAAAATAAAATGTTTACTAGAAAAAAAACAACTGACCGGCAATCCAAAGGTCACGAGTTCGAATCTCGTTCGAGCTTTCCTGAGACTGGTTGTTTTTTTTTCTAATAAATTTTTTATTCTATGTATGATGAATGTTATGATGAGAGGAAATTAAGCAAAAGAAGTGTGTAGTATCGTAGGGAATGGAAAACTGGGTCTCTGTCTACACTACAGGAAAGATGGTGACATATGTATATAATTTAAAGTCCCAGTCAAATACAACTCCTGAACGCACACGATAAAAGAGAGAAAAGAGTGAGAAAACATTTTTATTCTTTAAAAAAATACAGAAAAATAAGGCATGCAGTTTAACAGCACAGTGTGCGTGCAGAATGTTTGGGTCATTCTCATAAGGACAGATTCTCAAAAAGGCAGATTCTCAAAAGGACAGATTGTCAAAAAACCGTTAATGGTACAGGTGCACACACAAATTAATATAAGGAAATATCTCGCACACTGTTTCCACATTATAAATTAGTATTTTTCCTTAACTAACATACCAGTTTGTACCTACTATGGATAACTGATAAAATACATTACTTAATAGGTTTAACGAAAAAAAATTGAAATAAAAATAAATAAATTATTCTTTAAATATCATTTTTTTATTTGTTATATTTTTTATATAATATAAACCTCTCACTTTTTCTCTGAAAATAATAACAAATAAAATATTAGTTTTTCTCTTTATGTGCTTACGTGTACTCCTGTCCTTTTCAGAATCTGTCCTTTTGAGAATCTGTTCTTATGAGAATCTGTCCTTAAGGAGCGTCCTCAATGAGAGGATTCTTTACCGAGCATTTGTAAACGAGCAATCGCCGGGAGCAATAAATTTTGCCCAGCGAAATTTAAACATTCACTTTCCCGCAAAACTATAAACGTTCGAGTCGAACATCCGAGCCCGGAACATTGAATGACCCGAATTTGGTTAACAAGTAATAACTCAGCATAGCAAATAACGCAGCAGCTCGAGTGGGATTCGAATCGAATCCCACTCGAGCTTCCTGAGACTGGTTGATTTTTTTCTAGTAAACATTTTATCCGTTATCTTTAGAGCATTGTGAATGCAAAATTTCAATAATAAAGATATATAATTATAATGTATAAAATAATATACGGTTGTAAACAGCTGTTAAAAATATAAAACTTAAGTTAGGTACTTTAAGGTAAGAGAAAACTAAATAAAAACAAAGGAAGTCTGTCTGGCTGTAGGAGGGAATCGGAAATCGGGCGTAATGTGTGTACAGTGGAGGAAGTCCCCGGTCGACCATTTTTCGGCGATATTCACTTGTCTGCGCGCACGCTACTGTAGTGCGATTCTCTAAGCGCAAACATCTTTAAGGCTGGTTTCACAGTTACGCGTTTGACCTGGTGGCCTGATTCACGTATTTCGTAATAGTCGAAATGTCGTTTACGTTTAGAAGTCGTCCTATTGAAAAACAGTCACAAATCCGTATTCACCTGTCATTTCGCTAGAACGATTACTCGATAGGAACGCAACTCAGCGATTTGTCAACTATTTAAACTTAATGTTGCAATTACAGTTCTACCAAATAAATTCAAATGCTTTTTGTTAACAAAACATGCAGAAATGTTTATTATTTTTTTCCAACGACTTGGAAATTAACTAATTTGACGTGTAATCGCTGAAATCCGATAAAACTAAACGTCAAAATAATAGGTGAATACCGCGGAGGCAACGATCGAACTTCGATTAATGCACGTGAATACGCTTAAACAAAACCGACTTAAACAAAATCGTGCGATTGATACGTGAATACGAAAAGTGACTTCAGCGATCAAATCGCTTGCATGTCGTTGAAGTTTTGTTACGTGAATTAGGCTACAGCGCGGGCCACACGCGCGCGTTACACTACTTAGTAGTTACGCGTTTGAACTGCGTGATGACTATGAAACGCAACTACAATCTAGTGTAATTGTAAGCGCGCGCGTGTGGCCGGCGCTGGTCAAACGCGTGACTATGAAACCAGCCTAAAGCTTTGGTAGCAGCGGCTGCAACAGCGGTGAGCGTACCATTGGTATTCTTCTAAATAATTTGCAACGCTGTTCGACACTAGCTCCGCACGGCTGTAAGCGGAGTGACAGGAAATCACTTCTTTGACATTTCTTGCCACTGTGTGACCGACTTTATATAAACAAAGTGTGTGACTTATAAAGAAAGAAACTCACGGCTCTCGCAAGTGGTCCGGGTTTCTTTCCTGAGCAAGTGATTTTTGTAATAGAATTTATGGCTTATAACATTAAGATTCATTTGTAAGTGATGTAAAATTGCCCGTGCACTTTCCGAATCAGGTATAAGTTCCTTGGGAACGACTATTATGTTCATGGAACGACTTGCCATTTAGTTTAAACTATGACTAGATTGCCTGTGACGTCACATCCACCTCAGCTTTGACATTGCTGAATGGAGGCAGACTCTTCAACGTGGAGTCTAAAAACTCCACACACGACGCGAACACGTCACGGTAGGAGTATACCAGCCACAACAGGAGTACGTAGAAGAAGACCTTGAAGATTAGGTCCACGTAGTAACGTCTGAAAATGAAGTACAAAACTCAGTTGTTATTGTTAAACATAATTACCATTACAACTAACGTCATCTATCGCTGTGTGACAACAACGTTTGAAATACAATAGTAGGTCTATTACATTAATAGTATCTTACTAATATTATAAACACGAAAGTTTGTAAGTATGGATGGATGTTTGTTACTCTTTCACGTAAAAACTACTAAATGGATTTGGATGAAATTCGGCATACAAGTAGTTTATAACCTGGATTAACATATAGAATACTTTTTACCCCGATATTCCCACGGGAACGGGAACCACGCGGGTGAAACCGCGAGCGGCCGCTAGTAATACATACATACATCACGCCCGCTTCCCGAAGGGGTAGGCAGAGACCACAGATCTCCATCTGCTACTACGACCCTGACGCACATCCTTTGCTTCACTTACTCTGATAACATTCTTCATACATACTCGTCGGTTTAGGGTACTCTTGAACGTCATCGATCTCTTGAAACAGAATTGCATTAATCAATTTCCAATCTCCAATTTAAAAAATGTCAAATGGCACTTTTGTAAGCGACAATAGCGCCACATTATAATTAAATTGCGGCGAAATTGATTGAACAAATTATTATCGAAATGGCGTTCCGGAATTATCTTTACTTATCCCAATATCGATACATATTAATCGCATTGGAATTGTATTAAGATTGTGTTTGCGTTTGAGAGTAACCCCCCTGATCTAAATAATATTATAATAATCGATTTTATAAATTTATTTACGGGTAAGCAGTAGTATGCACCTGTTACGTAATGTTAAGTGATGATAAGACGAAGCTGGACTTCACCCGGAATCCTCAACTTCGGAATAATGCTATTTATGCCGCCATAATATCATTGATTGTAAGTATAAAAGTTGATGTTATGGAGATATCTATACTTCTATACTAATATTATTAAGCTGAAGAGTTTGTTTGCTTGAACGCGCTAATCTCAGGAACTACTAGACCGATTTAAAAAGTTCTTGCAGTGTTAGATAGCCCATTTATCGAGAAAGGTAGGCAATAATTTGTTTAGGTACGGGCAAGGACGATATATAATAGTACGGGTTAGGCACAGAATAAATAATAGTACTACGGTACGGGTAGTAACCTGTGCGAAGCCGGGAAGGGTCGCTAGTATTTAGATAAAATGGTAGTAGCTCGGACTTAACTAGCGCTACCTAACTAACTAACTAAACCGAGTACAAACATGGGGGGGGGGGGGGGTATTCCGTTTGCAGATTCAGTAGGTAATACAAAAAACACTAACATTTTGTTCAGCTTCCTTGCCCTCGGTAGCGTAGAAGGATCCTCCTTACAGCAGAACTGCCTCGCTCCCATCACATAATTCTTCATGTACTCATCAGGGTTTAAAGGCCTCAGGTCGGTGAAGAATGTGGCGTTGTCTTCCTCGCTCACTCTCTTCTGGAGATTCCTGAAGTTGTTGTTTTTGAAATGCCACTCCTTGGTCGTGTAATATTGCAGGACGTTGAGACCGTGGCTGATGCGTTTCTGCACGTTAACCAAGCTGGAAATAAAACGAAATCAAATCCTACTAATATTATAAATGCGAAAGTTTGTAAGTATGTATGGATGTTTGTTACTCTTTCACGTCAAAACTACTGAATGGATTTCAATAAAATTCGGCATTCAGATAGTTTATAACCTGGATTAACACATACGATACTTTTTATCCCGATATTCCCACGGGAACGGCAAACACACGGATGAAACAATGAGCAGCCGCTAGTATCAGATAAAATACATTAGACTATGCAAGCCAGAATAAAAACACTAAAATAAACTTTGAAAGTAATATTACATTATGTCCCTCTCAGCTGAACCCTTTGCATTGACCTTGACGTCAAGGCTTGACGTTGAGCTTCAAAATTGTTTTTTTTAAATACATACTTACATATAATCACGACTATTATCACAGAATAACTAATAGTACTACGTAAAGAAGGTTTACTCTCTAACAACTTTCACGCGAAATTGAAACTTATCGTGTGACCCTAGCGTTCATATTCCGTTAAGCAACGCTGACTCGATATCGATTTGACGGCATGACGTCACAGGGCGTAGGGTTTACGCGCGCGCGCAGGGATTACGAGTTATGCGAGGACGCGCGACGTGGAGCGTGCGTCGCGAGCGGCAACCTTTACTGCCATACGCCTAGGCAGCCTGCCTGGGAGGCGCGCCGGCCGAACGTACCTAAACTGCGGAGTGACACCCTCCTGCTATTATACCCAAAGGGTTAGTCAGAGACTAGGCAATGAGGACATCAAAAGCAGTCCTCGATGATAGCCCACTTTTCACCAAATGACGACTGCACATGTGCTCACTGTGATAAGTGGTGAGCCCACCGCCGCTCTATGCTGTTGGATGTACGTGCAGTCCTTAGTCCGTTAGTCGCCTTTTACGACACCCAAGGGAAGAGAGGGGGTGGTTATTACAACGGGTAAGCGCTTGGCCTTCATCGTACCTGATGGTAAGTGACGATAAGGTGGAAGCGCGCTTCACCCGGAATCCTCAACTACTGAGGAACTGGCTATCTTATCTCGAACTGTCGGAACACAACAATCCTATGAACATCGTTGTTATGGCGACAGACTTAGATAAGATGGTTGTTAATCGAAAATTAACATGTTTGTATATATTTCATTGTGTATCATCTTAATGTTTAACGCCTTTGCGTTATCGATCTTAAGTTCAAAAAAAAAAACAATCACTTGTCATTCAATCAAAAACCTGTCTAGTTCATAGAAAAAGATGTGAAAAAAGATGGCAGTCGGCCATGCACTAGCGTTCTCCTTAAAAAGGCGTGTGGACGCCATGTAATATTATTTAGATTAGTAAAATCAGTTGTTCATTGGTTTTGTCATCAAGGCGTGTGGATGCCAGTTCAATATTAATTATAGTCATTCATTGGTTTTCAAATTCAAAGGCGCGTGGACGCCATTTCATGTTAATTATAGTATTTAAATCTTGTTACCAATTAAAATCAGTGTGACAAAGTAAAGTGTTTATTTTTCATCATCTGAATCATCATCATCAACGTCTCAAGGGGTCTAAAGCGACGCTTCGAACCCGCCGATACGCGGCTCCTTGAGAAAGTCATCATCAACGTGTACGATCCTTGGCCGTCGCGATCACGGCTGGCCGAGAAAATCTACGCACAATATTTTGGTGGAACCCAAGTAGGTTGCCGCCCAAGGTCATTGCCGGCAAACTCGCGTCT
The DNA here is from genome assembly GCA_963921215.1 of Scoparia ambigualis. Classification (NCBI taxonomy): domain Eukaryota; kingdom Metazoa; phylum Arthropoda; class Insecta; order Lepidoptera; family Crambidae; genus Scoparia; species Scoparia ambigualis. Next base: position 22,562,439 of record OY992515.1, on the reverse strand, counting down.
AAGCTGCCGTCAAGATTATAAGTTCAGTGTGAAATACCGAATATCAAGTCAATCTCCGAGTGTTTCAGTGTTTAAATTCAGTGTTCGTAATAATTCATCATAATTATCACCTTCATCAAAGGGTCGAGATTCGACGGGGCGTATTTATTGAAGATAAAGATACGCCATTTTGTAATTTTGTATCGCATCGCTACGCTACGCAACGGGAACACAGACAGCCGACGCAAGAGGGCGCGCGCTGCGGTTCACTCATTCTTACGGACTCATAAGTTAGTGTTATTGTGTTGTGATTGGCCAATAATTCATGTAAGTACATTCATTCTCATCAAACCAATCTCAATCGGTCTAACTTCATTCAATCTTTACGAATATTGAATCACTCATTCAGTCAATGTCACTGTCATGTCAAGTGTCTGTCAATTAAATAACTAGGTTATCTTGTTTGTTTACATATTCTAAATTTATGTTTCGTTAGTTTTAAATTTGTTACAAGTGTAACTTATCTCAAGTCGTCGCTACGCTACGCAACGGGAACACAGACAGCCGACGCAAGAGGGCGCGCGCTGCGGTTCACTCATTCTTACGGACTCATAAGTTAGTGTTATTGTGTTGTGATTGGCCAATAATTCATGTAAGTACATTCATTCTCATCAAACCAATCTCAATCGGTCTAACTTCATTCAATCTTTACGAATATTGAATCACTCATTCAGTCAATGTCACTGTCATGTCAAGTGTCTGTCAATTAAATAACTAGGTTATCTTGTTTGTTTACATATTCTAAATTTATGTTTCGTTAGTTTTAAATTTGTTACAAGTGTAACTTATCTCAAGTGTTACTGTTTATTACGTGCATTAGTCAGTAGATAGTCATCATGGCTTCGCGTAGGACTAGAAATCAGTTTAGAACTCATCATAGAATGTTGTTGGATTTTGCCGCGACAATCGACGATAAGGCTGGGTCAATCTCTGCTTCAGTAGCAACAAAACACTTTAATACCTACTATAAAGATTTGGTTTTAGCCTACGAAACATTATTGGGTTTCTCAACTGACGATGTGTCTGAATCAGACATGTCGCTGTTCGAAACACAATTTACGGAAGTCAACAAACTGTTGATAAGACTGGACCAGGCGACGTCGGAGTCAACCGCTGGTACATCCAAATCACACAAGTTCACATCAAACCAGGTAATGACCAAATTACCACTTATAGAACTTCCCAAGTTTACAGGGAACCTCATGGACTGGGTTCCATTCTATGACTTGTTTCATTCATTAGTTCATGAACGTGATTTATCGGATGCTGAGAAGCATTATTATCTTAGATCCTCATTGTCAGGTGAAGCTCTTCACATTGTCAGACAGCTGCCGGTAGATGATAAGAATTATTCAGTGGCGCTTAATTTACTTAAGTCTAGGTATCAGAATACTAGATTACTACTGGATGCTTATATTGGTAGGATAGTAAATTTACCTATCATCACATCATCAGTCACTCACCTGCGTTCACAATTGTATGATCCACTGCAGGAAGTCCTTCAGGCTTTGGAAAAGCTAGATTAGCCTGTCAAAGAGTGGTCATATGTTATATTGTATTTAACATTACAGAAACTGCCTGTTAAGCTGCGGTCACTATTTGAGGAACGCTACGGCACGAACCCTGATGCTTTGCCTACCATTAGTCAACTAATGGAGTTGTTGGACGAACAGTGCCGACTGCAGCTGACAGTGGCATCAGCACCTGAGCCTGTCAGGAGACCACCTCTGGCTTCACTATCAACGGTGCGTCCACCGGCTCCACGATCAAGTCAACATCGGATGACATCAGGCAAGGCATACCAGGCCAATCAGGTGATGTCATCATCAACAGATCAAGGATCATCAGCTCGTCAGGTGAGGCCTTCTTGTTCATTTTGTAGTGCCCAGGGACACTCACTTTATAGGTGCCCTGACTTTCAACAGTTGTCACGACCTAGTCGTAAGTCGTGGGCGACTAAGTCGGGACACTGCTATCGATGCTTACGGAAGCACTATGCAAGTAACTGTACTCATAGGAACTGGTGTTCTCATTGTGGCTCCCAGGATCATAACTCACTCATTTGCAACGCAGATGAGAACATCGGTGCTCCCCGGCAGCAAAGTCAACCTGCTGCTCGGCTGATCACCCAATGCGCAGGTGGTCGAGACACGCCAACTTCGTCAAAAGCGCGTCATGTCTCATCACCAGTACATATCACTGGTGTGATCCAGGAAAAAGCGAACCCATCTTCAGCACATCATCATCATGAGGCTCCACCGGTGCAGTCCATGGCTCATCACCAGCCAAGGCCACGAGTTGGTGACAGAGCACATCTGGCTCAGACCACCTTTCATTCACTCAGGTTTGGGTCACGTATGAGCCCTGATAGGGCATGAGATAAGGTAACTGTTGGTGCATCTATGGGACCATCACTCCCCATAACTATTTGTCCTACTGCAATAGTAATGGTCAGGTCAGGTGATGGTCAATTTGTCAAAGTCCGGGCCCTGTTAGATACAGGAGCCTGTGTTTCAATTATCAAACAATCATTAGTTCATCATTTAAAATTGCACGAAAAGGGTAATAGTAATATTCTTTACGGAGTAGGTCATCAAGCAGTTAATACACCGGGCACTGTTGTCAAATTAGTCATTAAGCCAGTAGGGGCTCAATTACCAATAGTTGGTACCCGGGCAATGGTTATGTTCACATTATCAGGAAATATTCCACCATATGATATTAAATTAAAGAATCAGTTAAAGGCATCAAATATTATTCTTGCTGATAGCAACTTTGATAAAGCTCGAGATGTAGATATCATACTTGGTACCGATGTGCTCAATTATGTCAAAGATTTCAACCAACATTCCAGGGATAGCGGCTTATGGATCATGTTTCGGTCACGTCATCATGGGAGCGATACACACTCAACAGTCACCATCGACGGTCACATCACCCGACCAGTCGGCAGGCACTTCAGTAGAAGACTATGGACTCCATGCAGTCAGACTGGAGGAAGTCTTAGAAAAGTTTTGGAAGGTGGAACAGCCCCCTTCGAAGCCAGCTGTTCATCCGGATTACTTGGAATGTGAAAGGTTGTATAATTCAAGTACTCAACGTATGCCAGATGGCAAATATTTGGTTAGGTTACCATTACTTTCAACAAGGCCACCATTGGGTGAATCAAAGGCTTTAGCCATTCAACGATTGCGATCTTTAGTAAGAAAGATGGCAAAAAATTCAGTATTTGCAAGTAAATACAAAGAATTCATGAAGGAATATGAAACTCTCGGTCATATGTCAAAATCGGACTTTCAGTTAGACTCCGAACATTTCATCATCCCTCATCATGGCATATTCAAAAAGGGAACGGATAAGTTCCGTGTAGTATTCGACGGGAGTGCTCGTTCATCAACAGGAACATCACTAAACCAGTGTCTTCACACCGGTCCACCACTTCAAAATGACATTACCCAAATATTGTTAAATTTCAGACGGCATCAAATAGTCTTCACGACCGATATCAAGCAGATGTTTCGAATGACCTGGATACACCCTGAAGACAGGAAGAACCAGCTCATCTTGTGGAGAGAGGACCCGTCTGACCAAATTCAGGTATATGAGTTGAATACTAATACCTACGGCCTACGATCAAGTCCATTCATTGCAATTCGAACATTGTTACAACTCGCCGATGGTTGGGAGGCTAGTCATCATGAATCATCAGCTTCAACCGTCATCAGACGAGACACCTTCGTTGACGATATTCTCACGGGCGCAGACTCGTTATCAGAGGCTCAACACCTCAAATCAGAACTCATCGCACTAATGAAAAGCGCCAAATATGAGCTCAGGAAATGGTCATCAAATTGCAATGAATTACTGCAGGATTTGCCGCAGGAACACTGCGAGCTGCCCCATCAGTTTGATACTGACGATAAAAGCTTTATTAAAGTATTAGGTATTCAATGGGACCCAGTATCAGACTCAATGTCATATCAGATCAATGTACCGCTAGGACAAGCAATTACTAAGCGTCATATCCTTAGTACAATAGCACGCCTGTATGACCCGTGTGAATATTGTGCGCCTATTGTGTTTCGATTCAAGGTGTTTCTTCAGACACTATTTTCAGATGGAGTCAAATGGGACGAACCTGTCAGTAATAGTCAATGTCGTCAGTGGGACGAACTCATTCAAGACCTTAATTATTTGTCAAACTTGCAGATACCTAGATGTGTTGCACTGCCACAGACTGTCTCATATTCACTTCACGGATTCGGAGACGCTGCAGAGACTGGTTTTGCCACGAGCGCCTACCTCAGGACCGTGGACGCGTCAGGAAATGTCATGGTACATTTACTTATAGCTAAATCAAGAGTAGCTTCTCAGAGATCAGCAAACGATACCAAAACTGGAACTCAGTGCCGCTCATCTAGTGTTCAAATTATTGAATCATGTATCAGAGTCATATGACAGTTCAATTCAATTTGACAGCATGAATGCTTGGTCAGATAGCACAATCGTGTTATCTTGGATAAACACAAAACCATACATGCTTCAAACATTCGAATGTAACAGAGTTCAAGACATTCAAAATTCAAAACGTTCTATGATATGGAGACATGTACGTTCCGAATTAAACCCTGCAGATGTCGCCTCACGAGGCATGGCGGCTGAAGATCTCATACATTTCAATTTATGGTGGTCCCCAGACTGGTTACTTAAGGAGGAGTCACAATGGCCTGCTTTACCAGTTACTATGCCTTACGATTTACCTGGATTCAAGAAATTGGTCAATTTTGTTACCCCTGTCGAACCATGGGAAGACGCGCTGTTATCACGTGTCAGCTCGTTCAGTAAGCTCATCAATATTACCTCATTGGTACTTAGATTTTGCCGAAATATTAGATTGCCTAAAGAAAGACGGAATCTTAACTCTACACTCTCATTAGACGAGACTCGTGAAGCAACCAGACATTGGATTAAGAAAATTCAAATGGATTCATATAAAGATGAAATTATATTAATCAAGCAAGGAAAATTGGTCTGTAAATCGCTACAGAAATTAAGTGTCTTCGTGGATGAAGATCACTTTATCCGAGTCGGCGGCCGACTACGGAAATCAACATTGCCTTACAGAGCCAGGCATCCATATTTGATACCTAAGGATCATAGGTGGGGTCAATTACTCATAGAATATTATCACAAGTCATATTGTCATGCGGCGACAAACGCGCTCATTGCTATACTGCGGCGAGAGTATTGGATTACGTCAGTCAGACGTCAAGTATCAAAGGTCATAAGAAATTGTTTAGTTTGTTTCAGGTTCAATGCTTCATCTCAGCCACCATTTATGGCAGACCTACCAGCTGATAGAGTCACGGCCGCACGACCATTTTCAGGCGTAGCGACTGACTTTGCTGGACCTTTCTTAGTCAAAAGAAGTTTACTAAGAAATGCGAAATCACTCAAAGCTTACCTGTGTGTTTTTGTATGTTTAGGTACAAAAGCTGTTCATCTCGAAGTGGTCTCTGCATTGACCATCGAGGCCTTCATCGCGTCATTCACCAGGTTTGTCAGCCGACGAGGGCTGCCTTCACTAATCAGATCGGACCGAGGTACCAATTTTACTGGTTCTAGGAGATCACTCAGTTTTTGTTGGACAACCAGATTATCCTCAAGGAGGAGTTCAGAAAACAGAGCATTCGCTGGGAGTTCAATCCTCCTGCATCGCCCCATATGGGGGGACTATTTGAGGCTGCGGTCAAAAGCGCAAAAAACCTCCTCAAGAGAGAGGTGGGCGATACCATTTTAACATTCGAGGAACTGTCTACTCTATTTACTAAAATAGAGTCTATACTTAATTCACGGCCTCTTGTGCCTATGTCAGAGGACCCCAGTGATTTAGAGGTTCTCACGCCAGGTCATTTCATCATAGGTCAGCCACTAGTTGCCTTGCCAGAAGCTCACTGGAAGGAAACTAAAATGTCGCGATTGTCCCGTTTTCAAGTTATTCAGAGATTGTACCAGACGATCTGGTCGCGCTGGCATGTTGAGTATCTCAGTACACTACAGTCACGTAATAAATGGTATAAGAATATTAACAATATAGAGCTCAACGATTTAGTTCTTATTATTGACGAGAACTCACCCCCTCTTCACTGGCGAAAGGGTAGAGTTATTGAATTGTTTAAGAGATCAGATCACATTGTTAGATCAGTTAAATTAAGGACTCAAAGCGGAGAGCTTGTAAGACCAGTGGTCAAATTGTGTAAATTACCGATACCAATAGAAAGTAATATAAGTTAACCATTGCACTTCTGTGTATATATAGTGTTTTCATTCTTAAAGTGAAGTCATGTGTATGAGTCATATTATGTGTTATTGTTACTATAAGTAGAGCGCATAAGGACTTCAAGTATTCAGTTCATTTCCCCCTGGTGGCGGGAGGAATGTTAATCGAAAATTAACATGTTTGTATATATTTCATTTTGTATCATCTTAATGTTTAACGCCTTTGCGTTATCGATCTTACGTTCAAAAAAAAAACAATCACTTGTCATTCAATCAAAAACCTGTCTAGTTCATAGAAAAAGATGTGAAAAAAGATGGCAGTCGGCCATGCATTGGCGTTCTCCTTAAAAAGGCGTGTGGACGCCATGTAATATTAATTAGATTAGTAAAATCAGTTGTTCATTGGTTTTGTCATCAAGGCGTTGTGGATGCCAGTTCAATATTAATTATAGTCATTCATTGGTTTTCAAATTCAAAGGCGCGTGGACGCCATTTCATGTTAATTATAGTAGTTAAATCTTGTTACCTATTAAAATCAGTGTGACAAAGTAAAGTGTTTATTTTTCATCATCTGAATCATCATCATCAACTATCAACGTCTCAAGGGGTCTAAAGCGACGCTTCGAACCCGCCGATACGCGGCTCCTTGAGAAAGTCATCATCAACGTGTACGATCCTTGGCCGTCGCGATCACGGCTGGCCGAGAAAATCTACGCACAATGGTGGTAGCTAGCCAGGCGGACTTAACAGCCCTACCACCAACCAAACCGAGCACACAAAGATGTACCCCCGCTGGGAATCGAACCCGGGCCTCTGGGTCTAAAACTGGTGGCTTAGCCACTAGACCACAGAGGCGGTTTAAACGGTGGTCTTTCACCGCTACGCGACACGGTAATTGGTTTTTCTCAAAAATCAAAACATTTTATTCAGTTCAGGTTAGAATCCGAGAACATCAGGACTGTCTGGAGATCAAGACTGTAAAGAACTTGAAGCTTGTTTTCCAAAAAATACAAAAGTAACTTTATGCACCACCCGAAAAAAGTTTCGGTGGAACTTGTAAGTTCCAGGAACGCCAGCTCCTTATTCTGTGAAGCGCTTGAAACGGCGCAATATCTGGGACCTATGTCTGTAAAGAAGTCCAGGGGACAGTCCAAGAATAGGGGAAAGTTCTCAAAGAGAAGCTTTAGAAGGTTTTGGCTTATTAATTATTTCAAAATGTTTGTAATAAAAATTATGTGCATATTACTGTAGTGAAGGAAAAGTTTCCCAGAATATTTTTTTCAATCACATAAACATAAGATTATTCTTATGTATTTAAAACAACATTTCTTTACTTCATATAAGCAGCATAATGCATTCTGCATTTTTTAAAAAGCTTACCTTAGCCAAAAATCAAATTAACTCAAAATAGAAAAATTACATCCTCCTTGTTTTAATATGCCTATCGATAGGGTCAATGAATGTATAAAATCTGGACTGAAAAATAAACTTTACGGCTAAACTCACAAAGTCTTCTTGCCCAGCATGAAGAGTATGCCATCTACCAGGTACGCGGGGATCAGGTGGAAGAATATGACGGCCAGTTGGTTTGTCCATGCGTACGACTTGATGTTGCCGCCGGGGTACCACAGCGCCAATGTGTGAGGGTACTGTTGCACCCATTTCTTGCCTTAAAGATTAAGTACCTATTGTATACATCGATTACATATAAAAACTAAGTGCATCATCAACGTTCTCAAAACGTCCGCAAAAAAGAGTGTCTAGACTAGAGAAATGTTAAGGTACACATTTCGTTAATTATGGCGATGGGTAGCTCGCGAGCCAGTTGTTAAAAAGAGCTAGCTCACCTATTCTAGCTCAACGTATATCTAGCTCACTCCCGTTCAAGGCTCAGTGTTCATTTTAGCTCAAATACTCAGTGTTTCATCGGAATAATATGTCGGCTCGGAATGGAGAGCGGCTCGGCTCGATAGACAAAAGGGTTAGGGTGTCACAAAGGGGTGCAGGGCAAAATTTTCTGTTGATTTTTATATAGAGCCTTAAAACTGAAAAACTTACAAAAAATTTAAGGTAACTTTTTATAAAAACGCGAATATCTCGAAAACGGTGCGTCGTAGCTAAAATCTTACGAAATTTTGGCCCCCAGTTAAACCGCGCAGGAACCTGAGCGGTATAAAAATTAAAAAAATATCTGTAGTTATAAAAAAAAAACTTTTTTTAGGAAAAAATATTTAAATATAAATATTCTAATTTTTGTATGGAGCAGATTTCTGTTGTCTAATAAAAAAAATTACATCGAAATTCAAGATAATACGTTGCGCTTCGCGCTATTTCCTGAACAGTACACATAAAGGACTCAAGAGCCTTCTATCTTCATAAACTACACTGAGCTAAATGAGCTTGTGGGCACATAATATTATCTATTTAATATTACTGCACACTACATACTATATTCATTTAACCTACACCACAAGCTACTGAGCTGGGAGAGCTATATAGCTCTTGACTGGGTTAAGATCTATATAGCTCTTGACTGGGTTAAGAGCTATATAGCTGTTATCTCTTCAAAGAGCTAAATTTCTCATGACTATATTAGTGTGAGAGATAAGCTAAGCGCTCGTACAAGAATTGCTATTCTGCCAAAATACATTTTTTTATTTTATTTTTTTATACTAAGCCCGGCAAATGACCCCACTCCACCTGATGTTAAGTGGAAATGAGGTCCAGGCGCGAGGACAACTGGTGCAGCGTAAGAGACGTAGCATCAGTCATCCTCACTCTGCCGGCCCACAAGATGCTTCTTCACGCCTCGTTTGAAGGACCCTATGTCATAGGTAGGAGGGAATACGTGTGCTGGTAGACTATTCCATCTTTTGGAAGTGCGGCAAAGAAACGAGTCACCAAATTTCTTTGTGCGAGATGGAATGTTAGAGACTGTAAATTGGTGACTCCGCAGAGCAGCACGCGTACTCCTATGGAGGAAGGGAGAAGGAGGGATGAGGTCAAAGAGTTCTTCAGAGCACTCGCCATGGTATAAACGGTAAAAGACGCTGAGTGACGCAATATCTCTACGCAATTGCTAAGGCTCGAGAGTTTTAGTGACCTCTGCATTGCCGATAATGCGCACAGCGCGGCGCTGCAATCTGTCCAAGGCATCGAGAAGGTACTTTGCGGAGCCGTCCCAAAGGTGAGAGTAATACTCCACGCAAGACCGCACCTGTGTCTTGTATTATAGACACAACTGATCAGGCGTGAAGAATCGCCGCACCTTGTTCAGGACACCGAGTTTACGTGAGGCATTTTTAATCACGGTATCGATGTAGTCCTTTTGGTTCAGATCGCTTGTCGCTTGTCAATAGCCTCACCCCAGAGATGTGTGACGTACGCTGGAAGATCACCCGTTGACCGTTTTGGCCGAAACCCATATTGACGATCGTGAATTAGGGAGTGATCTTCTAGGTATCGAATAAGCTGTTTGTTCAATATTCGTTCTAGGATCTTACACAACTCTGAAGTTACGGCTATAGGGCGGTAATTAGTCGGATCTGACCGATCTCCTTTTTTAGGGATCGGTTGCACATTAGCTTCTCTCCAAGATTCCGGCACACAACCCGAAGAGAGCGAGAGACGGTACAGACGCGTTAACACAGGGGACAACTCCGCTGCACACATTTTCAGGACTATTGCTGGGATGCCATCAGGACCGTTAGCTTTCCGGACATCGATTGACTGCATTTCCGCACGGACATCACACTGCCTGATTTTAATATCAGACATTGTGTGGCCACAGTGAGGAATTGAGGGTGGCTGTGCATCACAGTTATCGATCCGGGAGTTAGCCGCAAAGAGTTTGGCCAGGAGATCGACCTTTTCCTGCGGCTTGTGAGCTAAAGTTCCGTCAGGGCATCTCAGTGGTAGCAGCGAGGGTTGGCAGAAGTTGGATTGCACGGCTTTGGCCAGACGCCAGTAGCTACGGCTTCCCGTAGGATGCGTCAGGAGTTCTTGGCCTGCTCGTGCAACGCGCTGGGCATCCGCTCTAATGTAGGCCCTCTTACACGACTTGGTGGCATTATTATAGGCTGCTTTTAGCGAGCGAGTTTCGGGAGCCCCATGAGCTTTACCTCTGATCCAAGCGCGGTATGCCGTCTGTTTGCTCTCAACAGCGCTGGCACACTCGCGATTGAACCAGCGGTTGCGTCTGCCATTGCTGATGACATAGGAGTGTGGAATATAGTATTCCATTCCTAATACTATCTCATCAGCAACGGCAGTGGCGCTAGCGGTCGGGTCCTTCCCACTAAAGCAGCGCTGCCTCCAAGGGACGGATGCAAAATACTCCCGCATCCCGTCCCAGTCTGCCGACGCGTAGTGCCAAATCTGGCGTTTCGAAACCGCTGTTGGCGGGCGCGATGCCAAGGGCACTGTGCTAGATATCAAGCAGTGATCCGAGGAACCTAAAGGAACTCGAATCTCCACCCGGTATCCAGCTGGGCGACTCGTCAGCAGAAGGTCGAGTAAGGAGGGCGCATGGCCAACTATGTCAGGGATCCTGGTGGGCTGGTTCACCAGTTGCGTCAGGTCATGCGTGAGAGCGAATGCGTGGGCAGTTCTACCAGCATGGTCTGTTTTGGAGGAACCTAACCACAACTCATGGTGGGCGTTGAAGTCCCCCAAAAACACCAGTTCCGCGTTCAGTGGAAACCGCTCCTGCGCATCATCTGCTACCCGACTAAGATGTTCAATTAGTCGAGTTGTCTCCATGTCGCCGTTATGGGATCGGTAGACGCAGACGTAGACACGGCAATGAGAGCCTAAGTCGACGTGTACCACTAGGAGGGAGAAGGAAGGGTCCTCCAGACAGCGCAGACGGCGACAGCAAACATCCGCCCGAACGAATAAGCAAACTCCGGCTTTGGCTTTGAAAGATTCTTCGAACACAAAGCCGGGATAGTTCAGGTAGGTGGTGTCAGCTGGGCGGATTATTTGCGTCTCCGTCAGGAACAACATTGCTGGCCGTGCCGTCTCAAGATGGTGGTGGACGGCATTGAGGTTTGCATGGAGTCCGCGGATGTTAGCGAACTCCACCTCAAACGGTAAGGTTGTGGTGGGGGTGTGCACCGCTGTAGAACCAGTTTTGTTGTTAGGCGCTGTCATTTTAGGAGTGGAAAGAGAGAGGCGTGAATCGAGAAAATGATGCCGCGATGCGAATGGTCAAAGTGTCGTGGCCTGTTTCCCCAGGAATTTGCCCACAGACGAGTATTATTAACCTGCCGAACGGAAGGGCCCCCGAACCCCCCCGGGAATGGCCGCCGGGACCCCACCTTCCGGTCACCAACCGGCACGACGGACCACCCCGAGATTATGCGTGGCATGGTGAGGCAGCCTCACGAGCTGGTTAGGCTCGCTTGGGCCCCTGTACTGTGCCACGGGCGGCCAGCGGGACAACCGTTTCTACGGGTCTCCCTGGTCGGCAGGTTAACGAAGTCCTCCTGGCACTGGTTTGACGGAAGCCTCCACAGACCAAATACATCGCAGCATCATCCTCTCGAGCTCTGGTTATACGCTGGCTGATCCCGAAACGCGACCGACAAGCAGTCACTTGACGGGTTTGACACCATGCGTACGGTGGTCACCAACCAGACGGGTCAAGCCCTACCACCAGTGGAGCAGATCATCGCTCGAAAGAGTCCGTTAGTCGCTTCTTACGACACCCACCGGACGGAGAGAGGGGCGGCGATTGGTATTCTTTCTCCGTCACCGCACGGATTACGAGACTTTTAAGTTTAATCCTAAAGGGGAGATCAGTGGACGTTATAGACACACAGATAGTTCTGAAAACCAAGCCTGCATATTGCCTATGGATTGTCACGTCAAAGCTGCTACTATTCTGCTACGATTTAGTATAGAATTGTGTATACATCTAGAAAAGGTTGTTTTTTGTGATCAAAGATTTTATACCAAAAACGTAGCTAGGTACAGTCGGGGTCACCGTCGTTTTACCACTTTGCGTCGATTTTCGTATGAGGCGCACCGACCGCCCGGGTACGTGCCCGTACCAAATAGCCCACGCGGTGTGCAAGAGATTTTGACCTTTAGACTGGTAAAGCGACGGAGTCCGCCATTGTACCTAAAGTTAAGCGATTACCGTAGCCTACGAACGTTTGCACCACCAAAAGCCACATTGCCGATGTAACGTAAAATCTTAGCGTAAAAAGACATTTTGTACGATGCATCTTATGTTGACCACGAACATCGTACAGTAGAGTTGTAGTTAGTTTTAGTTGCTGCTCGTCTGTCACGTAGTTAGTGATGAACGGCGTGAAGAGCGAGAGAATCGACATGTTGATGATGGTTTTAAAACAATTTATTTACCCAATTCAATTATTTCCTCCCAGGAAAGGCTGACTGCTCCGGAAAGGGTGATATTGAAGACGCTTGCTTTCTTTGGCCTGAAAGAAATAAATTCATTAGACAAATACAAAGCTAGTTAAATGTTATGTAACAATTTATTTTATTGTAAATAATACGTTAGGTGCGCTTCTTAATTCGATGTTATTGTCAATAACATCAGACTTTAAACTTTCGCGTTGCATTGTACATATCTACTCACTTACTGAAGTAAGTAGATATGTACTTACTTACAAAATTAATCGTCTTCAGTTCCGTAAGATAGTTTTATTATACCATCAAACAAGATAAATATCAAACTTACCCGTTGTTAATTTAAAAATATAGATAAATGAGGACGAAATCGCTTACTTGTCCAAGGCTGTAGCATAAGCGATCAAGACGCATCCGTTGACAACGACATCGATGGATACCGCGTCCGCTGTATATGAAGGTTCGCAATGCATCGTCCTAATTACACCTGAAATTGTTTATATTTTTATTTTTGTGCATTATGAAGCCCATAATTTAAGATAAAGAACGTTTATTACTCAAGAGAGGTCTAGGTAAAGCGCAGGTGAGCCTTTATAGGTGAACAAGCTACCTGAGGAAAGTCACTCGCTAGGTCTAGAGGCCTGTTCCCTTGCAAATCGTTCAGAGCGTACTGAATGAGGGTTTTTTTTACTGTTTGTAGCAAATTGTAAACTTTAATAGTTTTATGTTACTTTTAAATTTTAACCCTACAGTCGACCTCACTGACGATCATATTAAGCTGAACTAGATATAATATAAAGGTTCTTGAGTATATCTTTGTTGACACAGGTAATAGTGCTTACCTTTTCCACTACCGATAAGAAGGCCAGTTGGACCATTCAGATTGTCCACCCAACCTGGCATAGGTTCCTTCCAAGCTGCAATCACTGGAAAATAAAATAAACAATTTAAATTATTACAACTATGTTAGAGCTGTATCTTGCAAAGTACGAATTATTATTGTTAAGCTACTCAGTATAGTTATTTCTATTTCTGATTCCTGTACCTAGCCATTTAGCCATTACTGAAAGTTTCTATTCCATCTAGAATGCAGACTACTTACTGTATTAAAAAAATTGCTAGCCAAGCCAAGTCTCAATACTCATCGATTAATTGAAGTTTCTATTCCAACTAGGATGCAGACTCCTTGCTGTATTAAAAAAAATGCTATCCAAGCCAAGTCTCAATACTCATCGATTGTAGCGATGATTTGAATTCATTGATGGGAGCCTTTGTTCAATAATGAGACAGTATCCATCATCAGCCTATACACGTCCTGGCCCACTTCTGGGCACAAGGTTCCCCACATGGACAACAGCACACGGGGAGATTGAGCAATAACCCACCACGCTGGACCAAAGCGGGTTGGTGGGTGATTGCCATCTTCATTTTACTTAATTTTACACGATTGCCATTTGAACTTCGTAGCCGCTGCGCCATAGTCTTTCGTCTCGACCTAGCGACGTATCCGTTGACACTGAATATTTCTATTTCTATGACTATTTCTGTTATTCTATTAAATTTCCTATCTTAATATATTATGCACAGATAACTTACCAATGGAAGGTCTAGCGATCGCTATTGGAAATTTACTTTCATATTCTGCAACTAAATCTTCTGTTATGGCTTTGGTGTAAGAATAGGTATTTGGTTCGGACTCTATCAGTCTGTAACAAACAAAAATATTGACACTTTGAAATACGTCTTTTTAGTATTCGTAGGTATCTCAAAATAATAACTAAAGCATGTTATTCTGAGGTAGGTTCTTTGATTGCTGTTAGACTCAGAATCTATAGGCTACGAGCACAATGTGAACGTCATTCGTTATGTACGAGTATGTACCATTTTCATTTGCTAGGTTTTGTGGTTTTGTTTGTTTTGACTACCTTCAATCTAAAGTAAATTGTTTTATTTGTCTTCCCTGACAAACGACTATAAAAGAACCGTTCAATAAAAAATATGTGATAAATATCTTCAAATAATTGCAAATGTAACAAATATATATTTTTTTGGTTAAAAAGAGGCAAACGAGCAGGCGGGTCACCTAATGGATAGTAATCACCGCCGCCCATTGACACCCGCAAAACCAGAACAGTCGCAGATGATTTGCAGGCCTTGAGGAGAAGGATCTGTATGTACAGAAGATCAAAAGATTAAATAATATTTGATCTTTGAGGAAGGAGTAGGAATCGTGAGGTGGTTGGTTGGGGTGAGGAGATGGGCCTTTCAGTAATTGAGGTATACTGACTAAAGCTCCAGGTGTTCCAGCACACTGTTCCGTTCATCCACCAGCAGATGTATAGGTATGATGCTGCGCTGGTATATAACTTATACTTTCTTAGGCTAACGGAGTAAAGACTGCACATAAATCCAACAGAATAGAGCGGCGATGGGCTCACCTCTTGTCACGATGAGTTTTTTTAATGTGACACGTCATAGAGACTACATCCTGTCTGATGGTAAGCAGCCAATGCAGTCCAAGATATTGAGAGCGTGCCAGCCGAGAGCTGATATGAAGCATGATAAAGAGAATTATGAATGAAAGTGCGAGACGAATAAATGATAGCAAGGAACGATAGAGAAAATTAGAAAATAAGCCTCCCATTTCGTGGGAGATTGCGCTAGCAGATAGGAATAATAAAAAAAAAAGATATTGAGAGCGCTCCTCACCGTGGAATAAGTACGGTAACAAAGTGTACCCATTAATGATGGCCTACATAAATGCCGTTTCACTCCCGCTTAAAATACCCGGGACTTTAGGAGCTGGGAAACACATGCGCCGGCAGAGAATTCCAAAGCCGAATGAATGGTCTTACAGAGGAACGACTATTTGGCACGAGTGCTGATAGTCTGTACAGTATGATGGTAGTTACTAAGACCAGCACGTGTATTCGGGAGAGGAAAGGAGAGGGCGGGATTAAATCAAAAAGTTCTTTAGAACACTCTCCGCAGTAATTTTGGTAGTAGACACTGAGAGAAGCAATGTCTCTACGCAGCTGGAGGACCTCAAGAGAGGCTGTAACCTCAGCATCTTCAATAATGCGTATCACTCGCCTTTGCAGTCTATCAAGTGCATCGAGGAGGTATTTGGCGGAGCCGTCCCATAGATGGGAACAATACTCTATACTCGATCGCACCTGAATCTTGTACAGCAAACTGTGCTATTCGGGAGTGAAAAATAAACGGAAGTACATGTGCCGTTGTAATTTGGTGAAATGTGGATTATGGCAGTGGACTGCTTTTGCGGTGCTCATTGCCTAGTCTGACTAACCTTTTGCGTATAATAGTCGTGAGTGTATGTGTGTATGTATAATAAGAGTTTGTTTGTTTGTTACGCTTTCACGCTTACTGTAAGCCGATTTTTATGTATGATGTATGTTATGTAAACTGACTTAGGCTCCAGGTGTTCCAGCACGCTGTCGTCCATCCACCGGCAGATGTCCATGATGCTGCGCGGGTTGTGCACCGCCGGGTACACGCGCTCCTCCAGCTCATCCAGCTCGCAGCGGCAGTAGGCCGTCGAGAGGTGAACTAAAGCCTGGAATGGGTAAAAATGGGTTAGAGACTATTTGAATAAAGTAAGAGATTTTCTTAAAATAGTTAAATAAATGTTGGAATGCCGGGTCACTGGATGGACCGCGAAGAAGATCCTACTTCTACCATAGTCGCTGTCTAAGCCTTTGGGGATAATAGTCGTGAATCTATGTATGTACAGACGCCAGCAGATCAACCTACCACATTAAGTCAAATTTCTACTAGAATAGACTTTGATCTTTATTCTTTAGGAATTAGGATCTATATCGATTGGAGGAATTTAACAGTTTTGGATAGGTTGATGCTGCGCGGGTCTGCACTGCTGGATACACGCGCTCCTCCAGCTCATCAAGCTCGCAGCGGCAGTAGGCCGACTAAAGCTTGCACTGGGTGCATTGGGTCAGTGACATTTTTTCATAATCATCATCATCATCAGCCTATAAACATCCCACTATGTTGGGATGGGTGAACCAATTAAAAACATCCCCCGATGGTTTTGGTCACCTATCCAGCGAGCCTGCATTACGAAAGTTGCTTGGCGGGCATGGTCGCAAGCTGAACGCGCTAGCCACTGCGCCATTGACTTCCTCAACTTTTTTTATAATTCCTTAATTTTCTTTCTGATTGGGTTCCAAGTGACGGACACCGGAAACGTGGCAGACCGAGGCGGAGATAGAGCAACGACCTTGAAAATGTTTTACCTGGGTGGTCTGATACAGCGCGGGATAGGGACGAAGGGAAACGTAGAGGTGAGGCCTTTGTCTAGTAGCAGTGGGTCACAATAAAGGCTAAAACAAAACTTTTTGATCTTGCTTCGAAGGAGCTAACGCAGCGTGGCTCTACCTCTCAAAAACTTAACCGAGCGTTACAACTTCTCAATTATTATTCGGGAAATGTTATCGAAAGTATATTTTCAATATTTCCATATTTTTAAGGTAATACTCTTAATAATGATACTTGTTAAGTTGATTCGTGTTTGTTCAGATTGTGTTTGAATGTTGTAACCTTTACCTCCAAGTTTTCAATAGTCTCCGCCAACTGCAGTACGCGTAGCGTACCAGTCGTGTTTAGAGCCACAGCATCTTTGAGCTTCTGGTCAAATCTGGAACAAAATTCATTATTTAACATAATGTCACAACTTTCTCATCATTTTATTTTTTAGTTTTATTTAGGTATTTTTTATACACTACGGGAAAGCCTTTGGCCTTCATCTCACCTAATGGTAAGTTTCGAGAAGTGCCAGACCTTAGATATGTAGTGGTAGTTAGCCAGGCGGACATAACAAGTACAACCATTAACCGAAAAAAGTATCCAAAACGTACTTGGAATCGAACCCGTGAACTCTAAATCTAACACCGGTAGCTTAGCCTATTGGCTACTGAGACTAACCACAGAGACTAACCGTTTCTTATCATACGACGGTTCACTTTCAGTTATCATAATTTGGTGAAATGTGGACTGTGGCAGTGGACTGCTTAAGCAAATGAAATGAGATGATGCTCGTGCTCATCACACAAAGGCAAATGTTTGTGTGACGAGCACGAGCATTTGTGTCCGTCACGGATATCATTAGTATTTATGTACGTTTACCCGTTATTCAGTTACCATAGTTCAGGCTATGCTTAGTTTGGGGCTGAATGATTGGTATGATAGTTGTGATATTCATTTATTATTATGTAAGTGCTATTGCTAATCATGTGCCAATAGAATAGAATAGAGTTTCTTTATTGCTGAAATTTTGTAACAAGTTCTTAAAAAATATATTAGTATCAACAGTTTGCCCATGATCAGGCGTGCAAAGTACACAAATAAATATTATTATATTAATATTAATATTAACAAAATTCACCGTGAATACAAATAATAGACAAATGAAATTCCTTGTCATGACCAAGTCTCGCAAAGGATCTCATCCTATTTGGTATTCACCACAGTTGATACATCTATTAAAATATAAATAAGTATTAATACCATAAAAAGTATAAAAAAGTAATCCACTGGATAAGTTAGAATTTGATTATTTGAGAGATGATTGCAAAAAGATGAATAAAGAATGCTATAATAAATAGAATACACGGTAGAATCAGAAATAAAGCATAATCCGAAATACTTCTGGACTCATGTTAAAAATTTAAGAGTTCTTCATATTCAAATTATAGAATTTCGTTAGTTCCTTTCTTCTGACACGCATCGTATCTCTGATATGTTTGCGACCCATTTTGCTTCAGTTTATAGGCTTGACGACAATGATATCAACAACTATGTTCATTCCTCAGAATCGAGTACAGATGTTTTCAATACACTATATCCTATTACATTGGATTCAGATGAAGTTAAAAAGATATAAACACAATTTGATATAACAAAAGGAGTCGGTCCAGATAATATTCACCAAATTTTTGTAGTAAACTGTGCAAACACACTAGCCCTATACCATTATCTATAGTACTGTTATTTAATCAATCTTTACAAACGGGCATATTCCCAGATGGATGGAAACTAGTAAGGGTAGTAGTACCCATACACAAAAGTGGCAAAAAAGACTGTATTATTAATTATCATCATACTTTCAAATTGTTTATTCGATAATCTACGGGCATGTACAAAGCAAGTACAAGCATGTACAAAAATATTTTTTAGTAATAAAATAATGTTTTTATAATTTTTTTTATTTTAATCATTGAAGTAGTTATTGTTCAGCCTGATAAAAAAGCTAGAGAAAGCCTTTTTTCATTGCTGTGAGTAACTGTTATTATTCCTTGATGTTAAATTCTAGTTGGATGCTAAGTTGTGGGGTATGCCAGTTCTTGATGCCACATAAATAATAAATGTGACACATCATCGTCGAACAGTAGTACGGTGGTTTTATCGCAAACATATAATCACGACTATTATCCCCGAAGGGTTAGTCAGAGACTAGGCAATGAGGACCGTAAAAGTAGTCCTCTGCCATAGTCGACTTTTCACCAAATAGCGACTTCACATGTGCTCAGCGTGACAGGTGGTAAGCCCATCGCCGCTTTATGCTATTGGTTGTATGTGCAGTCTTTAGTCCGTTAGTCGCCTTTTACGACACCCAAGGGAAGAGAGGGGGTGGTAGTATTCTGTTACCGCTACGCGACACGGCTATAAAACACGATATTATATGGCAGTTATTCTGCACTCCTGTCGTCATTGAAGATGCCCAGGGGGCCAATTCTCGCGCCTTTGATATAATCTCCAACTCGATATTATCGAAAAAACATGGCGGATATCAACTAATATCGACTTTCGGTATTCTCGTGATATTAAATGTGATATTTATCCAGTGCCAGCACTCGATACGCAACGAGTGGTCAAGCGTAGCCGATACAAAAATATCGCCTGTGATATTGCTAAACTGTCAAGGGTGTCAAAGCTATATTATTTTAATTTTCTTGCATTTTTATTGTTTTGTTTTAGTAAAATAATGAACGCTGACGATTTTATTACCAATTTTATTAAAAATGTCGTTGAAGAAGTTGTAAAAGTTGGATGAGCCTCATCTTTTGTGGATTTGTTGGATATCCTTTTTTCTTTTTCGCCGCATTAAAGTATTTTACAAACATAAACAATATTAACAATGGTTTGTATATCAAATAAAATTAGTAAAAAATATATATTTCTCGATTAAGTATAATTGTATCAACTGCAAATATAGAAATAAGACACTAGCCTTTAAAAAAAATTAAGGCAAGTTTTTATATTTTACTTTTCCTAACAAAAAATCCTCTGATCAAATCAAAAAAAGGCTGCTTTGAATGAAACTACGGGCACGTATAAGCGGTGTAGGCATTGCGGCCTCTCGGTTTCGGCTCCTTTGAATTTAAACCATAAAGTTACTATACCTAGAATAACTTTATGATTTAAACTACCGAAAGTGCGTAAGGAGTGTTTTATTTTACTTAAAATCGAAATGTCTTTGGGCGCTTTTCTTGAAAACTAGCGTATAAAAATTTAAGGTTTATTCATAAAAATAGTTTATTTATGTTGTTGAATTTATCCTCAAATTATTTGCGCTTGATAAAATGTGACCTTATACGAGGGTCAAACTGAAAATTCTTAGAAAATCAAAAACTGAGCCAACTAGTAAGTTTTGAGGTTTATTATATCTTTTCAAAATAGTGTCCGTTTACATCAATACATCGCTGCATCCGGTGGAAGCACTGAGAAAAGCAATTTGCCCACTCCCCAGCTAGCAAAATACCCTTAGAAACGAAAGCTTTTAAGAGCTATGTCCTTAAATAAATTTTATATACGTTCTGATTAAGTAGAGACTCTAATAATGGCATATCATAAGTCTATTTAAGCTATAAGAGCATATATACTTGTAAAAAATACTTTTAGAAGTATATAAGAAAACGATAAATGACATCAATAAGACCAGTAGTGTTATAAACGCACTCTGTAAGCCTAATTCTTAATTAACACTTATACATGCACTATGTAAGTCCACTTAATCTTAAAAGTGACTTATCAAAGTATTTTATTAGATATCGACTGTTACACTTATGACTTATTGTTACAGACGTATATAAGCAAACTTTATATAATGTTTATTAGAGCAATAGTATTATACACGCACTTTATAAGCCTAATTGCCCTTGAGTCTTAATTAACATTTATACATGCATTTTGTAAGACCACTCAATCTTAGAAGTGACTTTACTAAGTGTTTTGTTAGATATCGTCTGTTACTTATAACTTATTCTTAAAGATGTATATAAGCTTACTTTATAATACATTTGTAAGAACAGTAGTATTATATGCGCACTTTATAAGCCTAATTACCCTTGATTCTTCATAAACTCTTATGAATGCATTTTGTAAGATCACTCGATCTTAGAAGTGACTATTGTAAAAGATAGTAAAGGGTAGTAGCACGTCAAATATCTTAGAAACTAGAAAATTGCAATTAGAATTCTAATGCATTGCAAAAAAGTCAAAAGGTGGTCGACCAGGAACTTCCCTGTTTGTCTTTTAGCCTACTTTTACTTTAATAAGGAACCCTAAAGGTTCTGCGCAATGGCCGCGTGGATTAAAAAATGTGGTTGAATTTGATTTTAGAAGTGCGGTGTAAACCTTAAACAATGGTAATGCACTTATATTGGTTCTGTTAAAGCCACTATAAGGCATGATTGGTGATAATGGCGACATTTCCATATTTTTCATTTTTAATATATTATTTTTTATTATTAAAGATAAATTGTTGAAATGGCCCGTAAAAATACTGTGATTGTTATTTTAAAATACTCGATCAAATCGACTTCGCAATTAAATAACAGTTAGTAATGTGTAATAAACATGAAATTATACTTACACATTTTGTAGGAAAGTGAATTAAACAGGACAGTACATAATACTTACGTTTTTAATACTCTTCTTATTATTCAGAAAAGTTTCACGAGCACTTGGCAATCCTTTCGGCGGACTGTGATTACATCTGATTACATGTCTTACTAAAAGCTCGCAAAGAGCACTACAAGTAATATCACACTTAGAACAGCATTAGTAAGTGCATTATAAGGGTAAATGCCCATGAAGAATGCCTTTGTAAATCATTTGTAAATCTGTTTGGTATTATTAAAGCATCAACAAGAATTTTGTAAGATTGGAAATACACTTCTCGAGACCATTTTAAGAAATATTTAAGAGTAAATAGACTTATTAAGTGCGCCCAAATCCACACTAATAGCAGTCTATCGGAGTACCATAAGACTGGTAAAATTATACTCTTGGGATGTGTGTACCGTGTTCCGAAGAACGAAGCCACCATCTTTTTTCCCACGCTTCGACCTCTCTTCACTTTAGTTGGCAACTCATCGGAAGGAAACACCCACTGAGCAGACTGTCTTTTGGTTTCGGGATCATAACAGTAAATCCAGCTTTCGTCACCCGTAACTATGTCGAACACAGCATTCGAGTCACCTCCGTTAAATCTTTGAAGCATTTCACGGCACCAATCAACACGACGGAGTTTTTGGGCCTCGGTCAAATTGTGAGGTATCCACCGGGCGCAAAGCTTCCTGACAGCTAAATGTTCGTGGAGGATTTCGTGCACTTGACTCATACCGATGCCTAAGCTTGCCCGAATCTGCTGATAGGTCATTCGTTTGTCAGTCTCTATCATACGCCGCATAACACTGATGTTATCTTCAGTCGTCGCCGTAGAAGGCCGTCCCTCACGCAGATCATCGGTGAGATTAGTGTGACCACGCTTAAATTCATTGAACCAGTTGAAGACAGTGGCACGAGATGGGGCTTCATCGTGAAAGGCCAATCGAAGTCTATCGTAACTTTCTTGTTGACTTAATTGACATCAGAAGTCATAGAAAATCATTGCACGTAAATTTTCCCGGCTTAGATTCATGCTGACGTCACACAGGCAATTTTCAATTTGCCGCCAAATCGAATACAAATGACAAACTAATGAAATTTAAACTGAATAATATTGACAATGAGTTCCATTTACAAAATTCAAACTTTATTTTTAATTATATCGTTTACAAGTGGCCAGTTCTAAACACTTTCAGTGTCACCCTCGTATAAGACATATAAGTATAATCAAGAAAATGGAACGTGTTTGCAATTGAAGTTGCGCCTGTCACCGATATCGTGTCGAGTTTTATATCGAATATACCTGAGAATACAATTTTCTCTATGAATGGAGATTTTTGTGATATTTTCGTTCGATACAAGACGCTTGATATAATATCAAATTCAATAGCAAGTCACATGAACCGAGAATGGGCTCCCAGGCTTTTCTCTAGGATGTACCCGGCGATAAGCTTCAGCTTGTTGAAACTTTATTATAAATACGGTTACTTAATGTCATCATCAGCCAGAGGAGGAACACTGTTGGACAAAGGCCTCCCCCAAGGATCTCCACTACGACCGGTCTTGTGTTGCTCTGAGCAAATGCGTAGTTGTAATTTAGTGAAACGTAGAGTGAGTGTTTGTGTATGTAGATGATATGATAATCAGTACTTGCCGTACGCAAGCAGCGCTGTGGAACACGATGTGGCAGTTCTTCTGCAGCTCGCTCCTGTCGTCGTTGGAGATGCCCAAGCCTTCCTCCAGGATGTCACCAGCGATCAACTTTAGTTTCTTGAAGGCGTCAGGGTTCTTGCTGCGTAGCAAGTCGAAGAGCTGGGGCGTGAGGGTAATTTGTTAATTAGGTAATTAATTAGGAAACTACACTTGTTGTTCTTCATTGAATGTGTTGCGCTTTTGTTTCTGGCTTACATTTCCTAAGCATGCTGTGTTTACTTATAATTGTTGGATACTAGCCGCTCGCCCGCGACTTCGTCCGCGTGAATACCCCGTGTCCCGTGACAGATTTCCAATAATTTTCTTTTACACAAACCTAGTCCTGACAATTACAAACACAACAAAAAATAATTATTCAAATATGTAGGTGCAGCCGTTCTGAAGTGATGCCCAAACATAGTCTTCTTGGCAATTGAATTTTATTATACACTAACGGCCCTCCCGCAACTACGTCTGCGTGGACCCCGTACCTTAAGATTTTAACTTTGTCACGATCCTGATCCTGACACACTTCATACGTGCTTGAAGGTTGCTTGTCGGTTCAAGGTACTCTTGACCTGACCTTTCAGGAGAACGTAATCAATATTATGTTCTATAAGTACCTTGTTGTTGCACAGTTCTTTCAATCTCTCTTCACTCGTCAACCCTTTCTTGTTCCTCAACAGCAGATAGATGGTGTCCACTTGTGGACAGCTTCTGAGGAACTTTTCTACCAAAGCCTGAAATAGGAGAAGCAAATCTATTATGACAAGAAGGATGTAAGATATGAATGTGGAAGCATGCCTATATGAGGGGTTTACCAAAGAAAAGATGGATGAACTGTGTGACAGATGACATGATATAAAATAATATTATCTTAAGCATAAAGGCAAGGCACTTAAGGCCGTTTGGTCTCGGTTGTTGTCGTAAGATGGCAGATGACAGATTAGTCCGGCAGATTTAAAAGATCTTCTAGAGATAAGCTCACCTTTGTCTAAGTCCTGTGTAGCCTGTGTATTTATGTAATTTATTTGTGCAATAAAGTATTGTTTTTTATTTTGTTTTTCAAAATTCTTGATTACTATTTGGATACATTGGGTCAGGCACACTATAACTATAACAATATAGTATACACTTGCGTAATGCTTAAAAATTACACTTCTTCAGGTCAAATCACCTCTTAAAGTTTACACAAAAATCAAAATTATACACTTTTACATGATATGAAGTTGAATTATTATGAAAAGCTATTATTAGTGAGTTTCTTAGTACGAAGTCCACATTTTAAAGAATGAATAGTCACATAACAAGACAAGTTTAGTACAAATTCAAAATTTATCAAATAAGTGGAGGTATTTGCAACTAAAACAAACATCCAAAATAAATTAACCTCTTGCGCTTGCGCTTTAAAACAGCGCGTATAGGCTCAATGCAATAAAGTATTAATATAGTTTGAAGGGTACAGTTGCATTACATTAGTGCGATTCTCTAAGCAAAAACATCTTTAAAGCCTTGGTAGCAGCGGCTGCAACAGCGGTAAGTGTACTATTGGTATTCTGCTAAAAAAAATTCAACGCTGTTCGACACTAGCTCCGCACGAATGTAAGCGGCGTGATAGGTCACTTCTTTGACATTTCTTGTAGTAATCAAATCGGTATTCTGTAAGTAAAACAGCCTCAACGTTGACCACTGCCGTGACTGCAGCATAAGATGTGACGGCTGTAACATCTATGATCACAGCCATGCGCGCAGCGTCTATGTGTCGCTTAGAGAATCAAATAGCTGAGCACAGCAGGCATAAGGGTGCGTTTCCACTGAGGCGGAGCTGAGCGGAGCGGAGCTGAATTGACCAATCACGATGCTCAAAATCTTGTGGAGCGGAGATTTCGACCATCGTGATTGGTCAGGTTGGTTCAGCTCCGCTCCGCTTAGCTCCACCTCAGTGGAAACCCGGCCTAAGAACTATAGCTTCTGTGTGCGTTACGCGCGTGATGCTCTCGGTGCCGCGAATCCATGGACAAGGCGGCAAGCACCATCACAAGGGTTGTATGCTCGTTTGCTGACTCAGTAACACGAAAGAAACTTACCTTTCCAACAAACCCTGTGCCTCCTGTGATTAAAACGCGTTTGCCAGCGTAGAATTCAGCTACAGTTGGAGCCATGATGAGTTCTGGAAACCAAAAATAAGAAAGTTTAAAAGGTGTCTTTTGGGGTGCCATGTATCAAAGGTCCTGCGTTTAATTCCTAGGTACCTTATGCATTGTTTAGAAAATTAAAGTATTCTAATGTGTGTGAAACCCGTGGTGAAATCTTTGTATTAGATGGTAGTTTACATACGCGTTACTAGATGGCGTTGTTCAGTGTATCGTGGAAATAAATTTGAGGGCTTTCTTTAAATAGCAAACGAAAATAGTAAACGTAGGCCCTCTGCTCTGAACTGGTGCTGGTATTTTTATTATTAACTATTTTATTATTAATTAAATGAAACAATTTAATTATTATCAAACTGTAAAAATTAAAATAAATTTATTTTTGTAATTACTCAATTGAAATAATTTTTTTATTAATGCCTATTAATTATACCTAAGTAGTGATATTATTGGGAAGTCTGGCTCAAAAATCAACACAACCACGCTCACTTCGTTCGCTGCTTCACTCCGTTCCGCGGTTGTGTTGATTTTTAAGCCAGACATCCCAATAATATTTCCATAAAACCACTTTAGAACGATCAATCGATCGCTGCCTGATGCAAATATTTAATAAAAGACGCTGATGTTTGAAATATTATTGGGATGTCTGGCTTAAAAATCAACACAACCGCGGAACGAAGTGAAGCAGCGAAATAAAATTAATGTTCCGTTCAACCGATGGCTATCATAAATAAAGCACGCAAATCTTCTGTCAAATAAAACTAAACTTACATGCCGTATGGTAGCCGCAACAAAACAGCACTTTCAACTCTCTATAGCACTGTTATTCATATTAATCCTTGAAATATTTAGTTTCTGTCCCTAAAAAGGGTTGTAGAGGTTTAGCACTACTACAAACTGTACATTAATTACATTAAGACTTAAAAAATGACATAACACAACACAAGCAATGCGCTTGACATCGACAACTACAATGATCAATTAACTCATTCATTTCATCATTCATCATTAACTCGATTCTGCATGATCG
Organism: Scoparia ambigualis; assembly: GCA_963921215.1. Classification (NCBI taxonomy): domain Eukaryota; kingdom Metazoa; phylum Arthropoda; class Insecta; order Lepidoptera; family Crambidae; genus Scoparia; species Scoparia ambigualis. The sequence goes on along the minus strand of OY992515.1, from coordinate 22,535,940 downwards.
CACTACGTAGCAGTAAAGCGGAGTTCACAATATGTAATTTATTTAGATAATATCAACCTATTTTTAAGCATATGGTAGGCATATTACGTTCGGTAAAAATAAAAATAAAGGATAACCTGTACTTATGCAGTCCCACTGCTGAGCAAAAGCCTCAATTATTGGAAATAAGTTGTCGCTGTAATTTAGGAGTATGCGAATAAGCATTCACCATGATTACCAAATGCCGCTTGGTGATCACAAATCCATCGAAAAATTATGATAAGTAAATATATTTTTTGTTCGATCGGGAGAATTGAACTCGCGACCTGATTTTGTGTAGAATTAAAATGATCAATATCATATTAATATGTTTGCCTATTTATTTCTCCACTACAACAAATATGACTGCAATATATTTTTGTTTTGATTGAGAATATTCAAACTTTGCTCATAGTTTTAGAATAAAGTACTGTAAGTAGTAGAATAAATAATAATAAACGATTGTATTTTAACGTTGTGCACTTGCCTTAACGTTGTATGTTACAGTCACTTGACTGAATATAGGTTTTAATGAAGTTATATAAAACTAATTTATATAAAACTAACATTTAATGTGGAAATTTAATGTATTTAGTTAATAAGACACATGTTGCTTAATGAGGATATAAAACCTCATAAATAAACATATATTATTACTATCCTTACCTTAATTTATTATCAAAGTATGTTACACGATTTATTTATTTATAGGGTTAAATAAATCTGATGAATAAAGTTGTTTTTAATGCAGACATTATTGAAATTTTATTTTATCACTTTTACTGTAACATGCAATGCAAACAATGCAAAAAGCCTCGCAGTGCGGGCGGGCTTATCCGTTCAGCTTGCCACCAGGAGCGCGATGTCAAGTAAGCACTTTTTGTGGGAACATGATTTCGCATTGCATAGGTGTTTTATTCATTGCGTTTGTATTTCAATCATTGCATTATTTCTAAACGTAAGGTAAGAATCGTAGAAACATCAACTGGTTCCGTGCACACCAAAAAACAATTTATGAGGATTTCAATATCTTTGCATCAGCCATTACTGCAACACGAATTTTTAGTTTTATCTAGATGAACTATAGTAGTAGTGTACAATTGAGAGCAAATATGTAAAATGTAACCCTTTTATCAGGTAGTGGTACCAGTGATAAATACTTTTACCTTTAATCATTCGAAAAAAAAATGTCAGCCACTGACTATGAGTTTGACAACAATTTAACATCTGCTTCTTAGCTTTATCATCAGCCTATAAACGTCCCACTGATGGGCACAGGCCTCTCACGTGGACAATAGCACGTGGGGTATTGGGCCATAACCCCCCACGCTGGTCCAATGCGGATTGGGGGGTTTTAACGACTGCCATCTTACGACAACAACCGGGACCAAAATATTCACCTACCCAACCCTAAAGACAATATGATGACTTGGTAATGTGATTAGGTAAAATACGAGCATGTTTTATTTAAATTTGCTGATTTAGAATTTACTTACATGTGAGTGAAATAATTTGCGTTTATGTTGTGTAGAAGAGCATAAGAAAAAACGTATATAATGGAGGTTTGATTGCTAGGTATTATCAGTATTTCACTGTCGCTACTCCGCTCTACAAAGTGATCTGTCTTCGTGAAGTGAAGTGTCTTCGGAATTTAACAATTCACAACAAGTGTTTGTGTGTCGTTACTCCGCTCCCTGGCCTGCAGCTGCTCGACAAATTCGTCATCAGTCGCCTTCAGTCTTCAACAATTCGTATCAAGTGTGTTGATATAATGTTCGTAAGTTTTTTTTTTATTATTAATTTTTTTACGATTTCAGTCTGGCGGCCGGGTGGTCGAGTGGGCGGCGGTCCTGACTACGCAACCCACGGTCCCCGGTTCGAATCCCGGAAGAGGCAAATGTTTGTGTGGTGAGCACGAGCATTTGTGACCGAGTCATGGATGTTTATTAGTATTTATGTATGTTTATCCGATATTCAGTCACCATAGTTCGGGCTATACTTAGTTTTGGGCTGAATGGTTAGTGTGACAACTATGAAATTTATTTAATTAATGTTTGTGTTTACTTCCTATGTATTTACTACTAGTAGAAACGTATTATATTGTTTTCTTGTTTGTTTTTATATCCGTTGGATATAATTTAGTGTTCAATGTATGATTTGTAAATTATATGACGTGTTACTCTTAAACTTGTATGTCACTCATAAATAGTTATGCAATTGCATAATATAAACCTAATTTATTAATTAGTGTTTTATTATTTTAGGTCTGAATCCCAGTACATCTCCCGTAAGCGCAACGCTGCCGCTTTCGAGTCGGACGAAGGGTCCAACGTTGACGATTTGGACTTGGATGTCAACCGGTAAATATCTAATTATCTACACGATAAAACAATAAAGTGTGAACGTGCTAGCAGTATATTATCTTTATTTAACACTTTATTTCAATTATTTCAGATCTACAAAAAAAACGGCAGCGAAACCTAAAGAAAAAAAGGCACGTGTAACCAAGAAGAAATCATTGAGGTTAGTATTATAAAATGTAACAAGTTTATTTAACCGAGTCCAATGAACAACTTATTTTAATAACATTGTCTCATTGTCTTAAGGTACAATAAAGTTTGTGCGCAACTAAGGTGCAGCCGCAAGGCCCACAATCACTTGAATCACGCGCACTAAGGCGTTTGCAGCCCATGGGCTGCACATTAGTACACACAAACTTGCTTTGCGGTGTCTTCTCTAGTTTATTGTACCTCAATGGTTATGATATTACTTTATTTGCGGTTTATACCGAGGTCAAGATTGTAGTGATAACTTTCTATCAATGATAGAGGCCTTTGTCCCGCAGTAGGTCAGTACCTATATAGACTGTTTACTTTACTATATTTTGTTTTATTTTTTGTTACAGTCCTGCTGCAGACGAAATTGCACAACAGTCACAAACATCACAGTCATTGATTGCTGACCTCTTCGGCGACGAAGAGGAGCCGGCAAGAGCACCTAAACCGTCGCAGCTGTGGTCGTCGCTGACAAAGCGCGTAGCAGGCGGCGTCCTGCGCCAGGCCGCTCTGCTGGAAGGGGACCTATTTTTTGAAGTACGCGCATACCAAGTGGCCGACATTGTCGATGTCAACTCACGTGATCGTTGGGAGAAGGCGAGCGCGCATCTACGGCTGCAAGTCCACCCAAATTCAGCAGAGTGGAGCTTAATTAAAAAAATATTTGGTAAAAAGAAATTTGATAAGGAGGCAGTGTTTTATGGGGACAAAAAGAAATAAATTATACTTAATGTATATTTCATACACTTCCTCTATTTAATTTTCAATTGTTTTAAATACATATTACTTAATCATATAATAGTATATAATTTTGTTCAATTGTAATAAGTAGGTATATAATTGTAAAGGCAAGCGCGCATCTACAGCTGCAAGTCCACCCAAATTCAGCAGAGTGGAGCTTAATTAAAAAATTATTTACAGAAGGTAAAAAGAAATTTGATAAGGAGGCAGTGTTTTATGGGGACAAAAAGAAATAAATAATACTTAATGTATATTTCTTACACTTCCTCTATTCGAATTTCATTTAATTTTCAATTGGTTTAAAGACATATTACTTAATCATATAATAGTATATAATTTTGTTCAATTATAATAAGGATATACAATTGTAATTGGTGGGAGTGGAGTTTGATTAAACAATTATTCACAGAAGGTAAAAATAATTTTGATAAGGGGACAGTGTTATAAGGAAACAAAAATAAATAAATAATATTTCTTACACTTCCTCTGTTCAATTGTCATTTTTTTGTCGAAGTAAAGACATTATTATAATATAATCTATTAGTATATAATTTTGTTTAATTATAATATGTAGGTGTATAATTGTAAGTAAGTAAGTAATTAAAAATAATCTAAGTATAAAAATATTATTGTTTATACCGTATCTTAAATACGTTGAAGTTAGGAAAGAATGATATAATTCTAATAAAGTAGTTATTGTTTTAAAAAGCCCTAATTTTTTATTAAAAAACATGAGTAAAATTAATGATTTCGGGGGTTAAGTTGCTCGCGTCCGTAGGTTTACCCTTGAGACCCTACACGTGACCCCTGGGTGGTGCTAAATGAGTGACACCAACTGAGTGGTAGAGCCACGCTGCGTTGCAGCACGCATTGGGTCGGCTCGCCCGGCTTAATACCACCCCCTCACGAATTTTCGGCGTGAAACAATGGCACTCTGTGCTGTTGTGTTTCGTCCGGCGAGTGAGGGTTCCGGAGACCCCTCCCCCCCCCCTCACAATTGATATGGCAGCGAACTGTAATCTAGATTTACCCCAGGGGGGTACCGACACATCCAGTGTCGGAGAATCCCCCCCTGAGCGTTCTCGCTCAGGCTGCCCTACGTATTCTGGGGAGGGCAAAAGTTCGCCCGTGCCAAGGCATGCTGCAGGCAGGAGAAAGGCGGGACAATTGGCACCCCCTCCTACGCTTCGCGTGGACTTCTGCAATATCATGGGAATCCACTCTAATTTGAGCGCCGTCCATTACCACCTCGAGACGGCGAAACCGGCCTTGCTCTTCCTCACCGAGACGCAGATATCCCCCCCTCCTGACATCTCGTACTTGCGCTACCCGGGATACAACCTGGAACATGCATTTGTGCCACGAGCCGGTGTTTGTGCCTATGTCAGGGAGGATATGTGCGTTCGTCGCCTTGGCAATCTTGAAGATAGGGACCTCTCCATCTTATGGCTGCACGTCGACTGCGGACGTCATCCTCGCGTCTACGCGTGCCTGTATAGGTCCCACAGCGGTAACATCGGAACTGACCAACTCATCGAGACCGTCCAAACAGCGACAGACTCCCTTCTCCAACGGATCCCCTCGGCCGAGATTGTGGTATTGGGAGACTTCAATGCCCACCACGTCGAATGGCTTGGTTCACGCACAACTGACCACGCGGGTAGAGCCGTTCATGACTTCGCTTTGGCCTACAGTCTGTCCCAATTGGTAACCGAGCCAACGCGGGTTCCAGATGTGGAGGGCCATGCACCTTCTTATTGGACCTTCTGCTGACCTCGCACCCAGACGGCTATCAAGTTTCTGTTGATGCACCACTAGGCTCATCAGACCACTGTCTGATTCGCAGCACTGTGCCTCTCACAGAAACTTCAAAACCGCAACCAGCGGCTAGCCGTCGAGTCTGGCATTATAGGTCGGCGGACTGGGATGGGATGCGAAGCTTCTTTGCGTCCTACCCGTGGTGGCGAGTTTGCTTCTCGCTGGATGATCCTGATGTCGCCGCTGACTCTGTCGTTGATGTGATACTGCAGGGAATGGAACTTTTCATTCCAAACTCTGTGGTTCCCATTGGCGGCAAGTCCCAACCATGGTTTGGTCGTTGCTGCAAAATGGCGTCTCGCCAAAAGCGACAGCATTACCAAGCCTGGGCTAATGCGGTGTCATCAAAGGATCCAAACACCAGTGCGCTCAGAAAGAAGTACAACTTTGCCGCCAGATCCTTTAAGAAGGACATTGCCAAGGCGAAGTCATCATTCATAGGTAGAATTGGCGAGAGGCTAGTGCGTCTTCCTTCGGGGACGCGTGCGTTCTGGTCTCTCGCCAAAGCTATCTTAGGGAATTTTTGTCAGCCGTCCCTACCACCATTGCACAAGACCGATGACTGCCTGGCCTATACTGCAAAGGAGAAAGCCGATCTCTTGGGCTCTCTTTTCGCATCAAACTCGACCTTGGACGATGGGGAAAACTCTCCACCAACCATACCGCATTGCGCTTGTACAATGCCAAACGTTCAGTTCCTGCAAAGGTCAGTTCGTAAGGCTCTTTTTTCCCTTGATATCCATAAGGCGAGTGGGCCAGATGCAGTTCCACCCATTGTGCTTCGGACGTGTGCTCCTGAATTGGCACCAGTTCTAACGCTCCTTTTCCAGCTCTCTTACACCACTGGCGTCGTCCCGAGCTCTTGGAAGACAGCCCTTGTGCACCCGATTCCAAAAAAAGGCGATCGCTCAGATCCGTCTAACTACATGCCAATAGCTATTACCTCTTTACTCTCCAAAGTAATGGAGTCCATTATAAACCGCCAGCTCTTAAGGTACCTAGAAGAGAACCAGCTACTAAGTGATCGCCAGTATTGTAATGGCGTTGGGACGGAGACCCGAAATGAAACAATGTCTTGCGTTGAATCAATCATCTTTATCCTCTAGTGTATCATCTTAAATACTAATTAACATCACATCTATACGTGACTAGAGGAAGGACGCCTTGTCAATCAGGAAGACCTTAATTATCACGTACTATTGAGTACGTGCTGATAGTGTAATTCACTATATCACACCTCCCCTGAAAAGGCTAGGCATCCCTTCCCTGAAAAGTAAACTCTTATTTTCTAAATATCTTAGTCCTATTCTTATGAACTATATATTCTTTATTATTCTTTAATATTTTTACATTAGTACCTAGCTCTTCTAAAACTTCAAATGGACCTAAATACAAGTCATTCAATTTATTATAATTTTCATTCTTATACAAGAGTAGATCACCTTTTTTGTAGTGTACTTCCTTACAATCTAAATCATAATTAGTTTTTCTACTTTGTTTTGATATTAATAAGTTGTTCCTGGCATCATTATGAGCTTTTTGCAATCTAAATTTTAACTCCGATGGATAATTGTCGTATACATATAAGGGATCAACTTTACTAACTAAATTACTAGGTACGTTACATGTTTTCCCAAAAACTAGTTCATAAGGGGAGTATTTGGTACTAGTATTTACAGAATTATTATAAGCAAAGCACCAATATGGTATCCAGGTACTCCAATTTGCCGACTGATTCTGTGTTTGTATTCTCAAGTAACATCCGAGATGTTTGTGCCAGTTTTCTAGCGAACCTATACTCTCATGATGATAGGGTGTTGAATTTAACTTATCAATATTTAGCAATTTACATACTGTTTCTAACGTGGAATTAATAAATTCCGTTCCACAGTCAGTCGCAATAACCCTGGGAGTACCATATCGTAAAATAAAATTTTCAGTAAAAACCCTAGCAACAGTTTCAGCTGACTTATCAAGTATTGGGTAAGCTTCTACAAACTTTGTCAATTCGCATTGTATTGTTAATATGTATTTATTACCCAAATTATCGACCTCCAACGGCCCCACAATATCTAAATATAATTTTTCAAAAGAAGTAGATGCTGTAGTGGTTATTACCATTTTCTCTTTATTATTTTTATTACAAAATTTCTGCTTTTGGCAATCTTTACAGCGAGTCACATATTCAGTTATGTCTTTTTGCATATTACTCCAAAAATATTTTTTTCGAATATTCTTAGTCATTTTATTTATGCCTACATGACCACTTGTCGGCAATAAATGATAATCATTTAGTATAACACGTATCAAGTCTTTATTTGTAACATGTTCAACTTGGTTATTAATAATACATAACCGCGGTAATTCTTTATGTTTCATGAAAGTTTGGGTCAAAATTTTAATAAACTTTTTATTAAACCCATTTTTAATCACAACGACTTCTACAATATTATATTTTTTACATAATGCACTCAGTTCTCCTATCGTTGCGTCTCGGCGCGCCTCCGTTAGTAGAGATTCCTGATTTATGTAAATAGTAGAGTCACTAAATAACATATCACCCGTCTGTGAGACGTATCTTTTCTTTTTCCTCAACTTCACGAAGTTTTCATACGAACAAATATCTAACCTTACATCATTTTGTGATTTCTGCATAATATCTACCACTCTTGGTTGCCTATGATCAACAGGGGGCTCAACCCTGCTACTTCCAGAGGTAGCGGGTTCATTATTTTGCTCCATGGTTCTTTTCATTGAACGGGTTAATACCCCCAAAAAATTTGAATTTAGATTTTTTAACTCGTCTGATGTTATAATGACTCTCGATAAGGCATCTGGCGTTACATTTTCGGAACCTTTTATGTATTCAATATCGAAATCATATTCTTCTAAACAAAGTCTAAACTTAGTTAAACGGCTACTAGGATCTTTTATGCTAAATAAATGAACCAATGGTCTATGATCTGTTAATATTTTAAATTTTCGTCCGTATAAATATGGTCGAAAATGTTTTATAGCCCACACTACCCCTAATAACTCTTTATGAATGGTTGGGTAGTTTATTTCTGAACTGTTTAATTGTCTGCTTGCATAAGCTACGGCTTATTATTTCCATTTGATAATACAGCCCCCAAGGCTACCCCTGACGCATCGGTTTGCAACCGGAAAACATTATCTTTTCCAAAATCTGGATAATCTAAGACAGGAAATGAACTAAGTGACTTTTTTAAGGTCTGAAATGCCACGTCACATTCTTCTGTCCACTGAAACTCGACATGTTTCTTACAAAGACGGTTTAGTGGGTACACTATTGTGGCAAAGTTTTTTATGAATTTTCTATAAAAGTTCGCAAAAGCCACAAAACGACGAATCTCATTTACATTTTTAGGTACTGGGAACTTTTCCAAGACCTCGATTTTACTGTTGTCTGGCAACACCCCGTTTGGCGTAATAACATGCCCTAAATAATTAATTTCTTTCCTCAAAAATTCGCACTTACAAGGGTTTAGTTTTAAATTAACTGACCTAAACCTCTCAAATACACTCATTAAATTTGTATTATTAGGTAGTAGGATTGACAAGGCGTCCTTCCTGTAGGCCCGTGTAGCACTATTTTCCTGATATTTTGTAGACTTCAACTAGCGATTTCGCGGCGCGGACTTGTGACAGTCCTGTCACGGTCGCCATGTAATGGCGTTGGGACGGAGACCCGAAATGAAACAATGTCTTGCGTTGAATCAATCATCTTTATCCTCTAGTGTATCATCTTAAATACTAATTAACATCACATCTATACGTGACTAGAGGAAGGACGCCTTGTCAATCAGGAAGACCTTAATTATCACGTACTATTGAGTACGTGCTGATAGTGTAATTCACTATATCACAGTATGGTTTTCGTCGCGGTCGATCGGCTGGTGATCTTTTAGTGTACCTTACTCACCGATGGGCGGAGGCAGTCGAGAGTAAAGGGGAGGCACTGGCAGTTAGCTTGGACGTAGCGAAAGCTTTTGACAGGGTATGGCACAGGGCTCTTTTCTCTAAACTTCCATCATACGGGCTTCCTGAGAAATTGTGTTCATGGGTTGCCAGCTTTCTTACTGGGCGTAGCATCAGAGTCGCAGTCGACGGTTCGTGCTCCGACATGAAGCCCGTGAATGCTGGAGTCCCGCAGGGGTGTGTGTTGTCCCCTACTTTGTTTCTTCTGCATATCAATGACATGCTGCATAACAACAGCATTCATTGCTATGCGGATGACAGTACTGGGGATACGCTCTACACCGGGCGAGCTAATATTTCTCTGGAAAGCGTCATCGAGAGCCGGAATAAACTTGTGACTGACACCGAGAACATGTTAAGTCATGTCTCGGATTGGGGCCGACATAACCTAGTCCGCTTTAACCCCTCCAAAACACAAGTTTGCGCATTTACCGCGAAAAAACATCCCTTCGTCGTACCTCTGAACTTTGAGGGAGCTCCCCTTGATACCAATCCGATTATTGGAATCCTTGGCGTCGACATTTCGAGTGACGTTCAGTTTCGTGGTCATTTGGAAGGTAAAGCTAAATTAGCTTCGAAAAAGCTGGGTGTGCTTAATAGAGCGGGTCAGTATTTCACGCCGGCCCACCGTTTACAACTGTATAAAGCACAGGTCAGGCCGCATATGGAATACTGCTCCTATCTCTGGGCTGGAGCACCCCAATACCAACTCCTTCCATTTGACCGCATTCAACGCAGAGCTGCTCGAATTGTCGGCGACGTGGTTATTTCAGGTCGGCTCGATCCACTGGCTCTTCGGAGAGACGTTGCGTCTCTCTGTATATTGTACCGTATATATCATGGGGAGTGTTCTGAGGAATTGTTCGGCTTGATCCCTGCCGCTAATTTCCTTCACCGCACTACACGCAATCGACTGTCATTCCATCCACATCACCTTGATGGATGGCGGTCTACTACTGTGCGTTTTTCAAGAATTTTCTTGCCTCGAACTACAGTGTTGTGGAACCAGCTCTCGGCGGCGGTATTTCAGGACCGTTACGACTTAGGGATCTTCAAGAAACGAGCCTATTCCTTCCTTAAAGGCCGGCAACGCGCCTGCGATTCCTCTGGTTTTGCGGGTGTCCATGGGCGGCGGTGATTACTTTCCATCAGGTGACCCGCTTGCTCGTTTGCCTCCTTCTGCTATAAAAAAAAAAAAAAAATGATGTTTTTTGCTCAGATTGTCAGATACTAAAACAACGAAAAGCTTTACCAGGACATTTACGTAGCATCATTCATAAAAATAACTCCGCAATCTTAGTTGAAACCGGAATTGAGAAAATTAGCTCCGCGTTCCGCAGTCGGATTGCTTCGTATCGCGTACGGGACCAAGTGTCTCACGGCACGCCGACGCCGGCGTCGGCGGCGGCGTCGACGAACATATCGCCCGCGCGCTATTTGCACGCCTGCGCTGACAGGCTGCGACGCCTGCTCGATACAGCGCTCGCGACCTATACCAATATAAGGGTAAACATAGAGATATTTATCCAAGTTACCTTGCCTAAAGACGATACTATAGAAATTAAATCATTCGCCACTCAAAATATATCTTTACATCAAAGTAATGATTTCAAAGAATTTTTACAAAAAATTACAGATGTCCTTAGTAAAAAAGTGGATGAATTTCAAGAGAAAGATAGCGGTTGGTCTTTGTTAAATATTTTGTATGTTGAAGTGAACATCAATAAGTATTCCCCACTAAGGGGTTCATCTTTTATAGAATTACCTAAATCAATAAAAGCCAAAAAGGCCTGCATAAATGTAAGAAATAATGATGATTATTGTTTTGCGTGGACAATAATGGCTGCGTTATACCCTGCTAAAAAAAATGCTTGCCGTGTGAAATCATACCCTCACTTTAGTACAGTGTTAGATTTGAATAATATTACGTTTCCAGTATCCTTAACTGACATTAAGATATTCGAAAATAATAATAATAACATTAGTATCAATATTTATGGATTGAACATAAATAAAATTACAGGTCCGTTGTACAAAACAAGTTCACGTAAAACACACCATATTAACATGTTGCTATTACAAAATGAGTCCCTGTCCCACTATTGCCTTATAAAAAATTTGCCAAAGTTACTGAGAAACCAAATTACGAAGCATCATGGTAAAATTTACTTTTGCGATGATTGTTTAATGTTTTTTGAAACTGTCAGTGTATACGAACAACATGTCTGCGGTGGTGTTTCGACTGTTTTACCTGAGAGTGGCACTATTCTTCAATTCCAAAATTACCAACGTATGCAAAATGTACCTTTTGTAATATATGCTGACTTTGAGTCATTTTTACTGCCGTGTGATGAAAACCTAAAAACTGGAAATTGTACTTTGAATATTCAAAAACATATACCGGCTGCTTTTGCTTATTATATTGTTTGTAATTATGATAGCTCGTTAAATCGTTTAGTATCTTACCTTGGTAAAGATTGCGCTGAAAAATTTGTATTTCTTTTGCAAAAGGACGTAAAAGCTCTCTATAACATACTTTGTGATAAGTCAGAAAACCCTGAACCAATTATACTGAATGATGATGATAAATAAGTTTTAATAGTGCCGAATACTGTTATTTGTGTTCTAAATTATTAATATCGGACAAAGTGAAAGATCATTGTCATTTTACAGGAAACTACAGAGGCGCAGCGCATTCCTATTGCAACCTCAAATTTCAGTTGCCTAAATTTGTTCCCGTGTTTTTCCACAACTTGGCAGGTTACGATTGCCATATGTTTATTCGTGAACTAAGTCTAATACCAGGTGCAATCAAAGTTATACCGAAAAATAAAGAAAACTATATTTCATTTACTAAATTTATACATATTTCAGATGACAAATTTGCATCAGTGCGATTTGTCGATTCATTTAAGTTCTTGGGTGCAAGTTTAGAACAGTTAGCAAAAAATTTAGAGGAAAAAGATTTAACAAATCTTTATAGAAACTGTAAACATCCAAAGCAATTTAATTTGTTACGTAGAAAAGGTGTCTACCCCTACGATTATATGACTAGCTGGGACACGTATGAAGAAACTAGTCTACCACCAAAAGAAAGCTTCTTCAGTAATCTTACAAATGAGTTTATATCCGAGTGTGACTATGAACATGCTAAAGAAGTTTGGAATTATTTTAACATAAAAAACCTTGGGGAATATACGGATTTATATGTTAAGAGCGACGTCTTATTACTTGCAGATATTTTTGAGATTTTCGTAAAACATGTAAAGAAAATTATTCTTTAGATCCCGCATTTTATCTTACTGCTCCGAGCCTTAGCTTTGATGCAATGCTTTTGAAAACAAAAGTTCAACTAGAACTTATATCGGATTTAGAAATCATACGCATGATACAAAAAGGCATTCGCGGGGGTATTTGTTTATGCTCGAAAAGATATGCTAGGTCCAATAATAAGTATACAATAAATTTTGACTCTACTCAACCAAGTAATTATTTAATATATATTGATTGTAACAATTTATATGGATTCGCAATGTGTGGATATTTACCTCACTCTCAATTTACTTTACTTAATAAAGAAGAAATAAGTCAACTACAAATAATGAATGTTCCAGACGACAGCAATTACGGATACGTTTTAGAAGTAGATTTGGAATATCCAGTAGAACTACATGATTTACACAATGATCTTCCATTATGTGCAGAACATTTTGCCCCTCCCGGTTCAAAATGCAAAAAACTATACCGAATTTATATGACAAGTTTTATTATGTTATACATTACATTAATTTAAAAACATGTTTAAAACATGGCATGCGTCTAAAAAATATTCACAGAGTTATAAAATTCAAACAAAGTCCTTATTTAAAAAAATATATTGACTTAAACACGGAGTTACGACAAAAGACGAACTCGTTGTTTGAACAACATTTTTTCAAACTGCTAAACAATAGCATCTTTGGGAAAACATTGGAAGACACAGAGCTCCGAGTTGACGTGAAGCTGGTAACTCGGTGGAATGATAGTAGAAACAAAACAAAAAAATATTACTCTGCTGAACAACTCATTGCGCGTCCGAATTTCCATAGTGCTAGCATTTTTAGAGAAAATTTGGTAGCAATTCAACTAAAAAGAGAAAAGGTTATTTTAGATAAACCAATTTACATAGGCTTTTCGGTCTTAGAACTGTCTAAAAGCCATATGTATGATTTCCATTACTCCGTAATGAAAAATTTTTACAAACGTAATATATCTCTTTGCTATACGGACACGGACAGTTTATTATATTATATTAGTACACAAGATTTTTATTCTGACTTAAAGTCGAACTTCTTCCAATATTTTGATACTAGTAATTATCCATCAACAAACTGTTACAATATTGCTCTAAATAATAAAAAAGTTCCTGGGCTCTTTAAAGATGAGCTAGGTGGAAAAATATTGTTAGAATTTGTTGGACTAAGATCAAAATTGTATAGCATAAAAACAAATGAATTTGAATATAAAAAAGCAAAAGGCGTTAAGAAACCGGTCACCAAACAATTGCAATTTGTTGATTACATAAACACTTTGTCATCTGGTTCGGATTTAAGAAGAAAAAACCTTTATTTTAAATCTATTGAACATGAAGTTTTTACACAGGAACAAAACAAAATTGCTTTATCCAGAAAAGATGATAAGCGTTTTATTCTAAAAGATAATGTAACGACTTTATCATGGGGACTATGCCTAGTGTTAGTTTGTTACCTCCATGTTATAGATTAATGGAAATTTATATCGATTTGTATAGAAATGACGCTAAAAAATAAAAACTATGTAATTAAGAATTTGTGTGCCTGTAATTTGTATTCTACCTTTAACCTGTATTTATCTTAATTGTTATTACTTACCTGCTACGCCTCGGTTGTCGTAATACCAGACACAATAGATAATGTATTGCCAATGACACATAAATGTGTCGTCCGGTAAACAAAAGGTTAAATACTTATGTAATAAATTTTCTGTTAAGAAATTGTGCACCTGTAATTTGTATTTATCAATATTGTAATTGTATATCTATCTAAAATAATAAATTACTTATTTAAAATTCGATGTTGCATTCATTTCTACCGCCTTTTACCACCCCACACCTTTTGCTGCCCATTTTATTCTCATATAACTGGAAGCAATAAACGTGTGTTCCTATGCTTGCGCAATGCCACACATGCAACTTACTCTTAACCGCAAGCTTGCAATAATACAAGTTCTGACATGAAACAGTAGCATACAAAACGCGCTTGACGTCATGGTACCTTATCGCTAAATGCTAAAAGTGCAAGCTGGCAATTTGCAGGTTCTCACTTGAAATTGTTGTTGCGCAAAAATGCGCTCTGTTTCATATACCTAGAAGCGATAAGCGTTTGTTTTCATGTTTGCGCAACGCGCACGTGCAACTCTAAATAGCAAGCTTGCAAATGCAGGTTCTGACAGTTCAACAGAACTTTATCGCTAAAAGACATAACGAATATTTCAGTTCAGTTCGCGATCTCGTTCCGTTCACTTCATTAGTTGCTCAAGATGTCTAACCAGATAACACAGTGTGCAAGTGTTATGATTACTATGGATAATATATAAAAAGGACCTTCCTAAATATGTTATAAAAGTTCAGATCCTGGAAGGTATCGACAAGTCTGATGAAATTGAGTTCCAAACTCGTGCTAAAACGCAGTATATAGTGTACAATCACCAGGACGAAGTGCTATTAAATACGTATCAGTTAATGTGCGACATTAATGCGGAAATTGCAGCACGCAACGAGAGACATCTGGGCTTCTAAATTTCACAATAATTTGGGTATGTATTAATTATTATTAGTTTTTTCATATTGCAACGAGACTTGTTCATAACTCTATATATACACGTACGCGACGCTGCTCTATACATTACGTACCACTCTTGTTTAAAATTGTAAGAAATCTTTTTTTCTATATATTTAAATGTAAATTAAAAAGTTAAAAATATGTTGAGTGTATGTATATAGTTCAATAACCATATTTCATTTTTTTTTTCAGAAAATGGATTCTGCCGACTTGTGGTACCCATGCGCTCAAAGATATGACGATTTATGTGACAACGAAGTGGCTGAAAGGAAAATTCCTGATGTTCCTACTCCTCCAGCTACACCTGGACTAAATGCAGATGTCAACAAAAGAAAACAGCAGCGGAAAAAAGCAATTACAAAGGTGCCATCCTCATACGTGGTTTCAAAAACACTTAAAAGGGTGCACCGTCTGATCAAGATTCAAATATACGACCTTGATGGTACTGAAACATTACCGGATGAAAAAAACATTGTTGTTAGTGCACAGTATTTAGTTTGTGATGTAATGGCGTTGGGACGGAGACCCGAAATGAAACAATGTCTTGCGTTGTATCAATCCACTTTATCCTCTAGTGTATCATCTTAAATACTAATTAACATCACATCTATACGTGACTAGAGGAAGGACGCCTTGTCAATCAGGAAGACCTTAATTATCACGTACTATTGAGTACGTGCTGATAGTGTAATTCACTATATCACACCTCCCCTGAAAAGGCTAGGCATCCCTTCCCTGAAAAGTAAACTCTTATTTTCTAAATATCTTAGTCCTATTCTTATGAACTATATATTCTTTATTATTCTTTAATATTTTTACATTAGTACCTAGCTCTTCTAAAACTTCAAATGGACCTAAATACAAGTCATTCAATTTATTATAATTTTCATTCTTATACAAGAGTAGATCACCTTTTTTGTAGTGTACTTCCTTACAATCTAAATCATAATTAGTTTTTCTACTTTGTTTTGATATTAATAAGTTGTTCCTGGCATCATTATGAGCTTTTTGCAATCTAAATTTTAACTCCGATGGATAATTGTCGTATACATATAAGGGATCAACTTTACTAACTAAATTACTAGGTACGTTACATGTTTTCCCAAAAACTAGTTCATAAGGGGAGTATTTGGTACTAGTATTTACAGAATTATTATAAGCAAAGCACCAATATGGTATCCAGGTACTCCAATTTGCCGACTGATTCTGTGTTTGTATTCTCAAGTAACATCCGAGATGTTTGTGCCAGTTTTCTAGCGAACCTATACTCTCATGATGATAGGGTGTTGAATTTAACTTATCAATATTTAGCAATTTACATACTGTTTCTAACGTGGAATTAATAAATTCCGTTCCACAGTCAGTCGCAATAACCCTGGGAGTACCATATCGTAAAATAAAATTTTCAGTAAAAACCCTAGCAACAGTTTCAGCTGACTTATCAAGTATTGGGTAAGCTTCTACAAACTTTGTCAATTCGCATTGTATTGTTAATATGTATTTATTACCCAAATTATCGACCTCCAACGGCCCCACAATATCTAAATATAATTTTTCAAAAGAAGTAGATGCTGTAGTGGTTATTACCATTTTCTCTTTATTATTTTTATTACAAAATTTCTGCTTTTGGCAATCTTTACAGCGAGTCACATATTCAGTTATGTCTTTTTGCATATTACTCCAAAAATATTTTTTTCGAATATTCTTAGTCATTTTATTTATGCCTACATGACCACTTGTCGGCAATAAATGATAATCATTTAGTATAACACGTATCAAGTCTTTATTTGTAACATGTTCAACTTGGTTATTAATAATACATAACCGCGGTAATTCTTTATGTTTCATGAAAGTTTGGGTCAAAATTTTAATAAACTTTTTATTAAACCCATTTTTAATCACAACGACTTCTACAATATTATATTTTTTACATAATGCACTCAGTTCTCCTATCGTTGCGTCTCGGCGCGCCTCCGTTAGTAGAGATTCCTGATTTATGTAAATAGTAGAGTCACTAAATAACATATCACCCGTCTGTGAGACGTATCTTTTCTTTTTCCTCAACTTCACGAAGTTTTCATACGAACAAATATCTAACCTTACATCATTTTGTGATTTCTGCATAATATCTACCACTCTTGGTTGCCTATGATCAACAGGGGGCTCAACCCTGCTACTTCCAGAGGTAGCGGGTTCATTATTTTGCTCCATGGTTCTTTTCATTGAACGGGTTAATACCCCCAAAAAATTTGAATTTAGATTTTTTAACTCGTCTGATGTTATAATGACTCTCGATAAGGCATCTGGCGTTACATTTTCGGAACCTTTTATGTATTCAATATCGAAATCATATTCTTCTAAACAAAGTCTAAACTTAGTTAAACGGCTACTAGGATCTTTTATGCTAAATAAATGAACCAATGGTCTATGATCTGTTAATATTTTAAATTTTCGTCCGTATAAATACGGTCGAAAATGTTTTATAGCCCACACTACCCCTAATAACTCTTTATGAATGGTTGGGTAGTTTATTTCTGAACTGTTTAATTGTCTGCTTGCATAAGCTACGGCTTATTATTTCCATTTGATAATACAGCCCCCAAGGCTACCCCTGACGCATCGGTTTGCAACCGGAAAACATTATCTTTTCCAAAATCTGGATAATCTAAGACAGGAAATGAACTAAGTGACTTTTTTAAGGTCTGAAATGCCACGTCACATTCTTCCGTCCACTGAAACTCGACATGTTTCTTACAAAGACGGTTTAGTGGGTACACTATTGTGGCAAAGTTTTTTTATGAATTTTCTATAAAAGTTCGCAAAAGCCACAAAACGACGAATCTCATTTACATTTTTAGGTACTGGGAACTTTTCCAAGACCTCGATTTTACTGTTGTCTGGCAACACCCCGTTTGGCGTAATAACATGCCCTAAATAATTAATTTCTTTCCTCAAAAATTCGCACTTACAAGGGTTTAGTTTTAAATTAACTGACCTAAACCTCTCAAATACACTCATTAAATTTGTATTATGCTGCGATAGGCTTTTCCCGAAAACTATTACGTCATCGAGATATAGAAAACATATCTCGTAATTTAAACCCGATAGAGCCATAGACATAAGTTTAGAAAATACGCTAGGACTCGTTTTGAGACCCATAGGTAATCTTTTCAGTTGATATTGCTTATCAGCTGTAAAAGAAGTGAATTTCCTACATTCTGGTGATAACCCTAGCTGGTAATAACTAGAACTGAGGTCTAAATGAGAATAGTATAAGCATCCCGAAAGTGAGTCAATAATTTCTTGTATATTTGGTAACGGGAACTTTTCGTCTACTATTTTTTTATTTAAAAGTCTATAATCTATTACGATTCTCCACTTTTTTTCACCGCTACTGTCAGCTTTTTTCGGAAGTAATAATAATGGAGAAGACCATTCGCTGGTACACTCTTCGATAATATCTTCTTCTAACAATTTACCTACCTGTTTTATTAACTCAGCCTTCTGAGCGTGCGGTATTCTATACGGTTTGACATAAACAGGAGACGCGTCATTTTGCAGTTTAATGTTGTACTCGTATAAGTTTGTAACGGATAGCTTATCACCCGGCATATGAAAGATATCTGCATATTTTGCACATATTTTCTCAATAGACCGTCTCTCTTCATCACCAAGATATGTTTTTAATTTAAGAAAATCGAATAGTTGTTTAACCCTCTCGACAGATTTTCCGTTTTCCGTATCAAAAGAGCATACGAAATAATCCGAGTATTTTCTAATTTTCGGGCTAAAGTTATTTAATTTTACATCTTCTTCCCGTGTGTTTAAAAATCGCACCGGAATCTTTTTCCCGTCTCCTACTACCACGGCGCCTGCTACAAATACGCCTGCAATAACTTCCTCCGCTAAAATGACACATTCGCCCTTTATCTCTGACGAAACATATTTTACGACCTCACATCTCCCTGGAATAGTCGTTATTATGTTTCTACCTAAGCCTAATTCTAGACTTATCTTATCCTGTAATGTAACCAGCTTATTTTCATAGTTAATTTTACAACTATATTTTAATAAAAAATCTTCTCCTAAAATTCCATCATTTTTACAGTGGAAGTTGCTAAACACATAAAACTTATGCCTAAAATTATAATTGTTAACACATAAGTCTAGATAAACATAACCTATTGATACTAAATCCCCACATACTCCTTTAATCTTAATTTCATCCCTTACTAGCTTTGCGTCGCGGGACACGCTACGGAGTTTATTTAACCAATCTAACTTTAAAATTGAAATGCTTGCTCCTGTGTCTACTAATAGAGAAATTTGAGTTTGACTACAAGTAAAACAAACGTAATTACCACTACCATAACTACAAATATCTACCTCAGCGCTATTCAGAACGAAAAAAATCATCGCTATGATGTTCGTTCTGACGTATACTCTGACGTTCACTTTCGTTCTCGTCATTAGACTGTTCTGCTGAGTCAACTAAGAAATGTACATTCCTACGTTTATTATGAGGTGACGTAAACCTGGTGTTGCGCTGACCCTGAAACCTATTCGAGTTATAGTAGGCACGACCCCGACCTTGCTGACTCGTCGCGTTGTTGTTACGTGACTTATTATATTGTTGATGATAGTTTTTATTTATCTTTTAGTAACATAGTTAACATAATTGTTTATTGGTGGTTTCACTACCGAGTCTTCTTGTTCTAAGGCTATAGTTATTGCCTGCCTAACTGTGCTTACGGACCTAGACGTAACTATAATGCTTGTACGAGCATTGTTTAGGCCGTCAGCGAAACGCTTGATAGCCATTTTTTCATTAATCGGCTTTAATAAATTATATGCCGACTCGTCTCCATTAGCCTGTGCTGTACTTAAATCGTTGGACATTTTTTCGATTTCACTACCAAACACTTCTATGGTCTTGTTTCCTTGCCTACATCGTAGCATTCGGTCTAAAATGGCTGTGTATGATTTAATCGGAATTAAAACATTTTTTATATCTTTTATTAGGTCTGCCACAGACACATAAGACTTATTAATTTTTGTTTTAGCACTGCTAGAAAGACGAGTTTTTAAAACAAAATTGATTAACAGAGGCTGGTCCTCGTTTCTAAGGGTACTACTATAATACTCTATTCCGTCTATTAGTTGGTTAATTTGCGTTTCGTCGCAATCTACTACTGGGAGGAGCGTGAGCGCGACTTTTAGATCGAACGTGGCCATGGTTGTGATCGTTTCTGAATGATGCGGGTTAACGAGTGACTCGATTTCCTCAAAATTACATAAAAACTTTGACGATATTGCTTTTGTTATTTGTAATTCTACAGCATCTATCCCTTTTTTTACATAAGTCTGCAGATATTTGTTCAAAAATATTTTTAATTTCCTTTGCTCTTAAAAACTTATTCTGCCCCTGAGCGGAATAACGTTTGTCCTTACTTAATTTAATAATAGAGTCTCTAATAGCCTTAAGCTCACTCAAGAGTTCTGACAGGTTTGCCATGAACACACTTTAGAGAAAAAAAAAAAAAATCACTCACACACACACATAGATTCTTGGTAGCATAGTTATATTAATTCGTGCTGGCTTACACGTTCTGTGCTGGTCCAATTGCCCGTCGAACCGCTCTGCGTTCTACCTCTTCTAATAGTCGTGCGTTGAAGTAACGTAGCAGCCTAAGTACTATATAGCCCGCTAGTACAACGACGATGGTCAGTAAAAAGATCTCTGAAAGTTGCATCCCAACGGCCAAGGGAGTTGATGCTGCCGCCGATTGAGTTGGTGATTGACTGACAATAATATTGTCTTTAGCTTGTGGGTTTCCCATAGTTAAACAATTTTGGCTTACAGTTTTTCTTCTTATTTCCTTCGTCCTTCTTGTAGGCCCGTGTAGCACTATTTTCCTGATATTTTGTAGACTTCAACTAGCGATTTCGCGGCGCGGACTTGTGACACCATGTCACGGTCGCCATGTAATGGCGTTGGGACGGAGACCCGAAATGAAACAATGTCTTGCGTTGTATCAATCCACTTTATCCTCTAGTGTATCATCTTAAATACTAATTAACATCACATCTATACGTGACTAGAGGAAGGACGCCTTGTCAATCAGGAAGACCTTAATTATCACGTACTATTGAGTACGTGCTGATAGTGTAATTCACTATATCACAGTGATTTTGTGGATGAAATAGTGGACATGACCGAAAACCTAGTGAATAAAATTTGTAAGAAAATATGTAATGAATCTATTTAATCAATTTATTTTACTCAATTTTGTGTGTGATTGTGTAACCGTAATGAATTACTTTTCTGTAATATTATGATTAAAAATTTGTAAATAAAATAATAAAACTATACTTACTTATAAAAATTAAACAACAACTGTTCAGTATTGGAGTTAGGTGGTAAATTGTGCTATATTTTGTAATTATTCTTTATTACTAATAATTGATTTTGTTTATTCATATTTGTTTATTATAATAAAATAATATTTTTTAAGAAAATATATTGTAATGAATCTATTTAATTAATATTATTTTAATTTACTCAATTTTGTATGTGTAGTGTAACCATAACTAATTACTTTTCTGTAATATTTATTATTTACAATTTGTAAATAAAATGATAAAATTATACTTACATATAAAAATTAAACAACAACTGTTCAGTAATTAGTTGGTAAACCGTGCTGTATTTTTGTAATTATTCTTTAATATTAATAATTGATTGTGTTAAGGTATATATGTTTATTATAATAAAATTATTTCTTATTAAGTAATATTGTCGTTTCAATTTCTTTCTACTATTTACTTATTTTATTTTATTTCATTCAGTAAATCCACTTCTATTTTTAAGAATAAAAATAAAAGAAATTTCATTGCTTAGCTATTTCATTTTTATTACAACAACAAAAAACATTATTTAAATACTTACATTATTTTCAATACACCATTTATTATTATCTATCAACCATTTCTTAATACATATAACATTTCTTAATGCACAATATTTCATATGGTTAAAACAATTGTATGCAAACATATCTTTACAATAGAGTTTACTTAGTGTTTCTAAATTAGGTAAACCTTTATTACTTATATCTAAAACATTCTCATGTCCACATAATTCTCGGACCCACTTAACTTTTTCTTCACCTTTCACAATGATTTTGCGCTCATTCAAGTATGGTTTGATAAGTCTTTTAAATTCTTTGTAGTCAATATGTCCCTCGCTCCATCGGTATCCTCTGTTTCTCTCTATCCACCAAACGTTTTTCCTTTCTTCAAGAGTCAGAGCAGAAAATGGAAATGGTGGTTTTATTAAGAATATTTGAGTGTGTACTGATGTGCCTATTACTAATTCTTTTAATATCAATTCATTATTTTGATCTTTGAAACCTTGCACATCTACAATAATACTAGTAGTATCGTTATTCATGATAGTTTTTTAACGATGCTGCTAAGTGGTTTATATTCAAATATACTATCGTTCAGTATAAGACAATATGCAGCAGTCTAATCAGGTACTTCTTGATCAGTTTCGATTTCAACTCGTACATCAATCGATCCCTTTAAAGTTTCGTGTTGGCGAGAACAGTCAATGACGAATAAAGGAGCAAAGTCTTTAAAGTCCTTCAAACTTAACAACGGTTCCGCTCGACGTCCGTAATAAGACTGTTGGAACCTTGCATACTGCTCGTATATTAATGAAAACATATTGTTAGCAAAATTTATATTCAACCCTTCATACGGGTAATACGATGTATTTAAAAAGACTCTAACGTCGCGTATATAGCAATGATCGAACTCTGCCATTGACATTTCCGCATTATTTTTACGGTTAGTTTGTAAAGCAATTACAACGTATCGCGGTTTCTCAATTTGCGATGAAGTTTTGATAGACCAAGTATGTTTACGTGATTTAGGTAGTAATGGATATTCATACAAGTCCCAATTACGAAATGCCACTGTTATAGCACGATCCTTTTCTAAGTGTTTTAATAAATTAATTCTTTCGCGGTCTGACACCTTAACGTGGGGAACTCTCCAGACAATTTTATTTATAATTATATCTTCCACATCTTCCCCGGAATTTAATTTTAAGGCGTTGAGATTTGGATTACTTCTCAATAATACCAATTCATGTTTACAGTTTATAATAATTTTTTCATAATCTTCTGCAAAACCTAATACTTTATTCAGGGGTATAGAAGCTGAAAAGACTCCGTTACTAACAGTGGTCGAACCTGTGGGAGACCAGCCCCAAACGCTTGCGCATTTGGACTCGTTTGCATTCAACGAAAGATAAGATTTTATTGTTGTGGTAACTCCTGCATTTTTAACTTTATCTATTTCTACTCCGTTTAGTTCATATCGAATGTCTTGAAAAAGAAATAATGCGGGGTTATTTACAAAATGCACACTTGGTACTCTATCGTTTTCCTTGGTAATGCTGTTATGCTTAAACACATCGACTCTGCTTTCAATATACAAACTGCTGAGTGCCGGCAAAACGTACAGGTCTTGCTGATTAATCGGGATCCGTATTTCATCATTTTTGTTGAAACTTGTCACGTATGGTTTGTACGAATGATATTCAAAACTTTCAATGCTGTTATCGTATGAAGCCGGATGAGATATATTTATAATATTCATTTTAACAAACCGAGAAACTTTAAAAATTCTTTATTGGTTTTAGTTAGCTTCTTTTTAAACTGAGGTGGTGCTCCTCTATGAAATGATGTTTTAGAACTGACTCGAATAATACAAGCAGATGCGTTTTTATTGAAATTTAGCATATTTTTTTTAAGTGTAAACACAGCTGTACTTCTTCACCGCGTAAGTTGATTTGCTTATTTTCAGCGTCTAATAGTCTTATATTAATAGCACTTATTGAACTTTGATTGACAGGAAAGTAAATTAAGTTTTTAGGTATTTCAATAATTATATATCCAGGTGGTACGTTTGGTACAAATTCATAAATTATATGACTTGCTTTCCCGTTCACAAATGATCCGCTGATTACATCGCATTCGATGCGTACGACAGTTGTTGGTAAAATGCTGACAGGATACCGAGATTCAGTACTTATATTAGCCTTAACGGGTTCCATACCAAAACCCAAAACTTTGCCAAGTGAGTCTTTTTTATCAAAGTTAATATTTTCCAAACAGAAAATACTAGTTTTCATTGTATTATTATTGCAAGTCAATTTTAAAGCAGCATTTTTAATGTTACTTTTAAGAAAATCGCAAATATCTTGAAGTTCATAGGATCCTTCAGGTATTTGGATGACTTCATTTTTGCCATAATAAAATTTATAGTTTCTTTCATCTATATTAGGAATTGAATTAAAAGTAGAAAAATATAAGAGCCCACACTCATATTCTCCGCGTAGTTGTAAAGTAGGGGAATAGTTTGTGGTCAAAGATTCCCCCCTGCCAGTTATCGACACAGTGAAGGACATTTGTGTACTAATACTTTATTTTTTGCGTTCTTAATATATATGTCTTTTCCAATAGTCTCTTAAAAATTGCAAACAAAGGTGACCGCAGTTTATTGTACCAAACGCTTGATACTGAACGTAATTATAGTTTATTGAAATACGCCTTAAATAATTAATTAATTCTAATGGCGGCTTTAAATTACCAAAACTATCATAATATTCACTGTAACCATTTTCCTTAACGTAGGCTACCCAGTGAGTTCCAGGATTCTGAGAACTATCTAAATTTACAATAGCACACTCTATTTTTCTTGGTTTAGATGGAAGTGAATCTCTCATGAAAACTCCTCGAAAGTACGGAATAATAATAATAAATAATAAAATCTTTATTGAATAACTTATTTTACAACATATCCAGAATACTAAACATACTATTAGTGACAATAATACACAACTGCCTGAACTAGGTTTATCCTGTTTTCCAGGCAGGAATGCCAGTAGCATGCTCCAAAATATCTAAGTTTGTAAGAGGTCGCCTGGGCAGCCGTTTAATTAGTTTTTTGAAGGATTAAGGTATAAACCAGTTCCTTTTTTATGAGGCTTGATATACAATCCTTTTCCAAGAGCGACAGCTTCCATCATTTTGTTATGTCGTTCAGATTCTTGAAGGTTCTTTTGAGCAACCTTGGAATCATTAACGGCCTTTGCTATACCTGCTGCGCCTCCAGCAAGAGAACCTGACAATCCAGCAAAAATAGGAATAAGTGGTAAAAAGCCTCCACTTTTTGGTAGAGGAATACATCGCGGTAAGCGTATTCCTTTCTTATTGGTAAACATTTTTTTCGCTGCTGCATATGCGTATTTTATAGCAGTACGATTATCTTTACATTTTAATTTTTTTATATGTATTTTTTCACGGTGGCCATAAACGGACGACGCACTCCAGCACCAGATATAAGTTTTGCTTTCATTGCATTTTTCACAATCCATGAAGCGAGTTTTTCACCTCTCCCAGCATCTTTTGATTTTAATCTGTTCTTTGCCATTTTCAAGAGCTCTAAATCAGCTTTATGTCGAATCTTTATATCCTCGTTATTGTATGCAATATCGTGATGCATACAAGCTTCATCCAATTTATTTACTCCTCGATCACCCTTTAGTAACCGTTGCTCTAATTTAGTTCCAGGTCCGCAATAATTATAAAGTGAAGCTCAAACGGTAATTTGTTGATCAAATTGTTAATAACACCTCTGCCTTCCTTCATTGGTATCTGTATAATGACTGCGTGAGCTATAACTAATAATTTACATTACAAAACTAAAGCACGTTTGTCTACCCAGCTGTTCTCATCATCACTGAGGCCTAACCATTTCACAAAAAGTTTATCACCTTTTCTTTTAATTACTTTTTCAATAAGGTAAATATCCGGAAATTTTGTTCTTTGTAATTCATACTCGTAGAATGACCCTAAAATTATCTGTTTATGTTTATCTTCTAAATGGTATGTTGGTGGATTCGTATAATTTTCCTTTGTAAAAATCTCCCTGGTATTTACTAATGCGAACATGATCACCAACTTGAAACTTAGGTTTCTGAACAGCCTTGTTACATCGTGTTTTGATAATATTGGACCTGATAACCATATGGTTTGTTTAATTGACATCGACGGACTTAAATTTTGTTATTCGATGAAGAGTATTGTTATAGTTTTCGACAACTGAGTTTAAATTTTGACCTAACCATTGGTAATGACCGTGTAAGCTGAATAGTTTGAAGAGGTGAGATTTTAACGTACGTATGACTCGTTCTACAATAGAAGCTTTTTTTACAGAGTGGGTAGAATAATGATTAATATCATATTTTTCTAGCAATTTCTTAAAAGTATAATTATAAAACTCCTTGCCTAAATCAGTTTGTAGATGTTTAGGTGTTCGCGACGAAGTAGTTAAAATCCCTTGCATTGCATTTGTAACGCATTTTTTTTCTTTTGATTTTAAAAAACTTATCCATACGTACTTTGACAAAGCATCTATTACTACTAAAATATATGTATGATTTTTGTTAAACTGCGAATATTTCTGCATATCTATAAGGTCAGCTTGCCACAAATCATCAATTCCTTTTATTATTGTACATCGACGAGGAAAATTTTTTCTTGCTGCTTTGTGGAGTTCGTCGACTATGTCTTTTTTACTGATTTTTTATTTAATTTAGCTTCAATCAAATAATCCACTTCTGTTTTTGTATAAAATAAATTGGTTAAACGATCTGAAGTAACGCTTTCCAAGTTCTTTAAATATAGCTTGACATGAACAAGCACTTTTTCTATTTCATTTTCTAGTTCTTGGACTCTCTTATCCATATAAGCTTTATTCACTGCTTCATCGTCTTCATTTGGAGTTGTTAGACCTTTTAATTTTGATGAATTTAAATCGTAGTGCCCTTTTTCTGTTTTTACTAATGTATCATTGAGGGTATTATTATATTCTTCTAATCTTAAACAGTTATGAACGTGGTGACCAAACTTGTCTATATTCATTGCAGTCTTGATGCGTTGTTCCCTGTTAGTATACTGCTTAATTTACCTGAGACACGCTTCTTATATTCTATGTTTATGATACCAGCTTCATACAGTTCTTCAATTATGGTTATGATTTCGTTATTAACTCCTGTGTTACCCGCGTCCCGTGATGCAATTAATAATTTTAACCGTTCGACCAACTCGTTGGGATCGTCCCAATATATGTAATCAGTATTCTTCTTTAGTTCTTTCATAAGTTTAATACCTTTTCCCTGTGAAAGGCTCTCAACGCTTGTAGTTGCATTTCTAGAGAATTTAAATAAAGGCTTAATAACATTCAAATACTTGAATCCCTTGTTGCTGTTCATTGGCTTAGATGAATTATAATTACGTCGGTGTGCATTAGTTTCTAATAGTAAACATTTATAGTTTTGTAAGTCATCGTCTGTGACTATATCTAAATTTGGTTTCTTTTTATACAATAGTTCTTTTAACCCTTGGGTTTTTTTCAAAGTTTGAGTTCCAATTTTCAGAAATCTTCCATCATCAAAAATACGGGTCTTGCCTAGCATTAATTTACCTCGTTCATTTCTAATTCCGTAAGGAATATCAGTCATTGCTTCAGATGACGTTGACCATGACGATTGATTTTTAACGCTTGGCGACGATTGAAAAGACTTGAACGACTCGTCGCTCACATTATGGTCTTCAGAATGTGATACAACAAGGGTTTGGTTTTTTTGTAACTCCCTATCAGAAGTGTCTTCTTCTACATCACTAATAGTTTTATCATTAGAAGAATACAACGATTCGCAATCACTATTTTTATTTTTTTTAATTATCCGTCTATATTCTTTTTCTACCTTATGATGCTTGTCATAATTCTTACTTGCTAGCAAATTAAGGGGTTGAATTATAGGTTTAAATATAGTTTCTAAGGCCATATTATATATTTAGATATAGAATTTTTCATGTCTTTGATTAATTTAACTTTTCTTTTAACAGCTGCTGCGGACTTAACAATTTGCGTCTTAAGGTTTTTTTCCATTTTAGGTAGGATTCTGCTCAGCTCCAAATCATAAATGAGACTGAATCATCATTAGGTAAACTTTCTTTAAGTATTTTATTCATAACTCAAACTCTAATCGATAACAACCGTTATTTCTCTCACAGTCCTTATTAATCACAAGATAGCTGAACGAATTCTTCCAAACAGCTGAGCACATCTCACGGAATTGAGACCATGACATATCAGACCCAACATGTTCATCATAAACATGTTTCAAATTAATATCGTCTTGTTTAAACAATATAATCAGGTTTGAGTTGTCCCTCACAAGTTGTTTAGGTATCTTGGTATAGGTCTGATTAATATAAAAACAATCAACGTTCTTATGACGTCCCATAGCAAAATAATCTCTGATGTTATTTTGATTTTCACATGCAACGTCGTCAAAAATAATAATCGAATCTGGTAAAGCTTCATGTGGACTCAAGATTTCACTATTATGGTTATATTTGTAGTACGATGTACCCGGCACCATATCTAAAACTTTTTCTAAGTATAAGTATTTAGCTTGATATAAAGATTTAGAATACACATATAGGTTACTAAATCGGAGGCCATCTTCATGCTAATCACACATTCATAATAATAAACTAATTACTAAATTGGTCTTTCCACAATTTGATGGACCACAAACAATACAACGTATTGTGTTCGGCAATAAGTTTCCATGTCGCTTTGGCTCATTTGATGATGCAGGAATAATGTAGTCTAATTTTAATGATTCTTTTTGTTTGACAAATTTCATTGAACTGTTCAACTTGTCAAGACTACTATCTTTCAGGAGTTTCAACTAAATGAGTTTAAGTTTAATTGCTATGATATTTAAATACATCATAATATCTGGTAAATTTTAGGTTAGTTAGTTTGCAATCGGGTAGCGATTCATTGTCATGCTCTCAAGTGGTAAGTAAGTTTAGTTTTATTTGGCAGAAGATATGTGCATTTGTATGTGTATTTATAATTTATTATTAAATGCGTTTAGTACTAAATATTATTATCAGATAGAAATCAATCATACGTTCGAGAAGTGATGTTCACTCCATTCGCTGCTTCACTTTGTTCCACGGTTGTGTTGATTACGCCAGACAGCCCAATAACATTTCCATAAAACCACTTTAGAACGATCAATCGATCGCTGCCTGATGCAAATATTTAATAAAAGACGCTGATGTTTGAAATATTATTGGGATGTCTGGCTTAAAAATCAACACAACCGCGGAACAAAGTGAAGCAGCGAACGAAGTGAGCGTGGTTGTGTTGATTTTTGAGCCAGACTTCCCAATAATATCACTACTTACCTACGTTATTGTATATAATAAATATAACTTTTGTAACTAAGATGGAGAAAAAAAGGCCTCCTGAGCTTCTTGCCAGATTCACGTAACAAAACTTCAACGACATGCAAGCGATTTGATCGCTGAAGTCTCTTTTCGTATTCACGTATCAATCGCACGATTTTGTGTTTAAGCGTATTCACGTGCATTAATCGAAGTTCGATCGTTGCCTCCGTGGTATTCACCTATTATTTTGACGTTTAGTTTTATCGGAATTCAGCGATTACACGTCAAATTAGACAATTTCCAAGTCGTTGGAAAAATAATAATAAACATTTCTGCATGTTTTGTTAACAAAAAGTATTTGAATTTATTTGGTAGAACTGTAATGGCAACATTAAGTTTAAATAGTTTACAAATCGCTGAGTTGCATTCCTATCGAGTAATCGTTCTAGCGAAATGACAGGTGAATACGGATTTGTGACTGTTTTTCAACAGGACGACTTCTAAACGTAAACGACATTTCGACTATTACGAAATACGTGAATCAGGCCACTGCTCTTCTCAGTGGAAGGCTTTCCCAAAACCCGAACTGGTGGTAGATTCAGTAGTTAAGATTTAACTAAATGTTAGTTAGGTATCTGTTATTTTATTAGTTTTAGCCGTCAATAAGTGACTGTGAAGGCATAAATTGCATAAACTATTTGACATTTTATTTAAAACTACCGGCTGGCCTGTTTAAAGGCTTTGTCATACGGCAGCTATTTACAACTCGGGATTTAACACGACATCTATAATATATATACAATACAATATTACAATAATATATTACAATACAATACAATATACACTATAGCTGTCGTGTGAGGTTTCCTGATGATTTCTATGGGAAGATGTAGTAAGATGTAGGTACCGTGATATTCGTGCTATAATGTGCTGTATATTAAAACATCTTTACATTATAACTGCCGTCTGTGAAGGTCTGTATGGAGAAAAACCGGCCTAGTGCGAGTCGGACTCGCGCACGTAGGGTTCCGTCCGTACCATTCCGTCCGAATAAAATAAGTATTCAAGGAGCTCGCTCCCATACAACAAACGTGATTTTTATAGATTTTTTTTATTTTTTATCCAGAACGGGTAAGCGCTAGGTCTTCATCTCACCTGATGGTAAGTGAAAACTTGACCCACCCGGAGAAACATTAACAGTCAGTTTTACTTGGTAGTTATTTATTAAATGTTAAATACAACTTGTTCATGCGTATCGTTTCGCGCGAGCCGCCGCAATGACGCCATGACTGCGTTAGTCAATACACTGTTCATTATGATTTCATTTGAGAGTAACATTATTTTAATAAAATCAAACGTAAATAATATTTTAAAATATAAATAACAAAGTATAACATTAAATTATTAAAATATAATCAGTGTTAATCATCATTTGCTTTCATTCGGCCTTTTCTGACCCTGCACGCGTCCCCGCGTGTAGTATTACAACCAGTAAAAGAATATAATAGTATTAAACATCACACTTAACATAATCTGAAAACATCTAAAACGAAAGAGTCAATAAATTTTCTTTTTGATTTGATCATACTATATTTACACAAAATCATTATAATACAGAATATGTTAAAGTATTGATAAAGTGATTATACTCGTAATATTTAATCAAACTTATTCTCAAGAATCAGTAACGCCACGCAGGGCTAGTAACGCCACACGGGGCTAGTAACGCCACACGAGGCTAGTAACGCCACGCAGGGCTAGTAACGCCACACGGGGCTAGTAACGCCACACGGGGCTAGTAACGCCACACGGGGCTAGTAACGCCACACGGGGCTAGTAACGCCACACGGGGCTAGTAACGCCACACGGGGCTAGTAACGCCACGCAGGGCTAGTAACGCCACACAGGGCTAGTATCACAACCTCTTATTAAAAAAAATTTACAAGATTGCACACTTACAAATTAATCTGTACATTTCAATCGATACTACTGTCATTTGAATCGCTATCTATAGGGTCATTAGAAAATACTAACCATGGGTGAATTTTATCCACCGCAAATATGGCTTTATACGTTGGTTTACCTATTTTCTTAGTTATAGGTGTATCTTCGATCTCGTACCTATCATTTTCTAAAATTCTAACTACCCTGTACGGTCCGCTACATTTAGGAACCAACTTCTTAGATTGTCCAGGTAAAGATCCTATTTCCCGCTCGACCCGAACAAGATCTCCGACTTTGTAAGTATGAGCTGTTTTTCGTCTCTTATCAAAATTATGCTTTTGTTTCTCTTGCTGACTTTTATTACGCTCTGAAACCTCAACCCTAATGTCGTCACGATTTTCGCATCTATTACCTTCGGACACGACGGAATTCATTGCACCATCAGAAATACCAGTAGGTGCGACACCAAATAAAACCTCAGCTGGACTTTTACCTAAAGCTTTGTTTATCGTATTATTAAGGCCCCATTGAACTTTGGGTATCATGATGTCCCATTCGTCATCTGGTCGCTCATGGTTAATTGCAGTGAGCGCGTCAACAATAGACCTATTGTAGCGCTCAATTTGGCCATTGGCTCGAGGTGTCGCGACCGCATTAATGATATGCCTAATATCTTTTTCTTTAACGAAATTTCTAAATTCTCGGCTTGTGAAACTAGTGCCCTTGTCCGTAACCAATTTACGAGGCACCCCAAAAAGGGAGAAATATTCATCAAAGACACATATGGTGGTTTTGCTTTTACAGTTTTTTACAGGCTTTATGTATATAAACTTTGTAAAAGAATCTATAATTGGGAGGATGTAAGAATTACGTCTTTTACTTTGAGGGAATGGTCCACAATGGTCAGCGTGCAACATCTCAAATGGTTTATCAGGTTTAGGTATTGGATGGAGCATACCTTCTTTTGGCCCGCCAGGAAGTTTATTGTGCGCGCAGTTTAAACAAGCTTTACAGTATTTTTTTTAAAACGGCGCATATGTTTAAACCAATAGACTTTTTGTACTCTTTCGTAAGTTTTATCATAACTAAAGTGACCAACATCATCGTGGTTACTCTTAACAATTTGCCACCTCACCGACTTAGGAACTACCCACAACAGCTTGACAGTGTTATCCTTTTTAACAACGCCATACAATTTATTGTTCTTAATAGTAAAATTGTTTTTAATTTCTACAACATTAACACTTTCAGGGTCTTTTATAATTTGTACAATTCGCTGCAGTTCACTGTCAGACTGTTGCACAGTTTGAAGCCACCTTTCGTCGGCAACATCGATTTTATTTACATCCCAACATATATTAAAAATTAGGTCGTCGTCATCACGAGATGGTGGATTTTCTGAGTCAATAGGGTTTCTGCTTAAGGCGTCCACATGTGTCATTTTCGTTCCAGCACGATACTGTATCGTAAAATCAAACTCTTGCATAGCAATCCACCATCTTGCGAAATCCCTTTTAGTCATAGTACTCTTAATTGCGTTGCAATCCGTAACCAGTTTAAAAGTTACGCCAAGCAAGTATACCCGAAATCTATTCAAAGCTGTAATGGCGGCAAGAGTTTCCAACTCATAAAAATGAAACTTTTGTTCTTCAGGAGAAGTTTGACGACTATAATAGGCAATAGGTTGGAGGCCCTTGTCACCATTTTGTAAAAGAATTGCTCCTATGCCTAACTTGCTGGCATCAGTATGTACCTCAAGAGTAGCTTTAGGATCATATAAAGCAAGAATGGGTCGACTAATTAACTTTCCTTTCAGAGTTTCTAAAGCTATCTGTTGTTCTGGGCCAAATCGCCACGGTTCGTTCTTTTTTGTGAGAAGGGTAAGAGGTCTTGCTATCGCTGAGAAGTTTTGAACAAACCTACGAAAATAGCTCGCCAGTCCAACAAACTGACGAACCTCGTGGACATTTTTAGGTATGGGAAATGACTTTACGGCCTCAATTTTAAGCTTTCCCGGTCGGATACCATTTTCAGATATTTCATAACCCAAATACTCAATATTTCTTTGGAAGAAAATACATTTTTTAAGGTTTAGCGTCAATTTTGCCCCTCTTAACAACAGGAATACCTTTTCAAGTTTCTCTAAACCCTTATGTATCGTTTTAGAAGGGATCAGTAAATCATCCATATAGGCCAATGCCAAACCCTGTCCGACGCCATTTAGCATAGAGTTTATGGCTCTTTGAAAAACACTTGGTGCGTTTGCTAATCCGAACGGCATACGATTATATTCGTATAAACCGTCCGGCGTAATGAACGCGGTAAGATGTTTACTATCCTCTGCTACAGGCACTTGATAGTAGCCTGAAGCAAGATCTAAACTTGTTAAGAAACTGTTTCCGCCTAAACAATCTAATTTGTCTTCTATACGAGGCAGAGGGTATTTATCTTTCAAGGTTTTGCGGTTCAATGCTCGATAATCAATACATAAACGTTTTTGTCCATTCTTCTTGTTTACAAGTAAGACGGGGCTAGCATATGATGAAGAACTTTCACGTATTATCCCATTTTCAAGAAGGTCACCTAATATTTCGGACAACTGTTCTTTTTCCTTTAAAGACATGCGGTACGGATTATATACTACAGGTATATCATCTTTAACTTTAATAATCATTTCCGCTAAGTTAGTCTTTCCTAATTCAGATAAGGTCAGAGCAAAACAGTCCCTGTATTTCTGTAACAGTTGGTAAAATTTTACTTCATCTTCGTCCGTTAACGTAACACCGACTTGAATGTCCTCCAAAGGTAAAGAATCTGTTACTTGGGTGGTATTCATGGTCATTCCGACATAAGGTTCTATTTTTTCTTTATAACCTACACCTCTAGCCAACGTCTGACCTTTCAAAATCTCTAAAATATTTTTACTGAGGTTTGAAATCATAATGTATTTTTTA
Organism: Scoparia ambigualis; assembly: GCA_963921215.1. Classification (NCBI taxonomy): domain Eukaryota; kingdom Metazoa; phylum Arthropoda; class Insecta; order Lepidoptera; family Crambidae; genus Scoparia; species Scoparia ambigualis. Next base: position 22,501,723 of record OY992515.1, on the reverse strand, counting down.
TTTTTTTGGAAATCATATAAACCAGGTAAAATAATGTATTTATTTGATTCGCTACCGCAATAACCCATTTCAACAAAAAGTGACCCTGAATATTCTGACGAAGTATTTACTTCAATAGGGGAGGTAACACGAGGTTAAATGATGACTTTATCTTGCGAAATCAGTTTAAACATTAAACAAGCTTCTGAACAACTTACATCCGGTGCTTCATAAAAGATCAGACTATCAGAAGTTTTGTACATAATCAAGTTAGGCAACTCAGTAAATGTTTGTCCAATAATAATATCACATGGCATGTAATGATCCGAAACTATAATTAAATCAATTTTGGCACATACGTCATCAATAGTTACTGTACCCTCAATTTGTCCTAAGGGCTTGACACTTGTATTCCCAAACCCTTTTAGATTTGGAAGTTCTTTATCACTCCGGTAACTACCATATATTTCATTAGCTAAACTTTCTTTTATAAGAGTGCAGTTACTACCTAAATCCACAAATGCTTCCTTTTCGAAACCATTTAAATTTATATTTTTGAAATATTTATCACTAACTGTACAATCTGACCCAATTCGCATCACGGTTTTATCATTAGATGAAGAAGTAATTTGTAAAAGGTTACTAGAATTAATACCGCTGTCAGAAGAATTAACAAAAGTCTGACTTCTATTATTTCGACAATCTTTAGCTACGTGCCCCACTCTCCGACATATACTACACCTCTTCATGGGTTTTTTTTCATTTAGTGCGAATATGTCCTGCTTCCCCACAATTAAAACAAGTTATCCCAGGTTTAATAACTTCAAAAGTACTAAATGATGAGTTTGACTGCTGTGCCGAGTCTTTGTTCCACGATACTTTACGCCTTTGTAAAGCATATCCATCGCTTTGTACTAAGGTACGAAAAAAGTTGCTCTGGCTCATCGAAACAACATGCATTTGCACTCATCCTAATAAATTTGTCATCTATGCCGTGTACTAAACACCCTACAGCCTTGCGTCCAATAATTTCGCACTTGTTGATCAAAATCATCTTTTCATAATAATATATATTCAAGGGTTGGCCTATTTTACAACGTAGTTGTAACATTCGCTGAAGAAGATCACCATAATTCTCCGTGGAAGGAAAAGCAGACTTTAATTTTTCTATCCATTGCGACCAGGTATAAAGAAGGGATGGAAGCCCCTGATACCATCTTTTAGCCAGGCCAGTTAATTTAGCCAATGCGAAATGACAAATCTGGACTTCATTCCATGAGTATATAGTCGCGCATTCGTTTACTTTATGTATCCAAGACTCAATGTTTTGAGAACCATCATTAGGGTCAAACTCAGGAATAACGTTTATGTGGGTAAATGATTGTGGGGGTATTGCAAAATTACTCGTGTTAGTTTCTGAGGTTCGAGCATTATTTGACTCTAAAACATTCGATGAAACTTGATCGCGTATATTGTTACTATGTGGATTTATTACTTTTCATTGTTGAGCCGCATTTACTAACGGGGGTGTTAGCCGTGACCTACTTGAACTGTGAGTAGACCTTGATGACTTAGATTTTCTAGTTTTCTTTGAATGCTTGTGAGACCGCCTCTTATTATTATGCCTAGATCGCTGTTTAGACATTTTACTTCGCTTGTAACGCTCACTATCATTAGTTGATGATGAAATAATCGAGCTAGAGCGGCTCGAATGACGACGACGGCGATGATTCGAAATCTTACGTTTACGTGACCTAGAACGCCTTTCAGACCCCATAGTTAACGAGTTAATTTAGCTTTAAGTTGTTTAATTTCTAAATAAAGAAATATACTTGTACCTTTTTTTTTAAATAAATAGAAAGGCTTTGTCTCCCTGATAAGGTAAGACAACTTTTACATCTTTATCTTAATACGATAACGTTAAGAAATCATAGTACTTAATAAATAACTCACAACAAAACAAATGCAAAACAAAATCTCATCAAATGAAAATCAAGTAAGCAGAATGTGAATAGTATCTTATCTCTTATTATAACGACACTCTGAATGTATCAAATTACACTTAGGTAATTAGTATTTTGCAACGGTCAACTAAAATTAATGGTAGGGTATTTTTTTTTAGTTTCATAAGAAAAATAGAAATTTTTTGATGTCAAGAAAAGTATTACAATAAACTGTAACAACAGATTGAAATACAATAATCACAATTAAATCTTAATTGTACACAGGTTACCCTATAACATAAAGAAAAACTTGTGTTTAACTCAATCAGTACAAAAGTTAAACATTACATCATAGAGTACTTTTGGTTTGAATGTCACACAGCGTTGGTCACTGCACTCCAAACCGACGATATGGTAGTATTGTATTGCTTGAATTCCGTAATACTTATTACACCAACAGTTAGATGAGTAGGTAGATTTTTATGACTCACGGTTTTATCGGGCAGGATTCAGCTTAATGTTTCCTGCCTTCAGGCTTGCGTCGCGTTCATCCCACTTCTGATTGAAAACTTGACCCACCCGGAGAAACATTAACAGTCAGTTTTACTTGGTAATTATTTATTAAACACTTGACCGTCATTAGAAGCTTATAATATTGAGATAGGCATATCCGTTTCCCGTCGTATTTTCCTTCTCTTTCTTCCGGTATATCGCTGTCTCTCTCGCTCATCCCACTCAGTGGCGTCACCAGGTTGCGCGGTGGGGGAACCAGGAGATTTCACACCCGTGCCCATTTGTTCATCATTTGGCGTGAAATTTCCCGTCGGCGTAACTTGTGCACTACATAGTGATCAAGTGACAAAGAAATATAATTATTTTTATTTAAACTGCAACACAGTTCTCGTGAGTTTCTACAATACACGTGAGTACTTAGAATAGTTTCTTAACTTAACGGTGTTACCGTTCGCTGAATTTATAATTTAAACTTATCTTCTATATCAAACTTTTTATTTTACCCGCCAGAGATGTAGATACACCTTTTCTTTTAAGATAAGAAAGCATTCGAGTAAAGATAGTATTTTTAAAAGTGTTTTTTGTGTTTAATACGTGGTATCTACCCTCCAGGCACTTTTTCTTTTTATTTTAGATAAGAAACCGATAATTAGTGCTTACATTAGATAATGAGAAAAATGAATTGTAGCTAAGCGGCTATAGCTAGTCCTTCTAACAATCCCGATCGCATCGGCGAAGGTTGAGTTCGAGTTAGTCGTCATCGTTCAAAGAAGCATGGTCATCGTACCTACCCGCCTTTCATGACGATAACGACAATGTGTCTGCTTTATCGGACGTTAGAGGAAATCTTACAACGATTGTTGCACCTCGCAGGTGTTACCAATACTGACTAAAACAGTTAACAATTTAAATATTCCGTGTAGTGATCTAGATTTGATTTTTGATTTTAAAAGTAAACTAAAAGAGCCAGCTAGGCCTTAAGCACCAATATTCTGATAAATTGGTGCACAACCAATAACTTTTGGTATTTTAAAACTAAAAAGATATTTTTAATAATTGTCTGCGCAGTTTACTAGTTGGTCGCAGACATCTGATGCCTCTCATAAAGGTCTTATTTTCAGTGGTGATTAGGTTGTAGACTGAAACTATAAATATACGAAAAGAGGATAGGTACTCATAAAAATGTAAAAGACCCTCTAATGCTTGCTACTTTGAATAAGATTTTACCTTCAAACACACATTTGTTTAATTCTGAACAGATTACAGTTGCATTTAAAAAAAAAAATTGTTTTGTTGGAAAACTTTTTGGCCAGTTATTAAATACTAGTACTGGGAATGCCTCTCAAGCAAAACCTGTACTAACAACAAACGGTTACCTTTCGCAAGGGCAAACTTCTTATAGTGTACCATCGCGTTGTTCTTCTGGTTCATGGGACAGACACACGCACAGCATGCTGTGAACCGCCGTCGCAGGGCGCTTACCAAAATTAATGTCCTCCGCAAGGACATACTTATGGCAGCCACGAACCATATCGTGGCTATAATCTGCCCGCCCTCGCAGGGCGCTTACCAAAATCAATGTCCTTCGCAAGGACAAGGCAGCCACGAACCATATCGTGGTAATAATCTGCCCGCCCTCGCAGGGCGCTTACCAAAATCAATGGTTATTACATGAGTGTTCGCGGTTTTGCGAGAAGATGCATATATGTTAATATAATGCTAAATGTACCTTATTTAATTTAATTTGATTTTGAATAATATGTTTAATTATTGTAATTGGTTTTTTAACCGTTTTAATAAAATTTAATAAATAAATGTCCTCCGCAAGGGCATGCTTATGCGGTTATGCCAGCACGAACCATATCGTATCTATAAACCGCCCTCGCAGGGCGCTTACCAAAATCAATGGTAATATTACTTGAGTGTTTGCGGTTTTTGCGAGAAGATGCATGTATGTTAAAGTTATGCTAAATGTCCCTTATTTTATTTGAATTTGAATAATACGTTTAATTGTTGTAAATGGTTATGTAACCGTTTTTAATTAAATTAAATAATAAATGTCCTCCGCAAGGACAGGCTTATGCCAGCCACGAATCACATTGTGGCTATGAACCGCTCTCGCAGGGCGCTTACCAAAAACAATGTCCTCCGTAAGGACATGCTTATGCCAGCCACGAACCACATTGTGGCTATGGACCGCCCTCGCAGGGCGCTTACCAAAAACAATGTATTCCGCAAGGACATGCTTATGCCAGCCACAAACCACATCGTGGCTATGAACCGCCCTCGCAGGGCGCTTACCAAAATCAATGTCCTCCGTAAGGACATGCTTATGCCAGCCACGAACCACATCATGGCTATGAACCGCCCTCGCAGGGCGCTTAATAAAAACAATGTCCTCCGCAAGGACATACTTATGCCAGCCACGAACCACATCGTAGCTATAATATAAACAACGGAGGCTGTTCTTACTTTCGATCCCATCAGGACAAAAACGTCCATCTTCTCTGCTAACAGAGGTAACGAAAGACGTAGACAATGACGCTCCGAAATTTCGAGCCGGTCAATTTGCACTTTATCGACACCGTTGGGACTAAATAGGTGCTCCAAGTTTTCTATCATAACACAAAGGTATCGAATACCGTTTTATCTGAAGCCATCGCTCAAGGTTCCAAACGTTACAATCGACAGTTGTTACACGCTTGTATCGGACAAAATGTCTGCAATGCTGACACAGATGAAGGAACAGGTTTCTAGAAACAGTAATTTTTTTTTTTTTTCCAAACTTCGTTTTAACCCAGTTATTAGTACCAAAGAGCACTCAAGAAAGGTCACTCCGTCCAAATTTTTAACCTGAAGTCGTTAAATTATTATATGATTTCTGGACTGTGTACGGCCAAGAGACGAGATGTACAAATTACTTTTCTCAAACCTAGGTACTACCATCTGACTATAGCCAAATCCCACAATGGTTTCTTCGTCTGTTCTACAAAGGCGAATTACTAAAAATTATTTGCCTTCCATTTGAGATGAGCACGGCAATGTTTTCTTAGACTTTTATCTTATAGACATAAAGACCAGATGGTTCTGTCTAGACATGCCAACATTGTAATAGAAACACTTACTTATTTTGGTGTCCACATAAACTTCAAAAAGTCTGTTTGACCGCCCTCGCAGGGCGCTTACCAAAATCAATGTCTTCCGCAAGGACATACTAGGATACATGGAGGAATCACAAACGTCCATACATACCTACATATACTCACGACTGTTATCCCCGAAGGGTTAGTCCGAGACCAGGCAATGAGGACCGCAAAAGCAGTCCTCTGCCATAGTCTACGTTTCACCAAATGATAACTGCACATGTACGTGACAAGTGATGAGCCTATCGCCGCTCTATACTGTTGGATGTATGTGCAATCTATGGTCCGTTAGTCGCCTTTTACGATACCTAAGAGGAGAAATTGGGCGGTAAAATAGACTCTACCTTACGATGTAGTTAAATGTATTGGTAGCTAAAAATTATCAGAAACACCAATACATATACCTCCACCAACATTCTTTTTGACAACCGTTGCTTCAGGATTGGGGGGTCACAACTCAACAATTCTGCCCTATCGGGAAGGTGGAGTGCATCCGAACAAAAGCTGCACTGCAATCAAAAAGAAAAGCGGGCTATTCTAAGTCTTAAAATTACAAGCATCGAACACGAAGCCTGCGACAATTTTATTTTAATCCTCCAAATTGCCAACCAACCAACAAATGACCACCAACCAAATTGTGGTCAAAATTCATTACATTCCAGGGAAATTGAACAGCCATGCAGATGAACTGTCTCGACAAAGCCAAGGTCTAGAGTGGCATCTACTGCCAGAATTCACACAAACGATATTCGCGAAGTGGGCCTGGCCAGTAATTCACCTGGTTGTATCCAAGAACGCTCGAGTAGTGGGTAAACTATGCAGATTTATCTCAATGATTACGAATCGATGTTTCACAATGCTTTCAGCCTGAAGTAGAACGCTTCCCTCTGGCTTGGAAATTCGCACCACCTTCCCTCATCCCCCGGGTGCTAGCACACCTCAACAGGAATTTATCTGATTGTGGTACCCCTTGCTGCCTCATTCACAGTATGGAATTCGAAACGTAGACGCCTGGTAGACATAACCACAGGCCTGCTAACCCCCAAGGTTCAAGACATGACGTTGAAATTTGGTGTGCTTAAATGATATATCGTTATGGAACCACAAGCAAATTTCTCTACTCAAGCGTCCGGTTATTATAAAACCATATGAGCACTTGTGCTTGGTCCAGTAGTACAGAAAGGGCGTTAGCAGCAGCAGCGGCGCCATCCACACGCGGAACGCGTACCAAATGGGTCCAGTCAGTCCAGTTTTTGGCAGATTTACACTTAATATTTTAAATCTTTCTTACAATACTATACACTACCATAAATTGTCGTTTCTACTTTATGCAGCGCACAATTGTATGGAAATCTTAGGGACGAGGTAATAGTTAAACATGTTTTAAAATCAATCTCAATTAAACATTTAAAAACAACAAAACCTCCTTTTTCCAGGTTTTAGTAATATTAGTCTGTAGACCTTTGTAATGTATTTCAAACCTAGAATCAACTAGTTCGTAACACTGCAATATTATTGTCGCATTGCTCCTTTGTTACCTTGCTGTGGACACCAAACATTATTTTGTTCAGGACAATGCAGTAATATTATGGCGACAGTTTGGGTCAAAAACTAACTGTAGGGACTACAGACAAACAAGCTAGAAATTGCTACTGGTTAAAAGGATCAATAAATATTGTACAAAATGGCTAAACTAATTTATTTAAAACTTCGAGTGGTTCACCTGTCACCTGTTTCAAGCACTGTGGTAGCTAGATGGATATTACAGCCACACCTGGTTGTGTTTTGCTCCGCTGTAGCATCTACAAACTAGATTGATATGATTTACCCATTGAGGATATACTAACTATTGGTAATTGGAGATTAGTTACTTAATACTTTTCACAAGGTTTATTGTCGTGAAATATTGATTCAGGCGTCACGAAGTTTTTCATTTTTTATTTTTACCCTCTAAAGTGATTGAAATCAAATAGTAAACAATATTTATTTCCTAATAATAATGTTCGTTTACATGGTTTACAAGCTAAATTATTTGATTTTTCATCAATGACTGGCCAATTATTTTCTTACATGACTTAAATTGTAAATAATTAGTACTTAATTTATAACTTTTTGTTTAAACCATAATCATATGATTAACTCTCTCGCACTTATTGTTTAATTTATTTCTCACATTGGCGTTTTCACCAGGCGATAACAAACAGGTCTCAATATTATAAGCTTCTAATGACGGTCAAGTGTTTAATAGACGCGTTTTACCTGAAATAAAACGCATATTAAATACTTACCTCATTAGAAGCTTAGTTTTTATTTCCGCCTGGTGCTTAATGCATATTTCGACGCAATGATGAACAAATGGGCACGGGTGTGAAATCTCCTGGTTCCCCCACCGCGCAACCTGGTGACGCCACTGAGTGGGATGAGCGAGAGAGACAGCGATATACCGGAAGAAAGAGAAGGAAAATACGACGGGAAACGGATATGCCTATCTCAATATTATAAGCTTCTAATGAGGTAAGTATTTAATATGCGTTTTATTTCAGGTAAAACGCGTCTATTAAATGTTAAATACAACTTGTTCATGCGTATCGTTTAGCGCGAGCCGCCGCAATGACGCCATGACTGCGTTAGTCAATACACTGTTCATTATGATTTCATTTGAGAGTAACATTATTTTAATAAAATCAAACGTAAATAATATTTTAAAATATAAATAACAAAGTATAACATTAAATTATTAAAATATAATCAGTGTTAATCATCATTTGCTTTCATAAGTGACGATAAGGCCGAAAGTGGAAGCGCGTTTCACCCGGAATCCTCGACCACTGAATAACTGGCTATCTCAAACTGCCGAAACACAACAATGCTATAAACAGCGTTGTTATGGCGACAGACTTAGATAAATAAATAAATAAATGTTTTTAAATAAATGTTTTTTTATTTTCTCATCACATAGTAGGTAATAGTTTAATATAACACAATACAACATCGGGTGGTGACACTTTGTGAGAGACTGGAGTCTGAGCTGGGATAAACCTGTCAAACAGAACTCCAGGCTCCCCTCCCTCCCATTTAAATTGTACAACAATTAATCATCTTGCAATGAGAACCTTTAAATAATAAAAATGAAAAAAACAAAAACAACAATATAGTATGCGGGTGTGTGTGTGTGTGTGTGTGTGTGTGTGTGTGTGTGGGGGGGGGGGGGGGTGTGTGGGGGGGGGGTGTGTGTGTGTGTGTGTCAGTGAGTGAGTGTGTGAGAAAATGCGTGTGTGAGTGCGTGTGTGTATGTGTGCGTTTGTGGGGTCTGTGTGTGGGGGGTTGTAACCTCCCCATCTTTCTATAATTTCTATACCTAAATCTAAACCTAAATCTAATGCCTTTCACACCTATATGCCTAGCTACCTTATAATACATACACACATCCTCGCCGCTTTCACCTTAACTTAACTTATTATCTAATTCTTAAAACTAATTAACCTAATTTATCTACAATCTAATGGTTGTGTTTGGAGTTTTTGTTTAGTGCGTATTGTTTGTATGATGATGAAACCTTAGCATAGCTTAATTCTATTTGCAGTGAATTTCAGTCAAGCAATGTAATATTATAATAACTACTATTTTGGCCAGATCGTCTAGTGAACCCTCCGTTGTTAACCGCATTTAAGTAACTCAAGTTCTTTCGTGAAAGTTTAGTAATTGGCTTATCCCTGTGTTAAATTATTTTCTCCTGACCTAATTACCTACAAGTCTATAAATCATAACATAAATATGTGTAGCCTAGCAATGACTCCGTCTGAACTGTGACCTAAATCCTTCACTGCAGCTGCGGGGAAGATTTGTAACCACTCAAAGGTAATCAGATGATAGCTTAGCTTGTAGGTATTATTATTTATTATCAGTAGCATGATACATAAGAAGCCTGGTGCAATTTATATAAAGGTTTAGTGGAATTATAAAAGTCTTGTGGAAATATAAAAGTCTTGTGGAAACATAAGAGTCCTGTGGAAGTTTAAAAGTCCTGTGGAAATATAAGAGTCTTGTGGAAGTTTAAAAGTCTTGTGGAAACATAAGAGTCTTGTGGAAGTTTATGAGCTCCAACCGCCGCTCCATAGCGTGCCATTACATCTCATTGTTTAATTATGGCCCCGTCCACTTTGGCTTTAACATTAATTATCAGCTTGTAGCTTTAATTCTTTCAAACTGAGAATTTACATCTCCTCTCAAAATCTAATTTCATTTTACATTATGAACTATGTGTTAGCAATTTAAATTCTTATTATTCCACATAAATCAATAGAGTTTATCTCAAGGCTTGCTATCATCCAAATATCCTTTTCACATTAAGAACTTAATTATTCAATGCAATAACTTATATTCAGTTCTATAAAGGGTGGATAATTTAATCAAACGCCACTTCAGGCGGTGGCTAAAGTAGAATGCTATTAATACAGGTAAAATTACTTTTAATTACTCTTAGTATTTATTATACAGGTCTTGTAAAGTTCCAATATAACTACATTGGATTGGCTGCATTGGCAGATTATCACATCTTAAGTTTATTAAAGGATGTTTAATTCATTCAATATCCTTGACTTTAGGAAGTGAACTTAAATAGAATACTATCATTTGAAGTAAATTACTTTGGGTTACTCTTAGTGTTCATTATACAGATCTTATAAAGTATAAGTACATCTCAAGTTTATTGAAAGACGCTTAACTTATTCAACATCCCTGACTTTTAGGAAGTGAACTTAAGTTAATTATTTTTCCATTAACTTCCACCCTCTGTCTCTCAGACTGAGTGGTTAATTTGATAGACTACTAAATCATAGTCAATATACTTTTAGTAGGTAGTAAATTAGGTAGTTAATTATCCCTGTTAATCATTGAATCATTTACATTTAGAAGTTATCTTTTACTCACTTTAATAGATATAAATTAGACTGTACTAGGTATTAGTCTGATTGATTAGATTGTTCCCATCAAATATTTCTATGTTTCATATTATTAGAAGTAAGTACTTACATATCTTAAGAGGTCTATTCAAATGGTATTAGTAGACCATTGTCAGGCTAATTAGCTGGTTGTTATCAATCAATTATTTCTATGTTTCAGATTATTAGAAGCTCATAGCTTGCAATGTCTTCTTTCAACGACTTATCCTAGGTTCTAAACTGGTTTTAGTTGTTCAGTTTGTATCAGCTTATTTTTGCTAATAGGTATCGGATGTAAAATTTTCCATACTTTGAAGAGTGTAGCTATTTTAAGGCCGTATTGTACCTCAGGGAAAGCTAAAAAATGCCTGTTTGGTCATTTCAGTATTAGAAATCAAACATCACAGTACGGCTAAGCTAATTTGCTATAACTTTTAATATTTTTCTTGTAATAGGAAACCAGTCTAGACTTTTAGGTATTCCAAGTAATGATGGTACAATATTATCATACTTCTGTTAATTATTTAAAATGAATAATTAATTGGTAACAACTTTAGGAAAACAATTAGAATTTTACCGGCCTGCGGTAACAGATTACTTGCCTAGCTAGGACCCACATCACTTCATCATAATTTTATTTAGCGCCGTAACTTAATTATCCCTACCTTATTGGTCTGAATTAATAACTAACCATATATATATCCGCCTAGCTATAGATTCCTACAACTTTCCTCACTTGAAAATGCCTATATTTTTGTCGAACTAACAGTCCCTACTTGTGTACCTTGCAATCTAGGCGAAAGCCTCATTTAACTTAAATTCGTGATGTGTGGTGAGAGTCGCATTGCCCCTGAAAGCAACTAACTCCTAAATGTTCTATCAGTCGAGCCAGTATACTCAGTGTGTTATTTTCCTATCACTACACTGTATGTACGGAGGTAGACTCGAAATTGGACTGGGTCATACGGGTCTACCTCCAGCTAAATGGTGTCTGACCTATCTTCAACTTTCACTAGGGAGACAACTGTCTCTCCCCCATTACTCCTTTATTGTTTAGCGTAATAATGGAAAACGCCGATCTTATTAAATACAATCAAAGATCATCCAGACCGAAGTCTGTTGAAAGGTACATAGGTTTTCGTTGCCACCGTTACGCGTTTCCGCCGATGTACCCCGGAATACTTCATTCCGTTAACGGATTCGAGTTGCGACCGCAATAGTTTTACTTTATTAATCACTTTCAATTTCAGAAATCTTAATTAATATCGCAGCTCGAATATCACTTAGCGCACTATCAAAGCTCGGACACTATTTTCCCCGTATGAGTAGTACCGCACTCTTAAGTTGGACCGCACCGCCGACGTCCCAAAATTGAATGCCCGCTAATTTTCCGCCCTTTTCCCAAGCATCCTAACTTTCGCGCCACGCGCCCTAGACATTTCCCCGCGCGAGTCCGCTTTTCTTCCCTTCAACCAATCGCTAGCTGTTTCCCCGATGCCCCCCGCCTTCGCGTCCCGCCACGTGGAGCTATCATCCGACCTCTCTTTCTGTCTTTTTCTCAACCTCTCGCTCGCTCATTGCCGCTTTCGCCGCGCAATTCTAAAATTTTTCCATAATCTAACCAAATCTCGTCCGATAGCCAATATTTCATCTTTGAATATCTAAATGTAGCCTTCTATTAACAATTCCCTCTTAATAATCCTCCACTTAAGCCAATAATCCTATATTTTGGGAAATTATCAAAAGTTCCGTATTCCGACCATAGATGGCGTCCGCCCGTAGGTGAACCACTTTGCCGACTCGCAAAGCCCCGCGAAATTCAAAATAAAGATAAAGTCCTAGTCAACCTAGCAACCTTACGCGAAGCCCAAGTAAATGACTTCCGCTAGACGGCGCCTATGTCGCAAGGGACGCGCAGAGCAGTCCCCGCGAAATTCAAAATAAAGAAGTCAAACTAGCAACCTTATGCGAAGCTCAAGTAAATAACTCACGCTAGATGGCGCCTATGTCGCAAGGAGCACACAGAGCAGTCCCCGCGAAGTTCAAACTAAAGATAAAGCGTTAGACCACGGACCATTATTCTGAACTAGTTTATTATTCCCTTTTTCATGCTTATTATATTAATGGTGCTACGCACTAATATTTATGTTAGTGCTACTCCCACACATTCCTTACTAACGGACGGATACCATTCATTCTGTACCGTTACAGGGTTTGTGTTTGTGTGGGTGGATGTAGTACACTTGATGAATGTCCATTTGAGTGAGTGCGTACTCAATATATAGGTTTAATAAAATCTTCTACGTGTGCTGGATCTAATTCTAGAAGGAAATTTGAGAGAATCGGTTTTAATTTGTAATTGGTTAATTGTTTTATTTTTACCTATCCTACCGCTAAGTTTATTTTTGTATATAGTTTGGGAGCTACGTAGTTATAGAACCTTTGGACAAAGCGGCTATTTACTGCAGGGCTGGGGCATCTCAAAGCTCTTTTGTTCAAATTTGGTAGTTTTGGCACCGTAAGTCGATGGTATCTACGCACACACTGGAAAACAAATAATTTGCGTGCTGTCAAAACTTTAGCTTTTTTGTAAACCAGAGTTATTGGGTGTCGCTTTGGAAGATGCATTAGGACTTTAAGTAAAGCTCTTTGTGCTCTTTCTAGTTGTAGAAAATATGTTGGCATAGCAGCACCCTAAACACAGATACAGTAGCCAATAAGACATTCACATAGTGCTTTATATGTTCTCAAAAGCAATTTAAGATCAGCTACTTGCCTTAAATTTTTGAAAACAAACATAAGCTTCCTTATCCTACTTGCTACTAGGGATAGGTGGTGGTCCCACTTCAATTTGTGATCAATTAGGACTCCGAGGTATTTTATATTACATACTCGCTCGAGAGTGAGGCAAGTACACGTTGAAACATTTTGAAGATTAGGGGTTCGGTTACAAGGGTACGTATGAATCAGAAAGCTAAAATTAGGGCCTGGTTCCGATGCTTTAGTCATGCCAAAGTAGAGATACTTTGTTTTGCCTATATTAGGCGACAAAAGGTTATCCTCCAGCCAGGTAGTAACAGCACACATGCCATGTTCTACCACATCTTGAATCTTTTTAGGATCGGGGCCATGGAATATCAAAGCAGTGTCGTCGGCGAACATCAGAATATCCGCTCCAGGAATCTTGAGTTTACACAACTCGTTTATATAAACTAAAAATAAGGACGGTCCGAGCGTACTGCCTTGCGGAACTCCGTATGTGCAGACGGCGCCACCGCTAAGTTTTCCATCGATCCTAACACACTGCCTTCTGTGCGTGAGATAGTCCTTAAACCACTGGTACGTAACCCCCCTTACACCTATGTTCTCAAAACGTGCTAGCAGAATTGGTATGGATAATGTGTCAAAAGCTTTTTGGAGATCCAAAAATACACCAACACATCTCCTACCTGCATCAACATGTCCCAAGATAAGTGTCACAAGTTCCATAACCGCATCTTCAGTGGATTTGTTAGACCTGAAGCCAAACTGATTATTTGATAAAATGTTTTTAGACTCTAAATATTTTATTAACCTTTTATTAACCATATTTTTAATTACTTTAGTTAAAGTTGTCAAAAGAGAAATTGGTCTGTAGTTCGTAGGTAATTTCTTGTCACCAGCTTTAAAAACAGGGGTCACTATCGCTTTTTTTAGCTGTGTCGGAAATATGCCACTTTCGAAGCTAGTATTACACAAGTGACTAATTGGTTCAGCTAATACATGGCTAGACTTTTTAAAGAGATCAGTGGCTATATTGTCGCAACCTGCAGCACTGCTAGATCAGAGGCCATTAATTGTAGTAATTACTTCATCAGAAGTAACTAAATACAATGCCAAAGAGTTCGGGACTTTGTCATTAGTTTTGGCTAAGTTTGCAAGATCTGCATCTGTTTTGTTGAGCTTTTTGAGAGTAGAGCTAGCTAGCGCAGGACCTATCGATGTAAAGTAGTGATTGATCTCGTCTAACGACTTTGCATGTGTATTCGTTATGTTCAATAGCTCAGTCGATGTGTCCCTGGTTTTGTTCATATTACACACCTCCATAATTGTCTTCCAAGTTTCCATTGTATTCCCTGAATATTTGTGAAACAGAGACCGATAGTACTGTTCTTTAAGTGTTTTGACAATTTTAGAACACCCAGTCGCGATATTTTCTGTAGTAAAGATTAAGTTCATCATTGAATGAAGTTTTTAACTTTTTATGAATTTTGTCTCTTTTACGCAGGGACCTTACTATTCCAATAGTAATCCAAGGCTTAAGCGGTCTTTGTCTTCTACTTAATTTGGTATTTATAGAAAAAGTTGATGTGCAATGCTGTATTTCATTAATTAAAAAGTCAGTGAGCCAATTAGGATTAGTATTTTCGTAGAATTCCTGCCAATTTACTTTCTGTAGATATTCTAGAATAGCATCATAGTTAAGTTTTGTTTTATTTATTTTTGTTTTAGGCTTTACAATGTATTCTAAATCATTGACATATAATAGAATCGGGGAGTGATCGGTAATCTGAGTATACTGGTAGGCTATTGTTTGCCAAGCGCCAATACACCTGACCATAAAATGATCAAGGCAAGTTTCTGAAGGTTGTCTTGTAGCACAGGTAATACCTGACGTAAATCCAAAAGTTGCCATTAGATCAAGATACTCAGTTGCATAAGTGGATAGATGGTTCAGACTTGTATCAATATTTACATCACCAGTTACAATGATGTTTTTTGATCTAACAGATTTTAGTAACAGTTCTAGAGTGTCCAGAAATAATGTAGGATTTAAAAATGATGGCGGGCGACACAAGCAAATAATGGTGACATCATCACCTAGGGTAACAACCAGGCAATTTGCTTCACTAACTATCGTTGCCTCAGTAACAGTGGCTTTAATACCGTCCCTAATATAAATGACTACACCGTCGTTTTTTATATTGAAACTATTTTTGGTATAGTAAGCACTATAGTTACATACAGAAGGTGGTGTAAAGTTTTCATTTGTCCAACATTCACTTAAAACCATAATATCTATCTCTATATCAATACAAGAAACAAACATAAGGAAAATGTCTAAATTTTTATTTATACTTCTTATATTTCGGCTCACAATGCAAAGCTTCTTATTAGCAGTTTTTAGCGATAAAACTTGAGAGGTAATAGCGGGATCAGTGAGTTCAATTGTCTGAACTGTATCAGTATTATCGACATTACCTATTTGATTGAATGTTAATTATAACTAAATAGTGCAACTGCAGTGCGCCTACTTGGAAGGTATTATTTATGTAATATAAACAAAAATAAAATAACCTCCAGTACAAAATAGCACTTTTGTAGTGATATTTAAAAATAACAGTATAAGTGAATCCACGATTATTTGTGTATTTTTATTTAGTTTTACCAATAGGTGTAGGTACTTAGAATTTAAATAAATTACATTACAATAAATTACAATATATTAAAGATAAGATGGTGGTAGCTAGCCAGGCGGACTTAACAGCCCTACCACCAACTAAACCGAGCACACAAATATATACCCCCCGATGGGAATCGAACCCGGGACCTCTGGGTCTAAAGCCGGTGGCTTAGCCACTAGACCACAGAGGCGGTTAAGCACTAGAATGTGCGAGTGCGAGTTGCGTCTGCCCAGAATGAACATAGACTGATCGACCTACAGACGTGTGAACAGCTCGTGAAAATTCATCTGCGTATGCATCTGCCAATGTCCGCGGACGCATCTGTAGACGTGTAGATGAGACTTAGTAATAAGGTCCCGTTTTACTCTTTGGGTACGGAACCCTAAAAATGGCATGAGTTGAGTGAGTTTCTTGTCAGCATTTCTCAGTTTAAGGCTCTCCCAAAACCCGAACTGTTTTAAGATTCAGTAGTTAAGATTTAACTAAGTAAATGTTAGTTAACGTTAAAAATGATAGTCATTTATTAGATTTGTAGAAGAAGTGAAAAAAAAGTAAACAATAACACTAATGACGTAATTTCCAAGAAACAGTTGTCATGGATGTTTGCGCGATAATGATCATACGCGTTTCCAGCGAATCCAATTAATACGAGAATGCAAATTCGCGGTCAACACGATTTCATTCAATCGTAGTAATGTGGAAAGGTTTGTAAACACTTTGGAACGTGTGGCGTATAATAGCAAGGGTCAATGCTGGCAGTCCTGAACATTTTTTTTATTTAGTACGGAAAGCACTTGGACTTCATCTCACCTGATGATAAGTGACGATAAGGCCGAAGGTGGAAGCGCGCTTCACCCGGAATACTCAAACACTTATCTCTAAACTGTCGGAGAACACAGGGGAGGTATTTCGGGCGCTTCTCTCTCGCTCTCTCGACGGTACGACGATGGTAAGGGACGGGTATAACAGAGAAGCGGCGCGAATAATCGCGTTTTATATTTAAAAAAATTGATAGATGTAATAAAATAAAAACGATCGGTTATAAATCCTCAAGTTATCTATGAACTTCATTTAAGTAAATGACTCATATTATCAAATCACTTATTTTTAGAATAAAACCTAGAAAAGTAGATAAAATGACACAAAAATATGTAACTTTGTGAATTTATATCGAGCCAACTTTATCAAATCGTGTTTCCATCGAGTAATAATTTTCACTGATTTTAATTTTACTGTTTACTACTACAAAAATAATTCTAAGAACGTGTTATTTTAATTTTTCACTAACAGCCTTAACGTTGTTGTTATGGCGCCAGACTTTAGATAAGATGGTGGTAGCTAGCCAGGCGGACTTAACAAGCCCTACCACCATACTTACATATCATCACGACTACTATCTCCGAAGGGTTAGTCAGAGACTAGGCAATGAGGACAGCTATAAAGCAGTCCTCTACCATAGTCCACTTTTCACCAAATAGCGGCTGCACAAATGTAGGTACTCTGCGTGACAGGTGGTGAGCCAACTTCGCTCTATGCTTATGGATGTGTGTGCGGTCTTTAGTCCGTTAGTAAAATGACAAAAAAAAATCTATCTCCCATACTATTGTCGTCAGAAGATCGGGCAGTTTTGTATGGGAGGTCGAAATTTTTTTGTCATTTTTGCACATAGGTTTCTTGGGGAAAGATGTTCAGTTTCATTGGTGGAACTCACGCTTAAAAGAAAAATTTAGGTGGTATAAGAGATAACATTCTTAGTTTTTTATTTCAAAAAAGTGCCATCGCGAATTTATTTAAATCTTTCTCTGCAATTTTGGGTTTAATTAAAAAGTTAAACAAAATTTACAGAAAGCGAGGCCGCTACGAACTATGCCAATAGCTATTCTACACTATTCAGTATGTCAAAATTGTTAATGTATTTTTGTTTCTGAGATCAAGAACGCCAAAATTGGTCATTTTTAGCAAAAATCACAGTAGAGATGTAATGACCCTCTACGCCTATCCATCAATTGTAGTGACAAGTGACAACTTAATTTTGATAGGGGCGTTTGCCCTGCAGTATGACAGTTTATTACAAGCTATTTACTTATTTACCAGGTTTAATGTAAACGGGGGAAAACGGCTAGTAATATCCTCATTGCATCACACATGCAATTTTAATCAGGATTTTAACCTCTGTCATTCAAAACAATAGCCAGACGCGAATGCATTACTTCGTAGTTCAATGTCCGAGCAGCGATTATATATGATTAACGATAATATCGTAATAACCGTGTCGCGTACGGTGGAAGAATACTAATACCCCCTCTCTTCCCTTGGGTGTCGTAAATACCTATTTGTGTATGTTATTATACCATACATAAAGGTGACTGCTAGAAACTGCAAGAAACTTCAAGGGCTGGTCAGGTCAAGTGTTTTAAACATGACAAAAAAGATTGCAGACTAACGTAGGTACTTATCGCCCAGCTGACGCGGACGGGTCAACAGACGGGTGGGTCAACGGCCGGCCGCTGCCCGAGTGTTGTGAAACTTGTAACATTGTAAATAATCGTTATTTAATAGTTAGTTCTTTTATTTTATTTTTCTTATGTTATTTCTTTAAAATAAATTAGATACTCGAAGACTATCAAATTAAAATTCATAAAATGTCATTTTTGTCATGTCTTAAACACTGACCAGCCCATGAAGTTTTTTGCGGTTTCTAGCAGTCGCCTTATATATACAAATCACGACTATTATCCCCGAAGGGTTAGTCAGAGACTAGGCAATGAAGATCATGATAGATAGATAGATAGATAAACACTTTATTGCACATACACAAGATACAGTTACACATGACATAAACTTAAAACTAGTATGTACAAAGGCGGTCTTATCGCTGAAAGCGATCTCTTCCAGACAACCTTTGTTTAATGGAACCTATGAAGGAGATAGAGGAAGTGCGCAAGTTTTAGTAAATATATAATTATGATGGACAAAAAATGAATATATATTAATTTATGAACATACATACATACAAGACATAATATAAAATATACATACATACATTATAATGTATAAAAATAAACTATAGCATGCTCTTAACCATAACGTTTCACCAAATTACAACTGCACATGTGCTCAGCGGGACAGGTGGTGAGCCCATCGCCGCTGTATGCTGTTGGATGTATGTGCAGTCTTTAGTCCGTCAGTGGCCTTTTACGACACCCAAGGGAAGAGAGGAGTTGGTAGTATTATTTTATTGAGCCATAACAAACACGGCTCTATATTAATGTTTTATATTTTAGCGTTTTATTAACGCTTAAATATACTTAAGTAAAATTATAAACACTGAAAAAAGACGACAACCTCAGGCGGGAGTCGAACCACGCACCTTCCGCATTCCGGGCGGCTGCCTTAACCGCTTGGCTACCGAGGTCTGGCTTTCAACCGTCGAAATTTGTCAGTGCTTGATGCTTATGTTTTTAGTCAAGTTGAGGCAGCCGCCCGGAATGCGGAACGTGCGTGGTTCGATTCCCGCCTGAGGTTGTCGTCTTTTTTCAGTATTTAAAATTTTACGGCTCTTTATGTTAAATCAAATCAAATCAGTCCACATTAACACATAACTATTTTGTACATACATTACATACATATAATGACGACTATTATCCCCGAAGGGTCAGTCAGAGACTAGGCAATGAGGACAGCAAAAGCAGTGCTCTGCAACTGCACATGTGCTTAGCGTGACAGGTGGTGAGCCCATCGCCGCTCTATGCTGCTGGATGTATGTGTAGTGTAGTCTTCAGTCCGTTAGTCACCTTTTACGACACCCGAGGGCAGAGAGGGGGTGGTAGTACTCTTTCACCGTTACGCGACACGGTAAATTATTTTATTCACCTTAATTACCTCCTAATAGGATGATTGAACAACCATCACCTATTAATATATTCCTTATTATGCGTTACAAAAGCAAGAGGAACACACTGTTGCTGGCTGTTGAAATGTAATCGATCAATATTCATGAAACAAAACGCCAATGGAGCATGTAATTGGATACTTGCAACTCTCCAAACTTGAACTTGGAAAATAATAGGTATCATCTTCAGAGCTATGTGGTAGTGGTTCATTATTAAAAGAATACTACCAAGTCATCTCTAATCGACGACCTCCGTAGTTAGTGAATAGCACGAGGTCCCGGGTTCAATTCCTGGTCGGGTGAATTTAGTGAAAGCTGTTTTTCTAAATTGATTTCGGGTCTGTGTGTTTTTCTATGTATTATATGCGTAGGCTTGCCAACCGTCCCGGATTTTCCGGCACGTCCCGCTTCTGGGTCAATTTTGGGCCGTCCTGCCGTGACCCCTTGCGGGACGCTTTTTGTCCCGGAAATCAGTGATCATAGAGTACAAGTATCTATCTCGTACCAACCACTCTCGGGTTAGGTATTTGTATTGATTTTTTAATGATAAGAAACATGAATTATTTTACTGATCATTTTATACTTGGTGTGTTGTGTCCCGCCATTCTGTGGTCCCGCGTAATATACCCAGTTCCAGGATGTCCAGCTGTGTAATCCCGGAAATGCCTTTTTTTGAGTTGGCAAGCCTAATTATGCGACTAGACGATATTAACGAGTTTCAATAGAAGCTTATCTTGGCCTAGACAATGGCTAGTCTAATGTACTAAAGAATGCACACACATCCAACAGCATAAAGCGGCTATAGGCTCACCACCTGTCCCGCTGAGCACATGTACAGTCGCTATTTGGTGTGCCGTGGACTTTAGCAGTGCACTGCTTCTGCGGTCCTCATTGCCTAGTCTCTGACCAACCCTGCGGGGATTATAGTCATGTGTTTTGCATGTATGCATGTATATAGAATATTTCGCCTATGCGGTCTAGTGGTTAAGTCATTGGGCTTAGACCCCCAGGTCCCGGGTTCTATTCAGGAGGTACCGTGCTTATTCCACGTCCACGGTGAGGAGCGCTCTCGTTATTTTGGACTGCATCGGCTGCTTACCATCAGGCAGGATGTAGACAGTGTAGACACCATGACGCGTCACAATAAAACCAAATTGTGTTATTGGCTATTTGACAGTTACTGTTGTTTACAATAAAATATGAAATATGTCGGAAATAGTAGTGATTTAACGATAATTATCCGATAGTTATTTTTTACTATGATAGTTTGTAAATATTTTATGTTTACAAAATAAATTTGCGATTTTTTATCTGTGGATTACAAGACCCGAAACACGGGCGGCAAGGGGCGGCCATAATTGAGCTTCATGTGACGTCACATTTTACAAAATTATCAAAAAGTATCTGTCAGGGTTCAAGATAAGTTTCTATATTTATTGAAATGTGACGTCACAGAGCAAAATGTCACGTGACCAACCGTTTTCGCACGAAATTTGAAATCAATAAAGAAAAATATGTTTTATTTCTGGTAAGAAAGTTTAAAGATACGATTACCAGTTCCTCAGTGGTTGAGGATTCCGAGTGAAGCGCGCTTCCCAAACTACAGAGAATGTTACCGTCACTTACCATTAGGTGAGATAATGGCTTAGGATGGCGGTTTTTTTTCAAATCCTTCCTTCTCCCTTCCTCCATAGGAGTACGCTTGCTGCTCTCCGGAGTCACCAATTTACAGTCCATCGCGCACAAAGAAATTTGGTGACTCGTTTCTTTGCCGCACTTCCAAAAGATGTAATAGTCTACCAGCACACGTATTCCATCCTACCTATGACATAGGGTCCTTCAAACGAGGCGTGAAGAAGCACTTTGTGGGCCGGCAGAGTGAGGGTGACTGACTACGTCTCTTACGCTGCACCAGTTGTCCTCGCGCCTGGACTTCATTTCCACTTAACATCAGGTGGAGTGGGGTTATTTGCCGGGCTTAGTATAAAAAAAAAATAACTAAGGGGAAGTAATCCGTAGTCACAGTAAAGCTTATATTTATACAGTGCCGTAGTCATTTGAAATAAAACCGCTGCCGACACTACAATTTCATGAAACTAAAAACATGTGGAAGGACGTAACTATCAGTTAAGCAACGCGGACGGACAGACTGACGTGATTTCATCAATCCACAACGATTAATTGTAGTTCAAATTATAAGTGCGTTACATAAAGGCGGAACTTCGGTTGAAGCAACCGATTTTCAGTTAAAACGTTGTATTATCAAAGTATAAAGAGAGAAGTTACCTAAGAGGCCTATTACATCTCGAATGTGATTTTTGCGTAACATGCCCATTTTCGCATTTTGTAGTAATTTTGCAGTTGTATTTATCGTTTTTATCGAAATAGGATACTAAATTTGTGCATAATATTACAAATCTCCATTCTGTGAGCATAAGTTGAATTCGGACGGCCGGCGCATCGCATTTTGTAGTAATTTTGCAGTTGTATTTATCATTTTTATCAAAATAGAATAATAAATTCATTATAAAATCTTTATTCCTCATGAAGTAACACTTACTCTGGTATAAATTTTGCTCAAGAAGTAGATAGGAGATATTCACAGTTAACTTATAGCGATTTTCGAAGTTTTTTGGTGTAGAATAAGATTTTTTTTCTATATAAAATCAATGATATCTAAAAATTCCGAGGCCTCTACGCACTATTCGACTATATAAGAGATAACATTATATTTTTTTTATTTCACTTGTTTAGAACAGTAGTTCAATCGATGAGCTCAAAAAAGTGCCTTCGCGCACTTTATGAAAATCTTTCTGTGCAATTTTGGGTTTAATTAAAAAGTTAAGCAAAATTTGCAAAAAGCGAGGCCGCTACGCACTATTCCAATAGCTATTCTACACTATTCAATAAGTCATAATTGTTAATGTATTTTTGTTTCTGAGATCCATAACGCCAAAATTGGCCATTTTACGCAAAAATCACAGTCGAGATGTAATAGGCCTCTTAATTATATTATTATGGTTTGCCAATCTTAATTTCCACTTGATAGGTACGGTGCTGTTGTGTAGTGGCTTAGACACCGGTCCGAGACCCAGAGGTCCAGGGTTCGATTCCCAAGCCGCCGCCTGTCTAGCTATATACTTTATTTTATTTTATTTGGAAAACATACAGTATGAGTATAACTAAGACCATAAGTAACATCCTACTAATATTATAAACGCGAAAGTTTGTATGTATG
The DNA here is from genome assembly GCA_963921215.1 of Scoparia ambigualis. Classification (NCBI taxonomy): domain Eukaryota; kingdom Metazoa; phylum Arthropoda; class Insecta; order Lepidoptera; family Crambidae; genus Scoparia; species Scoparia ambigualis. The sequence goes on along the minus strand of OY992515.1, from coordinate 22,478,631 downwards.
GATATTTGTTACTCTTTCACGTAAAAACTACTGAATGGATTTGGATGAAATTCGGCATGCAGATAGTTTATAACCTGGAATAACACATAGGATACTTTTTATCCCGATATTCCCACGGGAACGTATGGATGGATGTTTGTTACTCTTTCACGTAAAAACTACTGAATGGATTTGGATGAAATTCGGCATACAGATAGTTTATAACCTGGACTAACACATAGAATACTTTTTATCCCGATATTCCAACGGGAACGGGAACCACGCGGGTGAAACCGCGAGCGGCCGCTTGTAATAAAAATATACACAATTAATTTGTTTTCGCATATAGACACTTGTGTGCTTATTTGTAATCCTATGATCTTAACTAACAACTTAGGTTTAAGCTCAGTTACTAACAGTAGGTTTTCTCTCATCTATATGAAAACATAATTTAGAAACCAAAGAGGAGAAAAAATAAATAAAAAAATAAATATGGACAATCCAATTAAGAATTAAGGAACCACATCAAACCAATTATTGCATAGAACCTGTACATAATACATACATACCTATACATAAATCCGACTTCTTTCTTTTTCCAAAACTAAAATTACCACTTCGTGGCACCCGTTTTCATTCGGTAGAAGACATAAAGGAGAATTCTGAACTTAATTCCGGAAAATGCGTTTAATAAATGTTTTGATGATTGCATTATCCATTGGCGTAAGTGTATCGTTTCTGAAGGAGCATACTTTGAAGGCGATAAAATAAATTTGGATGAATAACTAACATTTTGTGTATTATTGACCTTTTCCCGGTACTTTCTTGACAGAGTAGTATATTTCGTTTCATTTCTTATGTTGATCTAAGGATATCTACTTATGTGTTTACGCACCGGGCACATTATTAGAGTTTGATTTTGTATGAGACCGTGCGTCTATGGTTTATACGATCGAAGCCTCAGAACAATAACTAAATATTGTTCTGAGATCGAAGCATAGAACAAAGATTTCGTGTCGTAACAGGGGTGGATTCTCTAACGTAACGTAAACACGCAGTCACTTTGACTTACCTACTCGCTCCGATTAAGCCTGACGTATTAGATTAGCGTAGAGTCAAATGAAAAGTTTCCGTTTTCATGTGTTCGTTGCTTATATTTTTTCTTCTAAACCACGCAATTGATTTTTATGCAGTTTTCACTAATAGAAAGAGTAATAACTGAGGATGGTTTTGATTATAATTTGTAGATATTATGTACAAAATGGCTAATGTATGACAATGTTTCTAAGTTAGGGTGGACGAAGGCGCGGGCGGGCCACTAAAGTATTATACATACGTACATAAATACATACCGTACACGGGGGCTACTTTTGATCTATTTCAAAGTTTATCATTATGTTGATGTATCATCATGACTATTATCCCCGAAGGGTTAGTCAGCGACTAATGAGGACAGCAAAAGCAGTGCTCTACCTTAATCCACTTTTCAAAAAAATAGCGACTGCACATGTTCCCAGAGTGACGGGTGGTGCGCCCATCGCCGCTTTATGCTGTTACATACATACATACATCATGTTCAATCTTTAGTCCGTTAGTCGCCTTTTACGACACCCAAGGGATCTCAGAACTTAGATCTCTTTCAGAGATAAGTCCACCTTTGCTCACCATTATTTGTTATGTATTATCTGTTTATGTGTTTTTGTGCAATAAAGAATACATAATAAAGGGAAGAGAAGAGGTGGTAGTATTCTTTCACCGCTATGTATTATTTAATGTATTATCTATATAAAAAATCAGTAGTTAAGGATTCCGGGTCCGTACGCTTACACCTTCGCGGCCTTATCGTCACTTACCATCAGGTGAGATGAAGGCCAAGCGCTTACCCATTGTAGAATAATAATAATTAAAAAAAAACAATTGAAAAAGAAAAAGACAAACAACACTTGAGAACGGCTGCACCTATTTGGCTTATTATTTTTTGCTGTGTTTGTAATTATCAAGGCAACAATTTTTTTTAATGGTCCCTTTTTTTGGAAATCACAGGCGGGCCCCTATTATTTAAAAATAAAATCAAAATGATTCTTACCAGTATCTCTTGCGTTTCAGCTCGGCTGTTACAGCTCCTCAACTTCAGACACAACCGTAAGCAATCACGTAACTGTAATAAGTATACGCCTGAAGTATCGCTGCAATGCAACCCGCGAATTGTATGCATGCTTAAAGGGTTGCGAAAATATCGATAGATTGACGATCGATAGTTGACGTACTTACATACAAATATAGTCACTACTATTATCCCCGAAGGGTTAGTCAGAGACCAGGCAATGAGGACCGCAAAAGGAGTCCCTTGCCATATTCCACGTCACACCAAAAGACAACTGCACACGTGCTCAGCGCTACAAGTGGTGAGGTATGTGCGGTATTTGATCCGTTAGTCGCTTTTTATCGCCGAGGGAAGAGAGGGGTTGGTAGTATACTTTTAGTGAGCCGCTGTGCCACACAGCTCGATAGTTGACCTCGAAAACTATTCAGAATATTGATAATGTATCGATAGCGCTTTATAAACAGCTAGCTTATGTTCACGGCTTCGTTCTCGTTAATTTTGTGCGGGAAAAAGTAGCCTGTAACTGTCTTTATCGCCATCTATCACTACACTTAACCGACTCTGTGTTCTTGTGGCTAAGCCAGTTTCTATTAGTCCCAGAGGTCCCAGGTTCGATTCCAAGCGGGGGTATACCTATATGTCCTACCGTTGCGCAGTAAAGATATTACTAATACGGAGGGTACATATGTCATACTCAGTGGTTCTTCTTACAATCTGTTTGTGGTTTGAAAGACATTGTTATATATGAATAAATGTTAGGTATGTAGTAAGTGGAAATGTAGTGAACTTTAAAATAAATGTTACTAATTTAAGTAACTACAAATTGTTGTTAAGAACCATTGTTTTTTTTTTTACTAGGTATGGGTTTGCTCTTGATCCCAATCAAGCCGAAGGGCCAAGACAGGATCTATGATGGTGCGAGCTTACCCAGAAGGTGCCTATTTACTCTTGCTTTGAAGATCGACGGGTTATAATATGTACTCGGAAACACAGACGCAGGGAGTGAGTTCAACTCCTTTGCTGTACGCAGTATAAAAGATGTTAAGTAGCGCTTTGTGCGACATTTAGGAATATCCACCAAGAAAGGGTGGTAGCCCGCAGTGCGTCTGGATGTCCGATGGATGAAGAGGGATGGCGGTATGAGCTCATGCAGCTCCAGAGCACACTCTCCGAAGTACAGTCTGTAAAAAACCGACAGACAGGCAACTTTGCGGCGGTGAGCTAGGGTGTGAAACTTGCTCTTCACCAGTTCTTTGTCGCCAATTAGCCTTTGAAGGAATAAAATATATAAATAAAATATCTTTATGTAATTGCTGGTCGGTGGTAGAGCTTATTAATTCCGCCTGGCCAGCTACCATTTTCGTATCAAAAGTCTGGCGCCATAACAATAATGTTGATAGCATTGTAGTGTACTAACAGTTTTGAGATAAAATAGCCAGGTTCTCAGTAGTTTAGGATTCCAGGTGAAGCGCGCTCCCATCGTTTGCTTTAGCGTCACTTACCATCAGGTGAGATGAATGCCAATTCGAACGTCTAAACAAAAATAATACCTAGCGAGATGTTTGGGTACGCATTTCGTTTAGTAGTGTGCGAGCTAAGGCTGATTTCACAGTCACGCGTTTGATCTGCGCCGGCCTCACGCGCGCGGTTACAATTACACTAGATAGTAGTTGCGTTTCATAGTCATCACGCAGTTCAAACGCGCAACTACTATGTAATGTAGTCAAACGTGTGACTGTGAAATCAGCCTAAGAGTCAACATGACGAAGTGCTGTTTCAAAAATGGCAGTTCTTCCAAACTCTTAAACTTACGTCAAATGATTTATGTCAAAGCTGCCACTATTCCGATACAATTGAGTATACGATTGTGTATCTCTTCGATCAACAATACAACTAGATGTCAGGTCGGCGCTAAAAATGTGTCTCGGTAAATAACAGCGCACTTGAGAAGTGAGCTCTTATTTTCTCGCAAGGCATAACAGGAAAAAGTACTTTATTTGTTGCCCCTTAAGGTTGATTTCACCACTAAATGTTATTGACGTCTTTTCTTTTTAAGGAACAGGAGTAATTTATTGCTTTGAAAAAGTATTTATTCACGTGGACAGAATTTCGCTTTGATTTTGTACGTGATGCGTTAGCTAGCTGGTATTGGTGATCGAAGGTGTATCTAATTATTATATTGTGTGGTCGAAGCTAAGGATCGAAGAGTTGCTATTGGTTTTGCCTCAACTATCGATATCGATAAATTACACTAAAAGGGTAAGGGTCGGCGTAAAAGAACCAACGAGTGACGCGCAAAATTTTCACAATATTTATTTCAGGGCTTGTCGGTAACCTATCACACTTTCGACCTCGTTGTTGAGCGGTTAGCATTCCGGTTTTCAATTCGGTTCCCTGTCGAGTAAATTTAAAAATAACAGCTTTTCTAAATTGATTTCCCCATATCGCGTAGCGGCTCATCACCCCCTCTCTTCCCTTGGGCGTCGTAAAGGCGACTAAAGACTGCACATACATCCAAAAGCATAGAGCGGCGATGAGCTCACCACCTGTCACGCTGAGCACATGAGCAGTCGCTGTTTTGGTGAAAAGTGGACTATGGCAGAGGACTGCTTCTGCAGTCCTCGTTGCCTAGTCTCTGACTAACCCTTCGGGGATAGTCGTGATTATATGTATGTAGATAATTTGTTGGAGCGTAATGTAAAGTAATTTGTTATTGTTATGTCGGAAATGTTCTGTTCAATTGTTTGAAAACGGTTTGACGAAGTTTATTATGTGGAAAGGAGGCTAACGAAGCGGGTCACCTGATGGGAAGTAATCACCGCCGCCCATGAACACCCGCTAAACCAGAGGAGTCGCAGATGCGTTGGCAAACGAGCAGGCGGGTCACCTGATGGAAAGTAATCACCGCCACCCATGGACACCCGCTAAACCAGAGGAGTCGCAGATGCGTTGGCAAACGAGCAGGCGGGTCACCTGATGGGAAGTAATCACCGCCGCCCATGGACACCCGAAACACCAGAGGAGTCGTAGATGCGTTGCCGGCCTTGAGAAAGGACACGTTGACTGTTAGAAAACCAAGACTCAATTGAAATTTAATTGTTTGTGGCCACCGTAACCGTTTAACCGTATCGCGTGGCGGTGAAAGAATACAACCACCCCTCTCTTTCCCTGGATGTCATAAAAGGCGACTAACGGACTAAAGGACGGAAAGAGATTTAATAAAAATGCCATTAAAATTTTTATGAATTTAAAATCGACGCCATGATTCCTAAAAACAGATTTTCCTACTCTTATAGTTTTTGATTTCTCCCTACTGACCCATTTAGACTGATCATTCTGTATTATCATTTAACAAAAGGAGTTTCCACATAGAAGTTTTGCAATTTATTTAAATAAAAGTAAATTATTATCATATTACATTACATGTTATAAAGTAGAGTCACCGTTTTCCCGTGTCTATGTGGCTCCGCTTTCCCCTTCTAAATCACGAAATAGATTTTTGCGCGATTTTCAATGATAGTAAGATCGTTAGAGAACATGGGTTTTTGTATATACTTAATTTGCTGCACATACATCCAACAGCCTAAAGTGGCAATGGGCTCACCACCTGTCACGCTGACCACATGTGCAGTCGCTATTTGGTGAAAAGTGGACTATGGTATAGGACTGCTTGTCCTCATTGATTACTCTCTGATTAACCCTTCGGAGATAATAGTCGTGATTATATTATACGAAACTTCATTCAGTACTTTAAGCATATTTTTGTCTACTGTTAAACTTTTAAAATGCTATTCTGTAAAATTTGTAAATTTTGAGATTATACAGTTTTCATCCAAAGAGGCGTTATACAGGTAGCCAAAAAGTTGACGTCCAAAAGAAAAAAATAGGTCCCTTGTGTCTTGGGGTATCCGAATTATCCCCTTAAATGTTCCGCGATTTTTCATAGTTTCGAGTAGTTAATCATTCGAGTTATGATTTTTTTTTCTGAATTTTTAAGATATTTCAATGTCTAATTTTTTAAAAAAGTAGAAATCTCTGTCGAGACTTTTTTATTGTAACTATATCTTCATGGATATAATAATCAGCTTTGTAACTGTGATGAAAGTTATGAAAATGTTGGTCTTAAGTGAAATATTTACGTTTGGCGAATTATAACTTAAAATTTCAACTTTAAATTAAAAATCTGAACCGGTGGCTTTATGGTTCCTAAGTAGTAATTATTGAAATTAGCCAAATAATAAAAAAAAAGTTTTGGCCACTTTATCATTCCTAACGTGAATAAGTTTGTAAACTAACCAAAAATGACTGCAGGAAAGCTAAGATCCAAACATTTGAAGGTTTTTTTTTTTTCGAGATTTTTTTCAAGCGGGAACGGATCGCGCAAAATCCATTAAACTTTAACTAAAAAAAAACTCCAAACATTTGGATCTTGTTTTCCTGCAATCATTTTTGGTTACTTAACAAACTAATTAACGTAAGGAATGATAAGGAGGCCAAAACTTTTTTTAAATCACTTGGCAAATTTTAAGAATTTTCCACTTTGTCGTCTTTGAAGCCAAATTTTAGCCAAAGTAACTCTATTTTCATTTACATACTCCATTTTTTAAACGATTATGAAAGCTGAGAGTCTGGCGCATTTTTGAAGCCTACTTAGGAACCATAAAGTCACCTGTTCAAATTTTTAAATTAAAGTTAAATATTTTATTAACTTTTATCACAGTTACAAAGCTGATTATTTTATCCGTTAAAGTTTGGCATGAAAATGTGGTTGCAATAAAAAATCTTGACAAAGTCCTCTACTTTTTTTTTTATTTTTTCTTAAAGTTGGACATGTCGAAATATCTCGTAAATTCAGATAAAAACACAACTTGAAAACTATGAAAAATCGCGGAACGTACATGGGAGTGATTTGGATACCCCACGATACAAGGGACCTCATTTTTTCTCTTTTGGACGTCAACTTTTTGGCCACCCTGTATATAGGATCTAACAATATCAATAAACGAACGTTTAAGGTTCTATACATCACACTGAGCATGCTTACCAAATTTGATCCAAAACTACAGGCTCGTTACCGAGATAATCACCAAAAGATTATCATAATTCACCAAAAAATACATCCTTTCCAAACCCGTACAGCTGTACTACACGCACACAAAGATAGCCGAACTTGCACACTAAACTCGGAACACACTATGAGCTACCTTTTTATTGACGGTTGTGTGCGTGTTAGTAAAGATACAGCATGTTTCATGATGTGCATTATTTTAATTGATTAAGGGTGGATTCGACCAAACTGGAATAAGACTTACTCCGAGATTAGTCTATACAAATTCGGCGTTTAATCTAGGTATAAAACCTTATTCCAGTTTGGTCGAATCCACCCTAAGAGTGGATTCGACCAAACTGGAATAAGAGTTACTCCGAGATTAGTCTATACAAATTCAGCATTTAATTTTGGTATAAGACCTTATTCCAGTTTGGTCGAATCCACCCTTAGTTTGTTAAAAAACATAACTTTGAAAAATCACTGTAAAACTGAAGCCAATTTTTTGTCATTGTATTCAGAATGATGTATAGATACCGCCCGATACGTTCGCTTATTGATTTTGTTAGACCCTGTATGTATATTTTGTACAAAATGGCTAAGTATCACGGTGTTTCTATGTCAGCGTGGACGAAGACGCGGACTGGCCGCTAGTGAATTTATAAAAGTTTCGCCTAACATTTAGATGAGGTATTTCGAGCGCTTCTCTCTCGCTCTCTCGACGGTACGACGGTAAGGGATATAAATATAACAGCGAAGCGGCACGAAAAGGCGCGTTTTATATTTTAAAAAATTGATAGATGTAATAAAAAAACGATCGGTTATAATACCTCAAGTTATCTATGAAATTCATTTTGGTAAATAACTCATAATATCAAATCACTTATTTTAAGAATAAAACTTAGAAAAGAAGATAAAATGACACAAAAATATGTAACTTTGTGAATTTATTATATCAAGCCAACTTTATCAAATCTTGTTTCCATCGGGTATATTCTACAGAATAAAGCCTCAACAATATTTCATAATTTTTGCAGATTTTAATTTTACTGTTTATTACTTTAAAAATTAATTCTAAGAACGTATCATGTTATTTTTCACAAACACCTAGCCTTAATTATCAAACTTTAGGAACAGATTTAAGGTACTTACAGTACGTCCAGTCGTCCACCTGTGTCTTCGTGTCTGAATATTCTATTTTGTTAACGAACAGTGGAAAATGTTTTTTTTTACGTAAGTACTTAAATGTTGTAACAACTTGTAATGTATAACTATACTCCGGCGTTGAGCAACTGACTTCATTACTGTCAATAAAAGTAATATTATGTGATAAACAGTCAGAAAAAATGTGTCTTATCATCTCAATGTTTTTATCTATGAACTGGATACCGACATCCAATCATTGACCTTAAATTTACGTACACACATATAATCACGACTATTATCTCCAAATGGTTAGTTAGACCCTGTTCGTCCACTTGGTCAAACTGGGTAGTCAAACTAATTTGTCCACCACCACCACCCACCGTCAGCCTATAAACGTCCCACTGCTGGGCACAGGCCTCCCACGTGGACAATAACACGTGGGGATATTGGGCCATAACCCACCACGCTGGCCCAATGCGGATTGGTGGGTTAATGCGGGTTGGTGGGTTCTAATTACTAATTTGTCCAACAGGAATAATTTCTCCCAATGGTCAAACTTTTCTATAACGTACTTTTTTTATAGTTGTCATATGCAATTGAGTACAGTGATGATTGAATTAATTGTCAATTGTATTTTATTGTCTAAGTGTGTCGCGTAGCGGTAAAAGAATACTACCACCCCCTCTTTTCCCTTGGGTGTCGTAAAAGGCGACTAACGGACTAAATACTGCACATGCATCCGACAGCATAGAGCGGCAATCGACTCACCACCTATCCACGCTAAGCACATGTAAAGTTGTTATTTGGGGTGCAATGGACTATTTATGGCAGTGCACTACTTTAACATATAATCACGACTATTAACCCCGAAGGGTTACTCAGAGACTAGGCAAGGAGGACCGCAAAAGCAGAGTCACTAACCATAGTCCAGATTCACCAAATAGCGACTGCACATGTGCTCAGCGTGACAGGTGGTGAGCCCATCGTCGTTCTATGCTGTTGGATGTATGTGCAGTCTTTAGTCCGTTAGTCGCCTTTTACGACACACAAGGGAAGAGAGGGAGTAGTAGTAAGTATTCTTTCACCGCTACGATACACGGTTAGTATAAATATAAGGAAAAATAAAAAATAAACAGTTTCAATTTAGGTATAATTATAATAATAGTTTATTATAGTGTTATATAAACACATGAAAATATTATTGCACCAAAAAAAACGAAAACATGCCAAGTTTTTATATGACTAAAGTACAAAAAAATACTTTATTTTTAAAAATCTCAATTACAATATTCATCAATTAAAAAATGCTTAAGGAACACTAACTATTTTAAGACTAACACGTAAAGACTAGATTGTAAAAGTGAGAAAAGATTATAAGTAGGTATAGGTAAGATTTATATAAATTATGAAAAATCAAATCTGAAATTCCAAATAATAATTCATGTTTTTATTAGTTTAAGACTGTAATGAAAAAGATACAATATGACTTATCCATGTGGACAAAAGCCCCAAAAAAAATAAAGTGGAAAAAATACACCCATTTACATACAAAAGAAATGTTCAAAATGAAATTTACAAATTAATGCATAATTGACGATTTAATTTATGTAATGACATGCTTTGACGGATGTGACATGATTAATTTATTGAAGTTCTCATTAAAAAAAAGCAGTACAATTATTGACGCAGTAATAAACGGCATACAAGAGGATACCATAGAACGCCAGTTGAAATAACTTGTCCAAGTAATATAATCTGAAAAGAAAAAGAAAATTACTTGAAGTTAGTCTAGGCATTTAAAGGATACCAATTAAGATTTTCAAGTGAAGTGGAGGACCACTTAAATGTGTAAATGATGAATAAAGTGGATTAGGAAATCCACTTTATTCATAATTTACACGTTATTTTATAACAAAACAATAAAAAAATATGAAAAAGTTATATTTTTGCCTGTTTATTAGAAAATAAAAAAAAACAAGATTAGGAAAAAAAATAAAATATTCATTAAGTACATAAAACATTTATAACTTTTCCTCTTTCACAACAACTATCTAGCCCAAGAAAATACTTTCTTTTGAAACTTGTTTATAATGGTATAACGGATAAATACATACATACACATATTATAATCACGACTATTTTCCCTGAAGGGTTAGTCGGAGACAAGGCAATGAGGACCGCAAAAGCAGTCTTCTGCCGTAGTCTACTTTTCACTAAATAGCGACTACACATGTGCTCAGCGTGACAGGTGGTAAGCCCATCGCCGCTCTAAGCTGATGGATGTTTGTGCAGTCTTTAGTCCGTTAGTCGCCTTTTACGACACATAAGGGAAGAAGAGGGGGTAGTATTATTTCACCGCTACGAGACACGGTTAGACGGATAACGAAAAAAAAATACTTATTAGACATAGAAAACACCAAGACCCGAAATCAATTTAGAAAAACAGTTATTTCCGAATTGACCCGACCGCGAATCGTACCAGGGACGGCGACGCCAGCAGACGGTGCTAGACCACGGAGGTCGTCAAATATATAAGGTGACTGCTAGAAACGGCAAGAAACTTAAAGAGCTGGTCAGGTAAAGTGTTATAAACATGACAAACTTGACAAAAAAGAAATTCTTGTTTTTTTTTTCGTTTTTAATGAAATAATTCATTTTGTGAATTTTAATTGGATAGTCTTTGAGTATCTAATTTATTTTAAAACATACGACCGCCTGTTGACCCGTCAGCGTCAGCTGGGCGATAAGTACTTACGTTGACGGGTCAACAGACGGCCAGCCGGCCGGCCGTTGCCCCCGTCAGCTGGGCGATAAGTACCTACGAAAAAACACGAATTCCTTTTTTGTCATTTATGTCTTGTATAAAACACTTGACCTGACAGCCATTGAAGTTTCTTGCGGTTTTTTAGCAGTTGCCTTATATATTGCCTATTATGTAAATCTATATAAAATAAAAATCAATTCCCAGAATGTAGGTATGTTCGCGCATCACTTTTTTGACGATTCTAAGCACTTATTAATTGAGTTTAATGAATAAATATCTTTTGACTTTGACTTTGACTTTGACTACAGAACGGCTGCACCATGGAATAATAACTAAAGCATAGAAGGAGTGCTATGACATTTGGGTGGGCACTCCGTTTGGTCACCATTCGAATTACATTTTGTATAGTGGCTTTTATATTCAGTTTGGTTATATTATGTCATAAATGGTGACCGGCTTTTTTTTTGCTAGACATATTTGACGTTTTTAGCAACTTATTTTGTCTCTTTTCTCATCACTTTTTGGTCGATTCTAAGTACTTAAATTGAGTTTATTGAATAAATATCTTTTGACTTTGACTACAGAACGGCTGCACCATAGAATAATAAAATAACTAAAGCATAGAAGGAGTGCTATGACATTTGAGTGGGCACTCCGTTTGGTCACCATTCGAATTACATTTGTATAGTCGCTTTTGAATTCAGTTTGGATATAATGTCATAAATGGTGACCAGTTTTTTTTTGCTAGACATTTGACGTTTTTAGCAAATTATTTTATCTCTTTTCTTTCAATGTTTATGGCAATGGTTTTTAATTTGAAAAAATAGGACAACTATTATACGAGTCTTATTTGTACTCCTTCTATGCTTTAGTTTTTATTCTATGGTGCAGCGTATCATATCATAAGTTGACAAAAACGTCAAATGTCCTGCGAAAAAAAAACCGGCCACGATTTAAGATACGGAACTCAAAAGCGACCTATTCAAATGTAATTCGAATGGTGACCAAACGGAGTGCCCACTCAAATGTCATAGGCCATAACACTCCTTCTATACTTTAGTTATTATTCTGAGGGCTGCACCTATTTGTACTTTTACCTAATTCTTTTTTTGTTGTGTTCATAATGTCAGAACAACATACATACTTAAAATCACGATTATTATTTTCGAAGGGTTAATGAAAAACTAGGCAATGAGGACCGTAAGAGCAGTCCTCTACCATTCCACTTTTCCCCAAACAGCTACTGCACATATACTCAGCGTAACAGGTGGCGAGCCCATCGCGTGCCTTCGCCGCTCTATGCTGTTAGATGTAAGTACAATATTTAGTCCGTTAGTCGCCTTTTACACCCACCCAAGGGAAGAGAGGGGGTAGTAATATTGTTTGACCGCTACACGACACGGTTGCCGCTAATCTATATAAAATATATAAATAGTGGTAGCTAGCCAACTAGTACTTACTGAGTGTGCAGTTTCCTTGCTTGTGGCAGTGTTTTAGGATCCTCCTTTAAACAGTATTCCCTGGCTCCCTTTAGAAAGTCCCTTATGTATAGATCCCAATCCACCAACTATAAAACAAGTGGAGTATACATTATATAGTTACAAAATTATTTATTAACATTTTTGTTTGCATTTACTTAGATTAGACTAGACTTTGGACAAGATGGTGGTAGCTAGGCATGCGGACTTAACAAGTCTTACCGCCAACCAATCAAAGCACAAAAAAAAATTAAGCTGCTCTCCGATGGGAATGGAAGACGGGACTGTGGCCGGGACCACAGAGGCGGTAAGAGGAGAGAGGTAATTTGCATAGTAAGTTTAAAGTAATACTGGTGGCCCCAGGAGGCTGTTTCGGCTGACCCATGTCAGCATTGCCATCGAGGCCATCTTTAACTGTGTACATATTATAATGACAACTATTATCCCCGAAGGGTTAGTCAGAGAAATGGCAAAGAGGACAGCAAAAGCAGTCCTCTACCATAGTCCACTTTCACCAAATAGCGACCGCCCATCGCCGCTCTATGCTGTTGGATGTATGTTGTATGTGCAATCTTTAGTCCGTTAGTCACCTTTTACAACACCCACGGGAAGAGAGGGGATTCTTCACCGCTACGCAACACGGTTGACTGTGTACCTATCTAACAATTATTTTGCATTTACATTTTACAAATTAGTTCGGTGACGTTCTCGTTAAAGGTCAGGTCAATAGTACCCCAAACGGATGTGTGTCAGTATCGTAGGCTACGTTTCTGCTAGGATTCGTAGCAGATGGAAAACTGTGAACTCTGCCTACCCCTCCGGGAAGCGGGCTTGACATGTGTGTGTATGTATGCATGTATGAACAAAGTCATATTTACATCGTAACAGAAAGTGTAATTTAACCTTCGATCAACAATACCAACTAGATAACGCGTCACGTACAAAATTAAAGCTAAATTCTGTCCACGTAAATAAATACTTTTTCAAAGCAATAAATTATTCCTGTCACTTAAAAAGAAAAGACCTCAATAACATTGAGTGGTGAAATCAACCTTAAGGGGCAACAAATAAAGTACTTTATCCTGTTATGCCTTGCGGGAAAATAAGAGTGCGCTCTTATTTACCGAGACACATTTTTAGCGCCGACCTTACATCCAGTTGTATTGTTGATCGAAGAATTTAACACTTTAACAGCCGACTATTTTAAAGCGCAAAATCACGTCAAAATTTGTAAATCACGTACCACGGACGTCATTTTAAAACAAACGTTAAGAAAGTCAATGCCGTACAGAGGACGTGATTAGCGTCCTGACACGATCCCACCTGCCCGTACCCAGTACGTGATCGGCTGTCAAAGTATTAAAATATAAAATCACACGGGCGAAAAATACGGTTAACATACCTTAGAGTCGGTGTAGAATATTTCGTTGTCCTCTTTTGAAATTTCCTTTTTGAGAGCCACCAAATTGTCGTTCTTGAAATACCATTCCTTCGTAGTGTAATACTGTAGCACTTCTAGGCCGTAGTTGATTTTCTTTTGAGTTTTTACCATGCTGTTGGGGAAAGGAACATAGTTATTTTACAAGCTTTTTTATTTATCTTGCACTGTTCGTATGTAAGTTGTCTGACAAAATTTGCAAACCATTTTTCAACCATTTGTTGGTATCCGATTAAGCTGAAATTTTGCATACCTGCACCTTTAGTTCTAGTGACAATACAATGTGAAATACTCAATATTGTAATAATTTCAATATGGCGGCCGCTCCAAGATGGCAGAAGAGAACCAACCAACCGCCTCAAGAATTTTTTCTCAATCCCATTTCTTAAACTGTAATCTAACAGCAAAGCAAAGTGTGGCAATCCTTCCTCCTTCGTACTTCGTTATCCTTATTGCTGAGTAATCTCCTTCATCATAATATATGCGATGCTTGATGATTGAGCGACCTCTAGACCGGTTGCCGGCAACGTGTAGTGCATCATGCATAGAGGTGTCCAGCGCGGTACAGCTCTTTTTCCTTCTACCTTCCCAGTGACAATTAATTTCTCTAAATTGTCACCAGAGTGGCAATAGACAAGGCGTAATGCAATACCACCCTCTAACAGAATGTCGGTGTGAAACAATAGCACTCGTTGTTGAAGTTGTGTTTCGTCCGGTGACTGAAATTACCGGAGGCCCATCTATCCACGCTCCACAATTTCTACTTCTTCCTCAGACGTTGTACTACATCCTCAAGCACATGTGCAATCGCTACTATTTGTAAAAGTGGACTATGGTAGAGGACTGCTTTTACTGCCCATTGCCTGGTCTCTAACTGAGCAGGTTCTTTTTAAAACTTGACTATTCCACTTTTCTATTTTTTTCAGAATTTGAGAAAAATGTAAATGGGTAATGTCATTTCGAAGTGGATTTATCAACTTTTGACCAAATCGTGTGTTTTGTTATTTTTTTTATAGTGAATTTATCGCGTTTAGCTAAATTCTTGTTATCGCATCGTGTAGATTTCAATGTTACCAACCCAAAAAAAAATAAAAATCATATTTTGTCAAAAGTGGAATAGTCAAGTTTTGAAAAGAACCTCCTCACTAACCCTTCGGGGATAACAGTCGTGATTATTATGTTATATTGAACAGTGGACTATGGTAGAGGATTGCTTTTGCTGTCCTCATTGCCTAGTCTCTGACTAACCCTCCGGGGATTAAAAGTAGTGATTATATAAAATATGTATGTATGTAATTCCGCCAGTGGGTTAACTAAGGTAATTGATACAAATAAGGCCTACATAATTTTAAATGCCTTTATTTCTATAAATCTTATGGGTAACAAATAAAAAAAAATAGTTAAACATCTTTTATACTTTATTTGAGAGAAAATAAGAAAAGTACCACAGTTTCTTATTAATTTTGGGCAAAATAATTGAGTTTCCAAAATATAGATTTTAGACATATTAAATCGCGTACAAAGATTAAGACGCAGACTTACGATTCAAAGTAAGAAATCCCTTAAATTTGAGGTTACATAAATCACAATATGGGCTTTATTAAAACACTGCGTTCGAATAAAGCCACTTAACAAAAATGTGGTAAAGGACCTAAAATAATGTTAGTCTCCAATTCTCTTAAAGTAGGTAGGTACTACTTAAAAAATTAGATCTCAATACTGATCACAATTAGAACATAAAAAGGCTTTAATCGTCTTTGTTTAGTCCGATGCAATCCTCGTGATACGATTTTACGGTCTTTGCAAGGTCACATATCTGCTACTTTGTCTACGAGACAAGCAATAGCAGTATACCAGCTTTCATTTTGCTTTCCTTTAGAATTATAATTTCCTGCATTTGCTTGACACCAACACTGTATTACTTTTCTTTTCCGATGCATTTGTATCTTTCTTATATTTCTAATATGGCCTACCGAGCTTTAGCACGTTAGGACTATAATGTAAAGCCTTGGCCTTATTCGATATTACGCTCCGTTTGTCTTTAAAAATCCTACTAAATATTATAAACGCGAAAGTTTGTAAGAATGTTGTATGGATATTTGTTACTCTTTCACGTAAAAACTACTGAATGGATTTGGATGAAATTCGGCATACAGATAGTTTATAACCCGGATTGACACATAGGATTCTTTTTATCCCGATATTCCCACGGGAACGTATGGGTGGATGTTTGTTACTCTTTCACGTAAAAACTACTGAATGGATTGGATGAAATTCGGCATACAGATAGTTTATAACCTGGATTCACACATAGGATACTTTTTATCTCGATATTCCCACGGAAAATGGGAACCACGCGGGTGAAACCGCGAGCGGCCGCTTGTTAATAATAATTTAATTATGCATCTAGGGCCAATAGTACAGGTAAATCTCATAAAAATCATGAGTAGCTAATCATAATATCTAGAAACAATTGCTTTAAGAAGCATAGACTAAAACAGCGTAATTATTTAGTAAAAAAAGCCGAAATCACAATATTTTTATAACACATCTTGAAATCGCGGACCTCTCTCGAATGATGCGTGTCAGCTGTGGCGGGGAACTCGGAACGCGTTGTTTGCGCACTTTATCGGGTTGTAAGGCGTACTTGTGCATATCCGTGAAGGATTTTCGCGGATGTAAATAAATAATAAATAAAGTTTCCTAAACACACACCAATTATCTAGCCCAAGAGAAGCTTCATTATGAAACTCGTTAAATGGTTACTACACAACGGATAAACATACTTAAAATAATTAAATACATACTTATTATACATAGAAAACACCCAGACCCGAGACAATTTAGAAAACAATAATTTATAAATTGACCCGACTGGGGATCGAACCCGGGACCTCAGATATGGCGACACCATGAAAATCGGTGTACAAACCACTCGACCAAAGTCGTCATATGTATTTATTTATCCCTGCTTTATAACGTATAGGTTGTATTGAAACATAGGCTGTATAAAAACATACTCACAATGGTTTCTTCCCCGTCACTATCATGAGTAAGTCAATGAGGTAGGCCGGTACAAAATGCGTGAAGAAAAGAGCTATCTGGTGCATCAGCCAGGAGGTCTTCGGCGTACCACCGGGATACCATAGGCATACGGAGAATGGGAACTCGCTTACGTGCTTGCGACCTGGAGAGAAAACCTTCGATTACAGTAAAGTATATATTATAATGTTATTGTTTATAAAAATTTAACGCAAGTTTTGTTGCGAACAAGTTACAAATTAAAAAAGACAAGTGTTGAAAAAACTTTCAGGACCAGGATTCGAACCCGCACCCTTCTGGCAATCTGGGCCATGTGCTCTTTCCAGTTGAGCTACCGTGGACGTGGACGTGGACGAACAGGCACGTCACCTGATGTAAAGTAATCACCGCCGCCCATGGACACCCGCAAAACCAGAGGAGTCGCAGATGCGTTGGCAAGCGAGCAGGCGGGGGTCACATGATGGGAAGAAATTACTGCCGCCCATGGACACCCGCAAAACCAGAGGAGTCGCTGATGCGTTGGCAAACGAGCAGGCGGGTCACATGATGGGAAGTAATCACCGCCGCCCATGTACACCCGCAAAACCAGAAGAGTCGCAGATGCGTTGGCGAACGAGCAGGCGGGTCACCTGATAGGAAGTAATCACCGCCGCCCATGGACACCCGCAAAACTAAAGGAGTCGCAAATGCGTTGGCAAACTAGCAGGCAGGTCACCTGATGGGAAGTAATCACCGCCGCCCATGTACACCCGCAAAACCAGAAGAGTCGCAGATGCGTTGGCGAACGAGCAGGCGGGTCACCTGATAGGAAGTAATCACCGCCGCCCATGGACACCCGCAAAACTAAAGGAGTCGCAAATGCGTTGGCAAACTAGCAGGCAGGTCACCTGATGGGAAGTAATCACCGCTGCCCATGGACACCCGCAAAACCAGAGAAGTCGTTGATGCGTTGGCAAACGAGCAGGCGGGCCAGCTGATGGGAAGTGATCACCGCTGCCCATGGACACCCGCAAAACCAGAGGAGTCGCAGATGCGTCGCTGGCCTTGGGGAGTAGGATTTTTGAGGAAGGAGTAGGAATTGTGAAGGGTGGATGGGGAGTGATGGGCCTGCCTCCCTTTCACTCACCGGACGAAACGAAACAGCAACGAGTGCAATTGTTTCACGCCGATATTCAGTGAGAGAATAAAGTAATAGAGCAAAGACGCCGCTTGAAGCTGAGTTCCTGAAGTATGGACAAGAGACGTTAGTAAGAATTAAACTTACCTAAATCTAAAGCGACACCCCATGACAAAGGGTTGACATCCGACTGCGTAATATTGCACACTTGAATCTCTTTGGGTCTGTAACAAAAAAATAACTTCGTAATATTTGATTATTTACGTTGACTTAAAAGTCTATCCCTGACGGAAACATAAAGTCACAAAAGCGTTGAAAAATTTCGTCAGGTCTAACCATAACCTCGGTGGCGGAGTAGTCAATGCAGCCACCCGGATTGGGGAAGACGCGGGTTCGATTCCCGCCTGAGGTAGACATTTTTTTCAACGTTTCGTTATCTTTTAAAAAACAACAGTATTAAATTTTCAATTTGTAAATGTTTTAAAATTACACGTAGAAGAGGAATATTCCTTTAGTGTATGCTTTGGAGAGTATGAGTATTCTTTCAGTGAGCCGTGTATAGATACTACAAATCCCTGTCTTCCCTTGGGTGTCGTAACTAACGGACAAAAGACCGCACTTACATCCAACAGCATAGAGCGGCGATGGGCTCATCACTTACCACTGAGCACATGTCATATGCAGTTGTAATTTGGTGAAACGTGAACTATGGCTGAGGACTGCTTCTGCGGTCCTCATTGCCTAGTCTCTGACTAACCCTTTGGGGATAAACGCCCCTCCAATATGTTTACGCACACATACAAAGTAGGTGTGACGCAAGATTAGTTGTCCTATTTGTGTGCGGGTCAGTCAAAGTGCACAGCAAAATCGCACATACATACATATAATCACGACTATTATCCCCGAAGGGTTAGTCAGAGACTAGGCAATGAGGACATCCCCTACATCACAGTATTATTTGTACTGGCACCTCGAGACCATAGTTATGCAAGAAGTGCCAGAACTCCCTGCGCCAGTAAACCAACTCGCGCAGGATACCATCTGCGTTAGGTCTTGACGCCGAATCAGTGCCCGCCGAAGTGCGCTCTTCATTTGGTACTCATAAGACTAGTGTCTCGGGAGAGTTTCCCTGTGAACAAGTGTAGTTCACTGCCTATTTATCCAGATAGGTAACCGGAGCTGTCGAGCTGCAGTTGCCACTGATTGGATCATCAACTCTAAAGCCAACTACCAAGTGTCCACCTTGGTCGCGGAGTAGTAAGCACACTCATTCCTCGGAACTCATCCGGGAGCCTAGCCAGTTCCCACGTACTACGCGGCTGGCTGGACTAGAGGCTACGGCATCTAGGAGGCAACCTTTACTAGTTCTTCAGACTAGTACCGGAGATACCGACACCAATGTCCAATGAGAACCACCGGACAAAGATGCCAACTTAATGGAAACTCACGTTCCCCGTAGCACTTTTTGCTTCTGGCCCCACAGACACCGCTACTAAGCCCCGCTCGTTGTGCACGAGTTTGGAAGCCCTGGCACAAAATACCAGTACAAACGAACATTCCCAAGCTCAACAGCTAACCTCAAGCCACTACGAGTCCAACCCACGTCCGGAATCCCGCTGGAGGCGCCGGTTAAGGCACAACCAGCGGGGGGCGTGAACCGGAACCCCGTAGTACTTGAGCTTCATACAGCTGGGCCCTGACCTTTTGACTGAGTGGTAGAGCCATGCTGCGTTGCAGCACGCATTGGGCCGGCTCGCCCGGGGTAATACCACCCTCTCACGAATATCCGGCGTAAAATAATGGCACTTGGTGCTGTTGTGTTTCGTCCGGCCAGTGAGAGTTCCGGAGGCCCCTTCTCCCCTCCCACCCCTCCTCACAATTCCTATTCGTTCCCCTAACCCTATTCCTTTCTTAAAGGTCGGCAACGCATCTGCGACTCCTCTGGTTTTGCGGGTGTCCATGGGCGGCGGTGATTGCTTTCCATCAGGTGACCCGCCTGCTCGTTTGCCTCCTTCTCATATAAAAAAAACCCCGTAGTTCCAGTTGTAAAACCCTATCTATAGGGGTGAGTAGATAGGCAATGAAGACAGCAAAAGCAGTCCTCTGCCATAGTCTGCTTTTCCATCGCGTGAGCCCATCGCCGCTCTATATGCTGTTGGAGGTATTTGCAGTCTTTATTCCGTTAGTCGCCTTTTACGACACCCAAGAGAAGAGGGGGGTTTTAGTATTCTTTCAGCGCCACGCGACGCGGTTAATAATTATAAGTAAAGTATTGCATGCAATCAATATTTTCCACTCACATAGGGTTCCTCATCGAGAAGTCTCGAAGCGGGAATTCCCGGAAATAGTCGAGACGGAAAAAAGGGTTGAGTACCCGGGAAGTCGAGAAATAAAAAAAAATAAAAAAATAGACTTTAAATTCCTGTGTTACTTAAGACAAAAGATATCCCATTTTACATCTTTTTACTACCCAATAAGGCACCCATCTCCCACCCGCCTCACCCTGGGCATTCTTTGATTTTGCGGCGGCGCGGCATCATTTAAATTTGACGGAAAAGTTTTATATAGGTTAGGTATAATTCATAAACATCATTTTTTTTAATTAAGTATTTTGACTTTTACATTATAATAGGGATATTAACAAAGTGATGATAATTGTCAGTAACAGCTAATTATAAATAAAATACTGTGATTGAAAATTTGGTAATTTTGAATATTTTACTTCAATTTTAGTCTAGTTTTAAAACTCTGTGATTATAAATCAAAGTGATCATATTATTTGTCAGTAACAGCTTACTTTATACTAACATCTTCATTATAAAAAAAATGTCTGTGACTGTTTGTTTAAAGATTTTACTTATATTTTATTCTTGTTTTAAAACTCTGTGGTTATAAAGGAAATTAAGAAGGCATATTTTGTAGTTAATTGACGAAGACTGATTAAAATGTACATATTGTTGATTAAGAAAATGTGTATTTTTTTTTAAACCTTTTTTAAACATTTTTTTTGAGGTTAATAAAATTTCCGACATCTTGGGAATTCCCGGGGAATGATGATCGAGAAGTCTCGGTATCCGGTAACAAAAAAAGTCGGAAAATAAGAAACCCTACTCTTACATCTTGAAACAATTTCGTGGAGTGGCGTTCAGTTTTAGATTAGACGATCACTATGTAAGTAGATACTTAGATAGTTTAGTTAAATAGATAAATAAATTCTTTATTTAAATGAACACTTTTTTAGTTTCCTGACGTTTCGAACCTTTTACAGAGTCCGTGGTCACAGGGAGACAGGTGTTCGTCGTCTCATAGTTAGAAGTTATAATTGCCCACCGTAATCATTTTTATATTAAACCGGGTGCGTTCAGGTTTAGACAATACGAGCTAACAATATTTTTATTCTTTATTGCTCATACAATATGTCAAACAATTTTACAAAACAAAGCTTAAATATAGTATGGGCAAAGGCGGTCGTATAGCTGAAAGCTATTTTTTCCGGACCACTGTTTGTTTTTGGACCCAGGAAGGAGAAAGAGGCAGTGCATGTATGCATTTTTGTGTAAAGTTCTTAATACTTACTTGGTTAATCCTGTTTTGTACGCCAGCACTATGCAAGCGTTGACCACAATGTCCACCGGTATCACGTCAGCAAGAAGGTTCTCGTCCATATGCATCGTCCTGACGACTCCTGACAAAGAAACGAGTGTCAACAGAGGGCCTAGACAAGTGGAACGAACGTTTGTTGAAGAAAGGAAGATAAATATTTTTTATATCATTTTAAGGCAAATTTTATTACGAAAAACTAAGAGATTTATTATTTGAGGAGATTTTTAAGGAAAGGAGGATGTTAATTTTGACCCCACTTTCCAATAGCCATGTGTCCATTAGGTACATCGTTGAGTAGGTGTTTTAGAGCTGAACTAAAGTTACTATGGCGCCTAGTTCGAAATGTTAGGTATTCCGTTCAGAGTTATGATTTATGGCATAACAGTGTAACCCTTTCCCCGCCAGTCGGATTAATCCGACAAATATTATAGTGTCCGTTTAACATAGGTCGTACGTACATATCCGACAAAATACCTTTGTATGTATTATCGATATTGTCTTAAGTAACTTTGTACAACCCTCTTTGTAGTAGGTTTGATAATTTTTAGGTAAAACTGTCATGGCAACTGATATAAATCCAGAACTGTTAAGCTCCATCCAAATACTAATATTTTTTTCATAATATCTTGCACTTTTGGGCAATTTTATCAGCAGCTATGCGATTCTCTAAGCGACACATAGACGCTGAGCGCATGGTTGTGATCAGATGTCTCTTTCCAATTATATGAATATGTAAGAAACAGAGTCATTTCTCAGCGCTGCGGCAGCCGCAGCTATCAAGGCTTTAGCTTAGAGAATCGCACGGCTGCTCAACTTAAACAATCATGAAACTCTTTTTACGGATCAAACTTGCGATTAATTTATTACATTACATAGTTTTTTTATTCCTGACGTTTCGTACCCTTTACAGGGTCCGTGGTCACAGGGAGACTGTCTCCCTGTGACCACGGGCCGATTCGTGAACCTTAGAAAATGATAACTAATTTGACAATAATGCTAGCGGCATAGGAGCGTAGTTACTTATATTTTTATTTATTATTTGGACAGTCAACAAAACAGGTACCTACCTGCTAACAAAAAAACAATGATACTTTATTAAACAGAAGCGTAATGTAATGAATCTAATTTACATACATAATCACGACTATAATATTATCCCCGAAGGGTTAGCAGAGATTAGGCAATGCGGACCGCAAAAGCAGTCCTCTGCCATAAGTACTTAGTCCAATTTTTACCAAAAAGCGACTGCACATGTGCTCAGCGTTACAGGTAGTGAGCCCATCGCCGCTGTAGGATGTATTTGCAGTTTTTAGTCCGTTAGTCGCCTTTTACGACACCCAAGGGAAGAGAGGGGGTGGTAGTATCACTTCACCGCTACGCGAGACGGTTCTAATTTATTATGTCTCACCTTTCCCTGCTCCAACCATGAGTCCCGTGGGTCCATTTAGATTGTCCACCCATCCCGGCAAAGGTTCTTTGAATGACGCAGTCACTGAAGGAAAGATAAAATTATTATTTGTACTAGCCGGCTCGCCACCGCGCCTACGTCCACGCTATCATCCCTTTCTAACTGTATCAAGCGTGGATTTGGTTTTGAGATTGGTTTTAGAATACGAGCCTTAGAAATACCATTTCGTACAAAATATCTACTAATTATATAAAAAAAACTATCGTACTTTATCGATCTGCCTATTAGTTAAAACCCCGCAAAATCCATTGAGTGGTTTAGAAGGAGAAAGCGGATTCGCAGACACAGGAAAACGGTGGCTTTCATCATCATCATCATCAGCCTATTAACGTCCCACTACTGGGCACAGGCCTCCCACGTGGACAATAGCACGTGGGGATATTGGGCCATAACCCACCACGCTGGCCCAATGCGGGTTGGTGGGTTTTAACGACTGTCATCTTACGACAACAACCGGGTCAAACGGCTTAACGTGCCTTCCGAAGCACGGAGGAGCTCGAGATGTTTTTAATTTGGTCACCCATCCAGCGACCCGGCATTGAGAAAGTGGCTTAGCGAGCAAGATCGCAAGCCGAACGCGCTAGCCGCTGCGCCATCGAGCTCCTAACGGTGGCTTTACTTTATAATATGTAATGATAACACCTTCCTCTTTAAGCAGAACGTGGACTAATGTTGACACTGGCTTTTAACCGCCTCTGTGGTCTAGCGGCTAAGCCACCGTTCTTAGATCCGGAGGTCTCGGGTTCGACTCCAAGCAGGGGTTTGGTTGGTGGTAAGGCTTGTTTAGTCTCGGCCTGGCTAGCTACCACCATCTTTTCTAGAGTCTGGTGCCTTAACAACAATGTAATAACGTTGTTGTGTTCCGACGGTTTAGATATAAGATAGCCAGTTCCTCAGTGGTTGAGGATTCCGATTTCCGCCTCTGACTTATCCTCACTTACCATCAGGTGTGATGACGGCCAATTGCTTACCGGTAGTAATAAAAAAAACTGGTTTAGACCTGATGCTGCCTCATTTATGTTAATAAAAGCAGGTAGAGACAGCATCAAGTTTTAACCAGGTCTACGTTAGTCCACGTTTCGTTTCGTTCCTACCAATATACAAACCAAAACTTTTAGAAAAAAGGCAAATAGTTCACTCTACTCACCGATAGATGGCCGTGCTATGACTATTGGGAATTTTCCAGCGTACTGTGATACTAGATCTTCTGTCAGTGACTTAGTGTAAGCGTAAGTGTTCGGTTGAGGTTGGATTATTCTGGAAAAAATAAAAACATTTATTTAACTAAATAGGTAGTATAAGTACACATACGCCTGTTTGTGTGCTAAGGCTTGTGGAGCCAGCTTATACATATACACCGAGATTTTTCATTGGTTTTGGAGCCGAAAACGTTATAATACAAAAAACCTATTTATGAAATAATAATTTCTTTACGAACAAAGAAAAAAATGTTGTAAAAGTGACTTTTTGTCGAAAACACCTAGTAACGTTCTCCTTATCAACTCGTACACCGTGACCCCTATGAACTTTCCCGGCCGGCCGCCTGCGCCGGCGGCGGGGCGGGGGGTAGACGGAGCGTTTGAAGCGCCTCGGTAATTGACTTTCATAAGATCGTCCGGTACTAAGGGTTCGTACACTTTTTATTAATATTTTTTTTATGATTTTTTTAGGCTCATATTTTTAGTTTTACAAACTAAATAGCTTCTACTGATGATAAACATGAACAGGGTTTCGGCTCCAAAACCAATTAAAAATCTCGGTGTATAAACATATAAGTACTCACGACTCTTATCCCCTAAGGGTTAGTCAGAAGGCAATGAGGACCGCAAAAGCAGTCCACTGCACTTCAGATAACAATTGCACATGTGCTCAGCGTGATATGTGGTAAGTCCATCAACGCTCTATGCTGTTGGATGTATGTGAAGTCTTCAGTTCGTTTGTCGCATTTACGACACCTAAGGGAAGAGATGGGTTAGTAGAATTCCATAAAAATAAGCTGCCACCACACAGAGCAGTCATCAAGCAATTTTAACCGCTACTATGGTTTAGCGTCTTAGACCCAGAGGTCCCGGGTTTGATTCCCAGCGGGCGGTACATCTTTATGTACTGTGTGTTTGGTGGTAGGGCTTGTTAAATCCGCCTGGTTAGCTTTCACCGTCTTATCTGAAGTGTGTCGTCATAACAGCAATCTTAAGAGCATTGTTGTGTTCTGACAGTTTAGAGATAAGATAGTTCCTCAGTGGTTGAGGATTCCAGGTGAAGCGCGCTGCCACCTTCGGCCTTATCATCACTTTGTCACCTCTGTTGTCTTTTGTTAGCAGAGGGAGAAGATAGACGTTTTAGTTCTCTTTGAAAGAGCTGCCGTGCACTTGACCTTTGGGATCGAATGTAAGAACAGCCTCTGTTGTTTGTAGGTAGTATTATGTCCTGGCGGAGGACATTAATTTTGGTAATATATATTTGGGTGGTTCATAATCTCGATGTGGTTCGTAGCTGGCAATGTTGTGTTTAGAGATAAGATAGCCAGTTCCTCAGTGATTGAGGATTCCGGGTGAAGCGCGCTTCCACCTTCGGTCTTATTATCACTTACCATCAGGTGATATTAAGGAAAAGCGATTACCCGTATTAAAAAAAACCTTCCACGTCATCCCATAGTGTGTATGAATATCAGTCACTCCTTACTTGGGTTCCATATGCGCAAGCATCTCGTTATTCATCCACGACGCGCAGTCCATGATGTCTTGGGGCTTGTGCTTGATGGGGTATAGCTTTTCCTCTAGGACTTTAAGGTCGCAGCGGCTGTAAGCGGTGGACACGTGGAGTAATACCTGGAATAGGATAAAATGTTTACTAGAAAAAAATCAACCAGTCTCAGGAAGCTCGAATGGGATTCGAACCCATGACCTTTGGATTGCCGGTCCACTGCTCTAACCGTTGAGCTATCGATACCCCAGAAGACTCGCTGAATTTTTCCTAGTAGTTTGATTTACGCTGCAAGCCAGCGGTATTACGTCACTGTGAAGTCTACCCTCACAGTCGAAAGAAATACTATTGCAAGTATTTAACAATCGATAAAGACGTAATTGCTTATAAATATCTTTATTATTAAAATTTTGCATTCACAATGGCCGAGTTATTCGTCAACTAGCACGCTTTAAACTTGCACAGATGTTCTCGTACGGCACCTTTTGATTTTAACTAATATTTGTGTCGTCAACTCGCACAACAGTTAAAGTCTGAGGTAGTCATGTACTGTACATGACTACCTCAGACTTTAACTGTTGATAGGGTGGAGCGTCAATGTATGAAGAAAAAAAAAAGTTAACTAATCGTCTTCGAATACCTAGAAAAGGTTGCATATGTGTAAATACTTCACAAATATATTTTAATATATTTTTTTGACATATTTTTTAGACCTTCTTCTACCTTAGCCCAAAGATTTAAAATTCTTGAAAAAAAGGGAAAATTTTAATATCATTTTATAATGAAATGCTATTAAAAAAAGTTTTTATTTTATTTAATTAGTAATAATAAAACACCAAATTTATGAATAGTAAGTTTTTTTTGTGAAAAAGAAATAAATTTGCTTCTATAAAAAATATTAAAAATAATCAAAATTCGAGAAAAACATGAAAGTTTGATGATGTTAATTAATGACGTTTTTGTTTATTTTATAACTTTTTTTGGTCTCAAAGTGAGGCATTATTGCTCGTGATTCAATTTTAGTTCTAATAAAACCATCTCTTGCCTTTTCACCAGCAACAGCCAATGATGCTTCACTCACCATTTTAACACATCGTTCTACTGCTTGGGTGTGGCAAGGAAAATCAGGAAAATTCATAATGGTATGCGACTGTGTTTGAAGCAGGTTTTCTAATTCGTCAGTAATTTTATTGAACATTGGAGGTGGTGTGACTTGTGATTCGCCCTAAATAATTATATCAGTGTAGTCATTGGCATTGAAATTTAACTTTGGTATTTCGAATATTCTCACCATTTTACCATTTTTCTTGCTGCAATTATTCGTCTCAGCCGTAATTCTCTTATGTGTTGTCGTGCATTGTATAACATTGCCAATAAAAGGTTCTCTGGGTGCGCAAAAAATGCATTTCGCTGTATAACCGGATCGATAATTTTTTTGACATCAGAACTCAAAGATCTAGAAAATGTAATCAATTTATAAACGTGAGTTGGCCCTTTTTTAAACGAACTTTCTCTTTTTATAGGTACTGAACCACACAGGAGCGTATACTTTTATAATATATTCTACGAGATTAATCAAGTTACTAGAAGGACTTCGTGTACCAACATAAAGTCTCAAAATTGTATTACCTGTTGCCAACCACCGCGAGTGAGCCATTTTCCAGGATTTCTATGAGACAAATCTTGAGGACAAGACCCAATACTAACAGCTTGACAAATTTGATACAAATACTTCTGATCTGTACTTAGATTATCCTCTATTTCTTTAGATAAAACAAGCATGTTTGATGGGATTGCGATAAATTCAACAATAGGAAGATCAGTACAATTTTCTAATGTTTTTCCTATTGGTACAGAATAAGTTGAGGTCCGTCTAATTTAATAAATAAATGCCGAAGAGGCAGTTCATTTGCATGTAGTTGACAAATAAACCAATGCAGTGGTCTACGCAACTTTAGTTCTGTATATCGGATCACACCATTTTTCCAGCCAGTATTTGTTGCTGTACCATCGCGTCCAACAGGCAACAACCACTACATTATTCAATTCGAGTTCTTTTTTGGTGAAAAATGAATATATTGAGTCTGCTATTGCTTTCCCTGTACCAGATAATGTTGTTATATGTCCCAAATAAAATGATCCCGGTTCCCCAATTAAGGATATGTGTTCCTTCGTAACAATTTTTTTATGTAAACGTTGACCTCGCTTTTCGTAAACCAATGTCTTATCTTTTCTACCATCGAAGTAAATGCTTTTAATTTCTGGATAGTCTTGGTTCTTACATTTATTTCGTTCTTTTTTTCTAGCTCTTCGGACTTTGCTTCGGTCTATCACATTTTCAGAGTTCTCCGAAGTAATGAAGCCAACGTCTTGCAATACTGCGCTTGCCACTGCTGCTGCCGAACGATCTGAGATACCAAACCGATCACAAACTTGAGCTAAAGTAGGAAGCGACAGCATGTTTCTTTTAATCTGCACTATTGGAATAGTATCTGGTGTTTTTGATGTCGAAGGCTGTGGTTCAACCAATTCAGAAATGGAGAAGGTATTTCTTTCATTTTCTTGCTCAATTTTAATATTTTGCGCCAGTTGTTGTTTTCTTTTTAATTTCTTTTCAATTCTTTTGGTTTCGGTCCGGTCTCTGATTTCATTTCATTTCATTTCATTTCTCTGATCGCTCAAAAAATCTCTTTCCAGCACAGGAACTTTTCTTTCCCGAGGACAACTACAGTTATAAAAATCGCTGCATTTGCAACTACAAATGTCGAATAATTCTGAATTACATTTGTCTTTCCACGCTTGTAACTTCACTTTAAAGCTTTCAGTTTGCTTGGATTTCGGATAGCGAATAAAATGTAAATATTTATCGTAACTGCATTGTAACTGTTGTTTTACGCGTTGAATGGTAACAACAGGCAAGGAAGCTGTGGTCCATACTTCAACAACTACGCTTACTACAGCGTCAAGTATCGGAGACAAAGCAGGTTGTTTGCCACTTTTTTCACTTTTTCTTTATTTCTAACAAAAAGTATATGTTTTATAATGTCTGCAGTCGTTGGGAGCACTGATTTACTAATTAAACAAGGTGATCCGAAAATAGGGCAGTCCGTTTCGTTCCGCGTCACTCTTTTCGCCATTATTTAAAAATAAATCAAAACTGTAACTTTCCTATGAACCTTTTGTATTACTGAACTATATACTTCAACTAACTGTTAAAATAATACAGTAGTAGGTACAATAAAAATATGCATTAAAAGCAAGAACTCAAATAACAAAACTACCCGCGGCAGAGTCGTTTGTTTGTTGCAAAATTTGTTTATAATTAACGATTTTGACGTTATAGTATTATGAGATCATGCTTAATTATCACGATAAATAATATTTCAATTAAACTTCTTCATATCTAGTGTAACATGAGATACTTTTTATAATATTTTGATAAATAACTTTGTTTTTATAAATTTCCAAAATCTACTCGATTTTGCATTTTTTTGAGAACTTTGACGGGTGGTAGAGGGCTTAAAGTATATTCCAATAATTTTATTATTATTTTTCCTGTATTACCTATCACGAACTGCAACCTTTTAAAACTATTCCATTTCGAAAATCTAAAAAAAATATGACGCTTCACCCGTACAGTCAATTACAAAAAGGTTTGGAGAAAGTTATAATCCTTTAATGTTTATTACCAGACAGTTATGAGTACAGAATAAATAAATATATTTTTGTTTCCAATTTTTTACTCAACTATACTTCGTACGTATATTATTATGTGCGAGTTGACAACTAAATTAATAGGTAACATCAAAAGGTGCCATCTCGCCTCTTCGTCTCTTCGAGTTCAAAGTGTGCGAGTCGACGAATAACTCCCACGGCCATAGCACGTTTCAACAAATTACAACTGCACATGTGCTCAGCGTGATGTGGTGAGCCCATCGCCGCTCTATGCTGTTGGATGTGTGTGCAGTCTTTAGTCCATTAGTCGCCTTTTACGACACTCAAGAAAAGAGATGGGTTAGTAGTATACCATTAATAAGTCGCTACATGCCACATACACAGCTCTCATTAAAAAAAAAGAAAAATACATCTTGTTGTTTGTATGTAATTGTATGAAATGCCTTACCTCCAGTTGTGTCATGCCCGTGACTAGATCGAGCACCCTCTGCGTGCCCACCGTGTTCATGTTCAGAGCATCCCTGATGAACATGTCGAATCTGAAAGGACAAACAAAAGAGTTATTTTACGTACAGATAAGTAAAATTTTAAACACTGAAAAAAGACGACAACCTCAGGCGTGAATCGCCGAACCACGCCTTCCGCATTCCGGGCGGCTGCCTTAACCACTTGGCTACCGTGGTCTGGTTTTCACCCGTTGAAATTTGTCAGTGTTTGATGCTTATGTTTTTTAGTCAATATTGCTTCATCAAATCTTAGAAGTTTTCACCTCTGAGAATCGAAAGAAATATTTTTACAAATATTTGAACATTCGGTTAAGATAAAGATTAAAAACATTAACTTGTAAACGCAAGCACTGACAAATTTCGACGGGTGAAAACCAGACCTCCGTAGCCAAGTGGTTAAGGCAGCCGCCCGGAATGCGGAAGGTGCGTGGTTCGATTCCCGCCTGAGGTTGTCGTCTTTTTTCAGTGTTTAAAATTCTACTTAACTATATTTAAGCGTTAATAAAACTCTAAAATATATAAAAAACATTAGTACATAGATAACTTTCTATGCTCACACAATTATCTAGCCCAAGATAATCCTTTCACCGGTACGCGACACGGTTAAAAACTATTTGAATCTCTTTGGTTAAAAACTATTTGAATCTCTTTGGTTAAAAACAACAATTGGGAATCTGTAGACATGAGAATCTGTAGAATGTGGAATCTGTAGGCATGGGCCTAATGGACTAATCGCCTGTCACACTGAGCACATTTGCAGAGTTGTTGCCTTTAGGCCCATGTCTACAGATTCCCAATTCTACAGATTCACATGTCTACAGAATCCCAATTCTATAGATTATCATGTCTACAGATTCCCAATTCTACAGATTCCCAATTCTACAGATTCTCATGTCTACAGATTCCCATATCTACAGATTCCCATATTTACAGATTCTCATCTTACCAGTAAAAAATAGAGGATATTAGAATCAGTAGAATTGGGATTCTGTAGAATAGGAAATATGTAGAATTGGGATTCTGTAGAATTGGAAATCTGTAGAATTGGGCTTCTGTAGAATTGGGATTCTGTAGAATTGGAAATCTATAGAATTGGGATTCTGTAGAATTGGACTTCTGTAGAATTGGAAATCTGTAGAATTTGGATTCTGTAGAATTGGAAATCTGTAGAATTGGGAATCTGTAGAATTGGGAATCTGTAATCGAAATCTGTAGAATTGGGAACAATAGCATATTTCCATTTGCTACGATCCTGACACACATACTGATACTTAGCTACATTTACTCTCATGACGTTCTTTATCATTAGGTCCGGGTCAAGAGATATATATCCTAAGCTGACGAGCATGCAGTGTGCAGTTTTGGTATTGACTAACCCTTCGGGGACAATAGTCGTGATTATTATGTATGTATAAATATTACTTTAAACATATTCTGTGTAAATCTTTGTGGTGTTGCAATGAAAGTGTCATCTAAGTATCTATCTTTCTAAATAAACTTTTTTTTTCTACAATCACACCAATTATCTAGCCCAAGAGAAGCTTCGAAGAAACTCGTTAAATGGTTACTAGACAACGGATAAACATACTTAAAATACCTTAATACATACTTATTATACATAGAAAACACCCAGACCCGAGACAATTTAGAAAAACAATAGTTTCTAAATCGACCCGACCGGGGATCGAACCCGGGACCTCAGAGATGGCGACACCATGAGAACCGGTTTACAAACCACTCGACCAACGAGGTCGTCTTAATAACAATACAGCTTTGCTATCTCACCTAACACACGCGGCGCAATGGAACACAATCTGGCATTCCTTCTGCACCATCTGCCGGTCTTCGTGTGACATGCCCAGGTCTTCCAGCAGTATGTCTCCTGGAACCGGTCGTAACTTCTGCAGCTGTTCAGGATGCTCGTTTTTTATGTAATTGAACATCTGGAAATGTAACATCAGAGATACATTGCATATTATATATACGTCAAATGTATATGTGAAAGCTGACACTATTCCGCTACGATTTAGTATGGGATTGTGCATCTCTAGTTTTTATAATATTATAAATCTGAACGAAGGCTCACATCGTCGCATGATCACATCACAACACACGAAAGTAAGTTTTAACGACTGCCATCTAACGACAGCAACCCGTACTAACTGCTTATACATGCCATCCACGGAGGAGTTCGATATTTTAATTCAGTCACCCATCCGCTGACCAGGTTTTGTAATAGTCGCTTAACTTGCAAAATCGCTACGCTAATGTGCGAAACACTTCGCTTTAATTTCCAATACCACATCCACCACTTTTACAAAAAATATTTTATCAGATTACTTTGCAGAGTTCCCCGTTCACCTAGTTCCACTCCCCACCAATAGATGGCGTTACTCACCGGACTATTTGCGAACTCGTCTATCCTCTCTTTGCTGCTGTGCCCCCTCTTGGGCCGCATCAACAAGTACAGAATCTTCACATCAGCACACGATCTAAGGATTTTCTCAACCAGCACTTTGCCCATGAACCCTGTAGAGCCGGTGATGAATATCGCCTTGCCGGCGTAGTACTCTTTCACACTCATAGATAGCGCCATTATTTATCTGTAAAAAATGAAAATGGACGTTCAGTACTATGTTCGTATATCCAGCCTTTACTTTGGCCAAATTAGTAGAATTAGATATATAGATATAATTAACGACTATTATCCCCGTAGGGTTAGTCAGAGACTAATAAACAATGAGGACAGCAAAAACATCTACCATAGTCCACTTTTAGCTCAGCGTTACAGTGTGTTGTTGGATGTAGGTATCTGCAGTCCTTAGTTCGTTAGTCGCCTTTTATGACGCCTAAGGGAAGATAGGGTGTGGTAGTGTACCTATTCCTCTTTCACCGCTACGCGAGACGGTTTTTATAAATTTTTCTACAAACCTATAGAATGTTTGTAAACAAATTATTGAGATTTCTTTGTGCAAAGAAGAATGGGCGTTTTTGTATGAAACCCGTCCCACCTCATTGTAAGTTTCGAAATAAATATTGTATTTTGTCGTAAGGACAGCGAATATGAACGAGCGAATGAATTAATTTAAAAAAAAGTAAAAAAAGGGAAAATTAAAAAAAAAATTAAAAATGAGGGTGTATAGTTAAATTCAAGAAAAAATCTTGACTTCAATTTTATATTATCGTTATTAATGATTGTGTTATTATGTTACAATCTTAGATTAAAACAAAAAAGGAAGATACGGCATGCTCCTACTTGTAGTCAATCAAAATATAGTCCTACTCAACTACATATGCAAACACTCACACACGCACACCTATAAAAGTGTAAATCGAGTGAGCGAGACAGAGCAGTAAGTTTCAACGTCAACGCGAGGGAGTCAGCGAGTAGCGCGTTGACGTCTCGGTCGCTTCGCAACAGACGAGTAGGTACGAGTACGGTACGACCGATTCCGACGCCACTGCGGAGTAGCGTCTCTCTCTTTTTATCACAGCCGAATGTCCGCAACAGTACGATGTAGCCTGTACGCTCGGCAAATTGCGACTGAAGTGAAATTGTGCCTTTAGGCCTAATTTTAGCGGCTTACTCACGAGACGCTAATGCCGTATCTTCCCTTTTTGTTTTAATCTAAGGTTACAATAAAAGTATTATCTACTTATCTATTTATCATTATCATTTATTATTTTAATTTTCTTCTTCTCGATAACTTTTTACTCCAATAAGTACCTGACAGATTTGCTGTCATACAATAAAATGCTTCACTTTTCAAGTAGGTACTTTTATTTGATGCATTTTGATTTTTGATAATTTGTTTCTTCACCATTGGATACTAGTCCTTCAGTGGAAATAATAGAGTTTATTTATTACGCTTATAAGATGATAATGAGTGATGATAATAAGCTAAATGATATTCCCCCAAAACCCTTGAGTTCCAATAAAGATGTGGGACTTTACTGAATCTCACACGGGCTTCTTGAGAGAATTTGAAAAGTGATGTTGCACTGTTTTGTTTTATTTGCCAACACTCATGCACGTTCACGAACACTTAACGGTTAATAATCCACCATTATTTCACATTAATATTCGACAATACACAAATTTTAGAAAACAAGGCAAAACTACACATGACGCTTCACTTTCCCGCCAAGAAGCTTGAAGCTATTTGATGCATAAATGTAAGTGTTACAAGGGGGTGGGACGTTTTGCCCATTCTTCTTTCTAGTGTCACTCGGATTTTTCCTTGTTCTTACTAGAAAACAATAAATAACAATGGTGTAGATAGCTATTACTTACTAGATATTTGCACAAAAAGATGACAGTAATTTGTAAACAGGTAATGAGTAGGTAATGGATAATTACCTATTTAATTCTTATCTAACTTTATTTGTATCGTGTATTTTTTTAAACTGTAATATTAATTTTGCTCATTTTTTTTAATTTTTGTGCTCCGTTATTCCTTGGTTCCTTTTCCTTTTTCTTTCTTGTCTGTCTAATTTTATTCAACAACTGTATATTTACTAAGGTCATGCCGTGAACGCTATTTAAAGGGTTATGATATAGACTAAGTTCAGTCATAGTAAGTTCTAATTGTCATGTAACGATTGTAATCTGTCAGTTTGCCTAATCAATTTAATAAATAATAAACAAGCATTCTTCCTCAAATGCGGATTCGCGAGCGCAGAAACTAACTAGGTAGTAGGGGACTGATTGATTGCACATCGCGATTCGCGACCGTCAACTTAGCAAAACAGGTAGGTAATTTTGAAAATCAAGACTTCTTTTTAATTTTTTTAACATATAATGGCCAGAATGCCTTACCTATTCAAAGACAATTATTTTCGTATATTTTTCATTATCTAAAACCAAGTATAATGCTAGTAATACGAAACTTGACGTATAATGAATACGTTTAGACGGATGTTAGAAATTTTATTTGATGCAGTAAAGTATCACTAATAGAGTATTTAATGGCCGGAATGACTATATAAAAGACTGTGGAATAACATATATTTTTTCCAAATTTTGAGTACTTGTGATTTGCGAGTAATCCATAATTTAAAATACCCTATTTTCGGGAATTTCAGGAATGTCAGCCTTAATTAGTAATCTATAAAGATCGTAAAATCGATTCTTACTTTTATCCACACGTTCCGATCAAAAGTGACCTTTATGTCGTTACGTTAGAGTCGAATTTAGAGAATGCGAGTTTCATAATTTGCGGATACAGGCTCGAGTTAAAAAATCCTCTCACCAACCTATCTCTAGCTTATTTATTTTGATACATAGGTACATACATATTTTCACGACTATTATCCCTGAAGGGTTAGTCAGAGACCATTGCAATGAGGACCGCAGATGCAATCCACTTCCATCAGCACATTTCACCAACTAATAACTGCACATGTGCTCTGCGTGACATGCTGTTGGATGTATGTGCAGTATTTGGTCCGTTAGTCGCCTTTTACGGGGCTTTCCGTTTTCTCCCACTTTTTCATCCCACCTTCTTAAAATAATAATAATAATTCCGATTTCGTCCCGTTGCCTAAATCATAATCCGTTTTCATCCTAAGGGGACACCATTTGAGCAGAATGTAATGGCAGCAGATAAATAGATATCAAACAATACGACACCCAAGCACATGAGTAAAGAAACGGACAGAGACAAAGCTTCATACAACCGCGCTGTCGCGAGTCAACTACTACAAGCATACGGCGCATGTGTGCGTGTCCACTAGCCGCTGTGTCGCGTATGCACCGTCCGTCACTGGATAAAACCGGTTTACCACAATATTTACGCTCGCTTCGCGACGGCGCGGCGGGCGCGTTGTATGAAGCTTTGTCTCTGTTCCGTTTCTTTACTCATGTGACCCAAGGGAAGAGATAGGGCGTAGTACCTATTCTATTAATTTGCTAATACCACAGAGCACTCCTTGCTTATCCACTCTGATAATTATTTAAATATCAACATCAATTGTAATTAACGAAGAAAACGCAAACACAATTCTTAATTAATAATTACAATATATTATAATTACGCAACGAGACACTGCATCTACAATTTAAAATAAATAAGGCTGTTAGTATGCAATGTTGATATGGACGGACACTAAGCAATTTCTAGGTCAGTGATACCGCAATACTTTTAAATAAAAAACGTCCCACTGCTGGGCACAGGCCTTCCCACATAGACAACAGCACATGAGGAGATTGGACCACAACTAGGGTTGCAGCCTTTTTTAGAAAAAAAAGTATTTTTTCATTTTTATAAAACAAAAATAAAAAAGGGTATTTATATAAGGCTGTGCACAAGCGGCATTCTAGTACGATCGGTTACGATGCCGTAATTACGGCATCCTAGTACAAAGTGTAGGCAGTGAATAGAGTGCCACAAGCGGAAACATAGTACGTACGATCGATTACTACGATGCCGTAATTTGACGGCATCCTAGTACGAAGCGTATAGAGTGCCACAAGCGGCATTGTATCTCAATCGGTTCGGGAACCGTAACATATTTTTTATTTGTCATAATGTTCAGACGACTATAATATTCAAAAGATATTTTTGTATGGAGTTAGATTTCTGTTGTCTAATAAATAAATAAAACCTCGAAATTCAAGACAATCGCTACGCTGCGCTTCGCGATTGTCTTAAATTTCTAACCTATCACGTGACTTACAGGTGTAGGGAAGCTAGTATTTCTGTTGTCTAACAAAAACTTTACGGCAGCTTAGGCGGCGTCACATTATACCGCAAAACTTACGGTTCCCTAACCGATGGAGATACAGTGCCGCTTGTGGCACTCTATACACTTTCTTTATTTATTTTATTATTATTCACGTATTTATTTATTTTCTTAAGTGTAGGTTTTTTATAATATCCCATATAAAAATAATAAACAAAACTACTATAAAAAATAAAACATTTAACATTATAAAAAACCTAAACCTAGGGTGCCGCCAGCAGCGGGGCAGGGCTCAAGCTACCGGTGGTTAGAGCTGCAGAGAGAGGAACCTCCTGACGATGCGTGCCGTATCAAGAAGTACCGCCTTCTGTATCTGGCCCTTGATCCAGCCGTCTAGCGAGAGTCTCTTGAGATGTTGGTCGAGACTCTTCGCTATTAGGCCGTTTGCAGATACGACTATCGGGACAATGATAGTCGAGTTAACATCCCACATGGCCGTAACCTCGTAAGCCATCAAGGTACTTGCACAGCTTGTCCTTCTCAGCCTTCACGAGGTTCTCATCATGTGGGACGGTGATGTCGACTAGCACTGCCCGCCGCTGGGACCGATCGACTATCACGATGTCAGGCTTATTGGCAACAATAGTCCTGTCCGTGATAACCGATCGGTCCCAATAGAGCAAAGCACGACCATTTTCGAGAACTGGCTCAGGTGCGTACTTATAGTACGGCACCTCGGACTCAACAAGACCGTATTGAAGAGCAAGTTGCTGGTGAATGATCCTAGCTACAAGATTGTGTCTGTGCAAGTACGCGCCGTTAGCAAGATGAGAACAACCGGAAATAATATGCCTAAGTGACTCTCCGGGACGGCGGCATGCTCGACATATGTGGACCGTACCGTCATTCATGATATACTTCCGGTAGTTGTTCGTCTTGATAACTTCGTCCGCAATTGCACAGACAAAACCTTCGGTTTCCCCAAAGAGGTCCCCAAATCGTAGCCAGTTCACCGACGCGAGCAGGTCCACATCGGGCCCTGTTAAGGCCCGATAGAACCGGCCGTGCAGCTCCTTGCTCTTCCATACATCCTTGCGGTCCTCGGTGCTCAGCACCTGAGGCTTGCGCCAGTTCTCTTTGCCTAAGGAGAGAGGCGTAAATGTCCTGTCAACTGACACCACATCGCGATGCATCCCACACTCGTTGTTGAGGAAATATTCTCGGAGACTGCACACCTCACGGTTGTGGAGGGTCTTGGCATTTAAAAAGCCTCGACCACCCCATTTCCGCGGGATGTACAGTCTCATAACATATCTATCTCTCTTATTATTATTATTTTTGACAGGCCGGCAGTTGAAACAACTGATGACATCCTGTATCCCGTTAGCTTATAATCGTGAATTAACTTTCTTCCAGTTTTAAATACTTGTCTAATCTATTTTTAAATTGATTTGTCCTTTAAAAACGTATTTTTTGTTGCTCTTTGCGACATTTAAACTAGTAACAATCAGTTTTACGTATTTTAACGTACTTTATTGGCGTCGTAGATTATAAAGTACGCCTACATGAAAAAGAGGACAATACTCTATTTTAGAGTACGAGTGGCAACCCTAACCTCAACCCACTACGCTGGCCCAATGCGGGTTGGTGGGTTTTAAGGACTGCGGCATCGCGAAACTCGCTTAGCATTCACGATCACTTTTTAACTTCGCCGTACAAACCAAGTACATACATACGTACAGCACATTACATACATATAATAAAGACTATTATCCCCGAAGGATTAGTCAGAGACTAGGCAATGGGGACAGCAAAAGCAGTGGTCTACCATTGTCCATTTTACACCAAATAGCGACTGCACATCGCCGCACTATGCTGTTGGATGTATGTGCAGTCTTTAGTCCGTTAGTCGCCTTTTATGACATTCAAGGGAAGAGAGGGGGTGGTAGTATTCTTTCACCGCTACCCGACAATGTTAACAAACCAAGTGACTGGTGCAATAATAATATAATATTTACCCACACTAGGAATCGTGGCCTATTCTGTAAATAATATCAACTCATACAATGTTAGCTTACATCTCAGTTATAAATAAATAAATCTTTCCTACAATCACACCAATTATCTAGCCCTAGAGAAGCTTCGAAGAAACTCGTTAAATGGTTACTAGACAACGGATAAACATACTTAAAATACTTAAATACATACTTATTATACATAGAAAACATCCAGACTCGAGACAATTTAGAAAAACAATAATTTCTAAATTGACCCGACCGGGGATCGAACCCGGGACCTCAGAGATGGCGACACCATGAAAACCGGTGTACAAACCACTCGACCAAGGAGGTCGTCAAAGTTAAATAAACATTTTATAAAACAAAGAAAAAAAACTACTTGTTTAAACGCATCAGAGAGAGCTAATACGTGTTCGGAATTGGAGAAATGTCAAATCTATGCATTTTTATAAAGTTTTGTGTTTCTCTGCGTATTCACTTTTTCGAGGTGGGATTATATCCGTCTTCAACTGGTAGTCAAAGAGGCGGTTATCGTTGCAAAGATTTATCCAGTTACTTTATTTTCCGGTCACCAATCCCTTGCTACACCAATATTGAATGCATTCACCAATTGTGAATGTTAAGCGAGCGTCGCTTAACATTCACGATTGGTAATCATTTACGATATGTTGCGCAGTGAACCCGTTGTATCGTTTAGTATGGAATAACACTAAGTGTTGTCGATTACTCACTAGCCAATTAAGTGATTCGCGCAAATCGTGTACATTCCACTGCAAAAGTGGCTGATCATTGATTAATTGATCAAACATAAAAAGTATATGATCATTGATCATTACATACAAAAACATTTTACATACATACATTTGCTACGATCCTGTCACACTGCTTTTGCTTCATTTACTATCATAATCACCATCATCACCATTACATACTTATTATAAAGTAAAGTCGCCTTCTTTCTCCTAAGCCACGCAATGGATTTTTATGCGGTTTTCACTAAAAGATAGTGTTAAGGGGATCCTGCACGAAATTGTGAAAATTTATGTATTTTTAAGTTACTTGTACTATGCGCTGAATTAGTTAAATATATTAAAAAGAACTTACGTAAGTTAGCCTGATCATTGCATCGTCGTAGCTTTGTTGAAATTTGAAAAAAAATCTTTAAACAATAACAAACAATACGTAAATCTAAGGACTCCTAAAAACATTTTTACTTTTACGCATGAAACAACAATTCTTACATGAAAATATTTCTATTGATATTCCGCAGGTCACCCCCATCTTAAAAAAGTAAATTTTAATTTTTAAACCAAGCGCGTGATGATTTAGTACATTTCGCAAAATAAAAACATTGCTCTAATCAAATTACAAGGTCTAAAACTTCAAAGCAGAATTGTTCTAATTTTAAATATCAAAATGATTGATTTTGATTTGAAGTTCATTATGAGACATAAGTATGAGGACGGTTTTTGTTTATATTTTGAAGACATATTTTTTTAAAAGGCTGAAGTATCACGGTTTTTTAAGTTAGTGTGGACGAAGGCGCGGGCGGGCCGCCAGTAAAATTATAAAACGATGTAACTACTCACGACTTTTTCCTCAAGGGGTAAGTCAGACACTAAGCAATGGGGACCGCAAATACAGTCCACTTCCAAAGTCCACCTTTCACCAAATAGCAACTGCACATGTGCTCAGCGTGACAGGTGGTGAGCCTATCGCCGCTCTATGCTGTTGGATGTGCAGTCTTTAGTCCTTTTACGTCGTCATTGAAGTATCCTTTTTAGTCGCCTTATACGACACCCAAGGAAAGAGGGGGTTAGGGTATTGAGTTGCTATACCACACAGATAAAATAAAACATTCCTAATATAAATTACAAAGTGCTATAATAATGTTATTATATTATTTCATTTATTTATGAACTAGCGGATCCTGGCGGTTTTACCCGTAGTACCTGTGGTACCCGTTCCCGTAGGAATATCCAGATAAAATATAGTCTATGTCACTTGGGAAGAATGTAGCTTTCCAATGGTCAAAGATTTTTCTAAATCGGTTCAGTAGTTTCGGAGCCTATTCAAACAAACAAACAACTCATACCTTTTTTTTCTAGTATTATAGTACAGAATACAGGTTTTACGCATCGTCTTTTTCTATTAACTGCACTCGCGCGACGTAATACCTAGTATGATTGCAGTTTTTAAACGTGTATCATTCATCTGATG
This sequence comes from Scoparia ambigualis, assembly GCA_963921215.1. Lineage (NCBI taxonomy): Eukaryota > Metazoa > Arthropoda > Insecta > Lepidoptera > Crambidae > Scoparia > Scoparia ambigualis. Next base: position 22,437,639 of record OY992515.1, on the reverse strand, counting down.
AGTCACTTAGCCACGATTGTACCAATAACCCTAATGAGAGGAATAATTATGGCGTCTAAAATACATCATAATAATATGTTCCGAGAATTATTTTTTTTGAAAATATTTATAGCTACTCACTAAAGAATACTACCAACTCCTGTCTACCCTTGGGTGTCGTAAAAAGCGACCAACGGACTAAAGACTGCACACACATCACCACCTATCGCGCTGAACACACGTGCAGTTGTAATATGGTGAGCCGTGGACTTAGGCATGCTCTGCGGTCCTCGTTGCTTTATTAGTCTCGAATAACCCTTTGGGAGATAATAGCACAGAATAACTAAAAGTACTACGTACAGAAGGTTCACTCTCTAACGACTTTCACGCGAAATTGAAACTTATCGTGTGACCCGAGCGTTCATATTCAGTTAAGCAACGCTGACTCGATATCGATTTGAAGTCATGACGTCACAGAGCGTAGGGTTTACGCGCGCGCACAAAGATTACGGAGCTTGCGTTGGCGTTGGCTCGCGGCAACCTTTACTGCCATACCTAGGAGGCGCGCCGGCCGAACGTACACCCTCAGTCTTGGAAATTTTTTGACACAATTTTTGGCGCAACTGTCAACGTCAAATTTGACAAAATTGAGCATAGAATATGCGATATTTTGCGATAACGATGCATTAAGATGTACCTCAGAACCGAAATAACCAAACTTCATACTAAAGTAGTCTATAAGTCTATGAAAACACGGTTCAAATTCAAGTGTGTTTTTGTAAGTGCGGTCTCATGCGACCGCTTGGGGCCTGAGGGGTCTGCGGAGTGCTTGCGGAGTGACACCCCCCTAATAATAGCCGTGAATGTATGTACGAGTATGTATGTATAAAATTTGATGTGTATTTGTTTTGTACACATGTTATTCAATGGCTATTAGGCGAAACCGCTAAAGCTTATTACTTTTTCTGAATAATGCGATCGATTAAACAAACGCGATTCTTCCCATTCGTGGTTCCTATACAATATGGATTTTACACAACTGCAGTTTACTACATTCGCGATTCCACTCAGATGTTATTTTTTCATCGTAATAAATAAATGTTTACTATCTCTGTATACAAGTCTATAATTCGTAAGAAAATAAATGCTCATGGTAAGATCCCGATTTATACCCAATTGTTGAATTAAAATTCTATAATTGCGTTAAAATAACAACTGAGTGGAATCAAGGATGTAGTAAACTGCAGTTGTGTGAAATCCATTTTGTATGCATTGACCTAGTGTATAAGGTGACTGCTAGAAACTGCAAAAAACTTCAATGGCTGGTCAGGTCAAGTGTTTTAAACATGTCAAAAATGACAAAATAGGAATTCATGTTTTTTTCATTTTTAATGAAATAATTCATTTTATGAATTTTAATTGGATAGTCTTTGAGTATCTAACTTATTTCAAAGCATACGGCCGTCTGTTGACCCGTCCGCGTCAGCTGGGCGATAAGTACCTACGTTGACGGGTCAACAGACAGCCGTTCGGCCGGCCGTTGCCCCCGTCAGCTGGGCGATAAGTAACTACGAAAATTTTCGATTTTTTTTTTGTCATTTTTGTCATGTTTAAAACACTTGACCTGACCAGCCATTGAAGTTTCTTGCGCTTTCTAGCAGTCATCTTATATATCGCTGATTGTATGGGAATCACGAATAGGAAGAATCGCGTTTGTGTAATTGATCGCATAGGTAGGTAATTCCTTTTTTGTTACGAGGATAGAGGAATATACTTACTCGTATTATCATGACCATTATTTTGAAGACCTTTGAACTTACTTCACCGCGAAAGAAATGAGACAAAAACTTGGAGGAACTCGAGTCCGGTAACAGAAAAAAAAAATGTTGTTGTTATTTCCATACATAAAAAGGTCAAACAATTTAATTTTGCTTATAGTTATAATGCTGAGAGGAAATATAGACCCTGACGGCCATTTTGGCATATAAGTACAACTCATTTTCGACCAACTTGTGGGTTGGATCCTTTTTGCTAAACTACGTCCTGTAATATGGTGAAACGTGGACTTGCAGTGGACAGCTTCTGCGATTTTCATTGTATAATAGTCTCTGTCTAACTCTTTGGGGATAATAGTCGCGAATCTATGATTGTATGTATGGAAATAATAACACTTTTGTTTAACCTCTCAGTCTTGGCAACGAAATGTTTAAAAATTTTGACAGCAGGTGCGATTTGGCGGAAATTTAAAATTGCGGAAATGGAAAAAAAAAATTAAAAACGTCAAACGCAGTTCATGTTAAATTTTGCGTTCACGATGCATAAAATTTACCACAGAACCGAAATAATCGACCTTGTTCATACTAAAGTAGTCTCTAAGTGTATCATAACACGGTACAAAGTCAAGTGGAGAGCGCGGCCAGCGCGGTCATATTTGGCCGCTTGGGGTCTGACGGAACAGAGAGTTTTTAGGTGCGGCCAAATATAGCCGCTTGGGGCTTGATGGGTTAAACTTAACAACAAGATTTTTATTCTGTTACCGGACACGAGTTCCTTCAAGTTTTTGTCTTATTTCTTTGACGGTGAAGTAAGTTCAAAGTTCTTGTTTATGTAAGTAGTATGTATACGAAGCTGCCTCATTTAGTACTTATATTATAGTATGTCTAGTTTGTTTGCGATCAAAGATTGTAATGGGAAAAACTGATGTAAGTTAAAACATTATAATATTTAAACATCACGTTGTGTTACTAGAATGTTATTTTTACTTGACGAAGGTTGTTATTTTAATACGTATATAATATGTACAGTCAGCATAAAATAGTTGGATTCAAACTAATAATTACTTTTTTATAAGAATTTTAAAACATTCTTAGCAGTAAAGAGTAAGGTCTAATTATAAAAAAATGCTTGCAGCTTTAATGTACAAAACATGAGATCTTAATCTTTTTATCATACCATACATACCTACATACATTCATACATACATTATGTATAATCACGACTACACGACTATTATCCCCGAAGGGTTAGCCAGAGACTAGGCAATGAGGACAGCGAAAGCTGTCCTCTACCATAGTCCACTTTTCACCAAATGGCGACTGCACATGTGCTCAGTGTGACAGGTGGTGACTGGTGGTTAGTAGCCTTTTACGACCCCCAAGGGAAGAGAGGGGGTGGTAGTATTCTTTCACCGCTACGCGACACGGTTATTAATATCAACACCTTTGTATACTTACTTACCGTGTTTTAAGCAAATAATAACATTATGATTACAATTATGATGATTTACCTTTAACTTTTTAGAGCATTATTACTTTAATCTTAATTCTCATACGAATTTTGCGTAGTAAGATTAAAGTGCAGAAATCTAAAGACAAAACTGCTGTAAGAGGTGACATGTCTGTCTGTGTAGGATAGTGTATTTATCCCTAGAGAAGTTGGTGAATGAAACGCACTCAGCACTCTGAGTGTTTCAATCTATTCGACGCTGACTGTACAAAACAAACACAATAATGTTTGTCCAAGATTACATCATAATGGCGACATACTAAATGTAAGCGAAGTATGTATGCGTTAGGAATAATTAATATGTAACTACGCTACTATTTCCGTGAACGAAAATCTTTATTGTACATTTATTTAAATTGCATACAGCATCTGTTATGTAGGTATAGGTATAATATACCTTTATCATGATAAACATAAAAAAAATTAGTCGAAACAAAGGAATCCCGCTTTGTTTCAACAATTTTTGTATTCTTAATTTAATTTGGCATAACGAATTACTTATGCATAATTTTTTGACATAAGTAGGTACTATTGGTTTAGGCATAAAAATCTATCATTTTGGATATTTTTTTTCTATAACTTTGATTAGCATTAAGTTAGGCATATTGTTTGTTTAACATTAGGTATGTTAGGCGTTCCTCATTATTATTATAACAATTGTATATTGTCTTTAGTTAGTTTTTATTTTCTCTACAAAATGGCGTGGGTAAATGTTCTGAATTTATCGTTTTGTTTATTTTGTAGTACTTATAAGTAAATAAGCAACCAAGTTTTACTTTTAATTAATTATTATTACTATAAATTATCACTCGCTAAGAGCTCATACACCACAGTAAGTAAAAAAACCTTTTCTACATTTTGTTCCTACTGTATCAAGTAGTTTTATTTGAAGTAACCTTTTTCATTGTTTATTCGTTTATGATATTTAAGTTTAGTTGCTTTGGAGCCGAGCGATTAAAGAACATCCGTGATAGGATTTTCCAGTTATGAGAATTTTTTGTAAAAACCCATGAGTAAGATAATAAATGTAAGAAAGATAATACGAATCTAATCAAGGTTAAATTGGTCGCAGTTAAGAAGAAAGGTTTCAATAAACAATTTGGTCAAAAATGGAGTAATTATATACCAAAAAGGATACATTGTAATATAGATGATATTGGTTTAAACCTATAACTCATTTTGGATTAAATTGTGGATTGGGTTCTTTCTGCTTAACTACGTAGCAAACCCCATAACCACCATTGGGCCAGCTTGGTGGGTTATGGCCCAATCTACATATGAGAAGGCCTGTGCCCAGCAGTGGGACGTTTAAAGGCTGATGATTATGATGATTTTGACCGTTGGTACTTAGCTTGGATAAGGTATTGCTTTTTGATGCTACTGATTTTATCTCATGGTGAAAAGTGGACTATGGTAGAGGACTGCTTTTGCTGTCCTCATTGCTTAGTCTCTTACTAACCCTTCGGGGATAATAGGACACAGCGCTGCGTCACACGTCGCCGTGTTTACGTGTAAAATAGTGCTAGGGTTTTATATTGTACCTATGTATGTTAGTCTGTGAGGTATTTATCTATGGGCCTGCGTTGCCTGAATACAAATAAATAAATAAAAAAATAAAAAATAGTTGTGACTATTTTAAGTATGATTTTATTTATACATTACCTAGTAATGTATAGATAAAATGTAACAATGTATTTTTCACTAAAACGTTAGATTGACATTTTTGGTTGGTATATCTCTTAACCACTCACTCTTGGATTTTTTTTGACACTTTTTTGACAGTAACTGTCAACGTCAAATTAGACAGAATGGAGCATAGACTATGCGATATTGTGCGATAACAATACATAAGATGAACCACAGAACCGAAATAACCAAACTTGTTCATACTAAAGTAGTCTGTAAGTCTATGAAAACACGGTACAAAGTCAAGTGTGTTTTTGTAGGTGCGGTCTCATGCGACCGCTTGGGGTTTGAGGGGCCTTAACTTAGCCTTACTTGTTGTAAACGTTACTTAATTTTAAGTTATATGTACTTATTAGTCATTTAGGTACTCTTTTGAATACTTAGATGTCAAAGCTTAAGTAGCGTTTATAAATAAGGCTGATGAATGTCAGGACATGGCCACAGGTATTGTTAAGACGTGAAATAAATACTTGATGTACAATTAACCGATTTGTTATATGACAAGACATGGACAAGACACATTTGGAATCCTAAGTCATTCAATATCAAAGTTCAATAGTTTGTTCAATATAAGCCTTCACATGCAGGCACTTATTGGCGTTAAAACTAATAAAATAATAGTTAGGTAACTAAAAATTAGTTAAAAGCACCTCTTTTTAAAAATACTAATCTACCCTCTTCCCTTGGGTTTCGTAAAATGCGACTAACAGACTAAATACTCCACGTATAGATAGAGCTGTGATGGGCTCACCACCTGTCACTCTGAGCACATGTGCAGTCACTATTTGGGGAAAAGTGCTATGGCAGTGGACTGCTTTTGCAGTGTGGCAATGTGTTAACTGCCTAAGCCGTAGCGGAATAGTGGCAGCTTTGACACTAAACATTTGACGTACTTATATGTGTTTTGGCAAAATTTTAGGGGGTTAAAGTTACTTGCGTCCATAGGTTTACCCTTGAGACCCTACACGTGACCCCTGGGTGGTGCTAAATGAGTGACACTGACTGAGTGGTAGAGCCACGCTGCGTTGCAGCACGCATTGGGCCGGCTTGCCCGGGGTAATACCACCCTCTCACGAATATCCGAGGTGAAATAATGGCACTTAGTGCTATTGTGTTTCTTCCGGCCAGTGAGAATTCCGTAGGCCACCCCCCCCCCTCACAATTCCTATTCCTTCCTTAACCCATTCCTTTCTTTAAGGTCGGCAACGCATCTGCGACTCCTCTGGTTTTGTGGGTGTCCATGGCCGGCGGTGATTGATCTCCATCAGGTGACCTGCCTACTCGTTTGCCTCCTTCATTTATAAAAAAATTAAATAAAAAGTATAGCAATTTTTGATAGCACTTTGTCAACTTGACGCTTAGCTCGTACACACACTACCAAACGAGATGCGTACTAAACATGTCGCTATCTCGTTCTCCCTCTCATCATCTCGTATCTCGTTTTAGGAGCGTTGATTGTGCATCTAGTTTCTATATGTGACCCAGCGATGTATACGTTAAAGGCCTTCTACACGGTCAGGACCAACCGCCGACAGTGGCTCAAAGAGCGATTTACTTTGAACCACCTCAATATTTTACGAATTCTTGATTCTAATGACTTACTGAATTTTTTAAGAATGGATCAAGACACTTTTAATGAATTACTTGAAATGGCGCGTCCAATGATTTATATTGACGACTGAAAAGCGCACACTGAAGCGAAAGCGATCGCGTTGGACGACAGCGTTCCAGACGGTTGAGGCTGACCACGGACGCAGCCTGTCGCGAGAGATGCGCTCGAGACCAAGGCCGTTGACATCAACCAAATATTGGTCGGGTCAACCGATTTCTACACTGTCCATTTTTATATAAACCCGACCAAGGACGAGATGGTCGGCGGTTGGTCCTGACTGTGTAGAAGACCTTTTTCACTAGATAGGGCCGAACACGCACTATGTTGGACTCATCTGCAGAATCGACTCGGCATCTTGCTTTGCGAAGCGGCGAAAATAATTCTTTATTTCATCAAAGTGTACATCTAGACGTTCACTACAATTCAATTGTCAAGTAAGTGAAATTAAATGTTATTCAAGTCATTATTAAGTAGAATATCGTAAAAATAATAGAATAGAAAAGATATTTTTAAATTTCCGTGCCACGGCTTCTACAATCAATCATAGACCACAGACACTTCTATTATAGGTATGTCTGTGTCATAGACGCCATCTTGATACACACTACGTTGTCTTTGACCGATCTGGCGCTGCGATGTCTGTCTGTTGATTAGACGACATAAATGTTTATGCGCTGCAGCCAATGACCTTTTATTATCATTGGCTGCAGCGGCTGCAGCGAACTTTAGGTCTCTCATTCCAGAATTTGAGGAATTAATGGTTTGTAATTATGAACGTTCTAGGTCAATGATGTGACCGAAGACTATAATAGTTAATAACTAAGTTTACAATAGAAGGGAAATGTAACTACGGCTTTGGTGTCGTAAGTCTTATTCGCAATTACAATTACGTAATATTCAGTCAGTTTAAATATTTATTGTCTGGTTGAACTCAGTTTGTAACGTGTATATATATTTAATGTGGTTAACAACGGCTCACAAATACATGTTTAACAAAATTTAATCATCATCCTCAGTCTATAAACGTCCCACTGCAACTGGGCACTGGTATTACCACGTGAAGGGTGTTTCCGTTTTCATTCCAATTTATGGTCCCATCATTTTAAAATACATACCTACTTATAAACATACATTAAAATCACGACTATTATCCGCGAAGAGTTAGTCAGAGACTAGGCAATGAGGACCGCAGAAGGTCCACTGCCAATAGTCCACGTTTCAAAATACAACTACACATTTGCTCAGTGTGGCGGTGAGCCCATCCCTCAATGCTATTGGATGTATGGGCAGTCTTTAGTAAGTTAGACGCCTTATACGACACCCAAGGGAAGACAGGGCGTGGTAAGTATTCTTTCACCGCTACGTGACACGATAAAATGAAATATCTAAGTATTGCCTAAAACAGGACTTCAGAACCTTCATTTATTAGGCTTCAATTATTATTTATAAATAAAAAATTTAATATAATTCAATTTATTGAAAATAAATACATACATAATAATCACGAATATTATCCCCGAAGGGTTAGCTAGAGACTAGGCAATAAGGACCGCAAAAGCAGTCCTCTGCCGTAGTCCACTTTTCACCAAATAGCGACTGCACATGTGCTCAGCGTGACCGGTGGTGGGCCCATCGCCATGCTGTTGAATGTATGTGCAGTCTTTAGTCCGTTAGTCGCCTTTTACGACACCCAAGGGAAGAGAGGGGGTGGTAGTATTATTTCACCGTAACGCGACGCGGCTTACGGCTTACGAAATTACAGTTTCCATTTAGGGCTTAATGTGATGGCATAAATTATTGAGTACTGGCTTCAGTGACATTTACCTTGCCGTATCAGCGATGGGCAGTTGTGTAATATCAAGTGATAGGTCAAGATGGCCGACACGGAATGTCAGAGAAAAATGTGTCAACTTTCGTTTTTTAAATGCTAATGTACACACCTATCATTGCAGATGATCGAAGCCTAATGCACTTAGTGAAGTGGCTGGGAAAGTGAACAATCATGTTAAGCGTCGGAACGAAAGCCGATAAATCACATTTTAACATTTTTTATTTTTTGATGCCAATTGGTTATTCTCGTAATACATATCTTGCTCTGTGGTTAATGTAACCTTGTCGAAAAGTAATAAATGCGCTCTCAATCCGTCCGCAAAATATCCGGATCTGAACATACACCGATAATTACATCAATCGCACTAAGCAACGATGGCGATCGAAACAGATACAGCTACCGAAAAATCCCGAACAAAAATTCAAATATTTCAACATCAAAAACCGATATATCCAAACAGTCATACCTACACAAATACATTGATAGATTTCGTTAAATTCTAAATTAGAAAACCATGAACTGGGCCACTTTTTTACATTTTACTACAAAAAACACAAAAATGTGCCCGAGCATCGGGGCAGTAGTAGTAGGTATAATATTCTGACCCTGTTATTAATAAACGTTGTTTAAACGATGAGTGTAGCACGAAAGGGCCTAAATCGTCCTTATTCGTTTTATCGACTAAGGACGATTTAGCATCACTACAGAACGGCTGCATCTATTTTGGTTAATTCTTTTTTGTGGTAAATAAATTTATAATTTATTTATTCGCAAAATCATGTGGTTTATCAAAGGTCTTAAGATTAATGAAGACCGTTACATGTCTGCCACGTAAGTGGCGTGCAAATATTTAATTAATGGAAATATAAAAATGTCCAAGGTATTTGAAATGAAGAAAAATTATAGCTACTTATATCATAAAATAATACAAAGTCAAAAAAGTACCCATTAAATAACAATAAAAAATATCTTAAATCAAATTTAATAATAATGAATGTCAAACAAAAATAATACGAAATGTCCAAATCCTTACAAATTAAATTATTAATAAAAAATAAGTTCTTAAATCTAAAACGTATCAAATTACATAATAGTAACCTTTTTCTAGTAAGAAATTGTGAACCAATGTCCAGGGGGGTTACTCTCGAACGCAAACTCAATCTTAATACAATTCCAATGCGATTAATATGTATCGATATTGGGATAAGTAAAGATAATTCCGGAACGCCATCTCGATAATCATTTGTTCAATCAATTTCCACGCAATTTAATTCCAATGTGGCGCTATTGTGGCTTACTAAAGTGCAATTTGACATTTTTTAGATTTGTGATTGGAAATTGATTAATGCAATTCTGTTTCAAGAGTAGCCTACCTGAATTGTGTTTGTAATTGCCAAGACATGAAGTGTATGAATTAAATTTTTGGAAATTCATCACGGACGGAGTCTAAAGTAAATGCGCCTTAAATTATGTATGTCCAAAATAGTAGCACATGAAAATTAGTATTCGAGGCGTAATGCGGTGTCACTCAGAGAACAGCAGACAATTATTTTTAAAAATTTTAAAGTAGCATTCTCAGTATACGTATGTCGGACTGAAGTGACAGGAAGAATAAAATAAAATGACTAATATTTTTTTATGCTACAAGTACGCGCTTGATCTTCATCTCACCTGATGGTAGTGACATTAGGGCCGAAGGTGGAAGCGCTTCAACCGGAATCCTTAGTACTGATTCGATTCTACTGTTCATATAATTTTCCTGAAATTACTTCCGATTATTTTTCATTATTGTCATGTTGTGTTTGCCTATAATTATTATTAACATTATTATTTTAGATATAAGCTGTTGGCAGACCTAATAAAATAAATAAAATAAAATAAATCCTCAACCACTGAGGAACCGGCTATCTTATCTCTAAACGATCGGAAAACAACAATGCTATAAACACCGTCGTTATGGCGACAGACTTAGATAAGATGGTGGTAGCTAGCCAGGCGGACTTCATAGCCCTACCACCAACCAAATCAAATGTAAACTCTTTGGAGCGCGTCGCTACACACCCCACCTTAGTGCTAGTCTAGCACTCATGAAACAAAGGAATCTTGTCTTGGCGACGCGTGCTGCCGACCGCCTCAGCCTACCATAGTCCTGACCTCGACTATCCCGTGACGTATTTATTAACCTACCTACATAATATGTATACAAAATACAAACACAATCATGACCATTATCCCCTAAGGGCTAGTCAGAGACCAGGCAATGAGGAAGGACCGCAAAAGCAGTCCCCTGCCATAGTGCACAATTCACCAAATAGCGACTACACATGTGCTCGGCGTGACAGGTGGTGAGCCCATCGCCGCCTTATCCTGTTGGATGTATATGCAATTGTGCAGTCTTTAGTCCGTTAGTCGCCTTTTACGACACCCAAGGGAAGAGCGGGGGTAGTACTATTCTTTCAATGAGCCGCTACGCGACACGGCAATTAATTAGTTGTCCTACTAATTAGTTGTCCTACTAATTAGTTGTCCTACTAATATTATAATCGCGAAAGTTTGTAAGTATGGATGGATGTTTGTTATTCTTTCACGTAAAAACTACTGTATGGATTTGTATGAAATTCGGCATACAGATGTTTATAACCTTGATTAACACATAGAATACTTTTTATTCCGATATTCCCACGGGAATGGGAACCACGCGGGTGAAACTGCGAGCGGCCACTAGTTAGTAATAAATAAGAAAAAACTCAATAAGGCAGCACTATCGCAACATGCCTTTAACTTGACATTCACTAAATATGCAAGCCAGTTTAAAAATGGCTCATATTGATGTGTTGGCGTCGAGTTCGAATCTTCTTATTTGGTCAGAGGGATTATACAACTTATGAACCGGCGACATTCTCAAAATAAGATAATTAAAAATAACCTCCCACTCTTATGAAGCAGCGGTGACTCAAAATCAAAATATAATATTTATTTAAAGGTACTTATTGTTTTGTAATCTTTACGCGAATACTACACATTGAAATAAAACACTTTTTATACGGATATCTAATTCGCGTTTATTACTACTTTTACGTTTTTGCTCTAGTGCTGACGTTTTGTACCCTTAACAAACAGGGCCCTGTCACTGGGAGAGGTAGTAATAAACGGCAATATAATCCCTAAAAAGTGTTCAATTTCAAAAAGGTACATACATAATCTCAAAGCACCTTTGAATATCCCAAAAATTGTTATTAATCTACTTGTTTGCTATTGTATGAATATCTCTTATACAGATTTTGTAAATTATTTTGTATCAATAAATGTTTTTGTCATCATGAGTAAAATACACAGTTATATATAATATATTACTTACTAATCTAAAAATTTTAATTATTTTTGTCCTAAAAAACTAACGACAAGATTTTAACGTATGACCATATCTCACACAATACATTCACTCACGAATCACGACTATTATCCCCGAAGGTTAAGTCAGAGACTAGGCAATGAGGACCGTAAAAGTAGTCCTCTGACATACATCACTTTTCACTAAATAGCGACTGCACATATGCTCAGTGTGACAGGTGGCGAGCCCATCGACGCTCTATGCTGTTAAATGTATGTGCAGTCTTCAGTTTTTTTTTTAAATATAAGATGGTGGCAAACGAGGAGGTGGGTCACCTGATGGAGAGCTATCACCGCCGCCCATGGACACCCGCAAAACCAGAGGTGTCGCAGATGCGTTGCCGACCTTTAAGAAAAGGAACAGGGTTAAGGAAGGAATAGGAATTGTGAGGGGGGCGGAGGGGCTTCTGGAAACTCTCACTGGCCGGACGAAACACAACAGCACCAAGTGCCATTATTTCACGCCGGATATTCGTGAAAGGGTGGTATTACGGTATAACCCCGGGCGAGCCGGCCCAATGCGTGCTGCAACGCAGCGTGGCTCGACCACTCAGTCAGTGTCACTCATTTAGCACCACCCAGGGGTCACGTGTAGGGTCTCAAGGATAAACAACTTTAACCCCCATAAAATAGTCCACTAGTCGCCTTTTAAGACACCCAATGAAAGATAAGGGGTGGTAGTATTCTTTCACCGCTATGCCACGGACACCAAATAACGACTTCACGTTTAACCTCTCAGTCTTGGAATCGAAATGTCTAAAAATTTTGAAAGCAGGTGCGATTTGGCGGGAATGGAAAAAAAATTAAATTTGCGGAAATGGAAAAAAAAATCGAATGCAAATCATGTTAAATTTTGTGTTCATGATGCATAAAATGTAACACAGAACCGAAATAATCGACCTTGTTCATGCTAAAGTAGTCTCTAAGTGCCTTACAAATAAACAGATAATAAGGTCGGAATAGTTATTCCGTGTTTTGTCTCTTTTATTCTAATTTGAAATCATGTTTACATGACAGGAATAGCTATTCGTAGCTTATTCTTTGTTTATTTGTAAGGCACTAAGGGTGGATTCGACCAAACTGCAATAAGACTTACTCCGGGAATAGTCTATACAAATTTGACGTTTAATCTAGTTATAAGACCTTATTCCAGTTTGGTCGATTCCGAGATAAGTGTAACATCAAGTGGATAGCGCGGCCATATAAAGGCCGCTTGGGATCTGACGGAACAGCGAGTTTTTTAGGTGCGACCATATTTGGCCGCTTGGGGCTTGAGGGGTTTTAGGTCCACGGTTTAATTTCGTGGTCGGGTAAAGTGTGTTTCGGAGTTTACGATGCATTGGCCGAGTTTATGATCACCAACCCTCATTAGGCAAGCGAGGTGATTAAGCCAACGCCCATCAGTTGTAGCGATGATTTGACTTCAATGATGGAGGTCGTTGCCTTTTGGGAAATCAATCATAAATCGTACCCAAATCTTTTTTGTTACAAATAAGTTTATGAAGGTTTATAATTTGTACTAAAATGAGTCAATCAGGATAAAAAGTAAAGTAACAAAAAAATAAAGAACAGCCTGTATAATGTCCCACTGCAGTGCAAAGGCCTCCATAAGGATAAGGTTATTAAAATCCATATCTAGACATGACGTGTATTATTCAGTCTAGAGCGGCGATGGGCTATGGTCGCTATTTGGTGAAAAGTGAACTATGGCAGAGGACTGCTTGTGCGGTCCTCATTGCCTAGTCTCTGACAAACCCTTCGGGGATAATAGTCGTGAGTCTATGTATATTTATGGATGTATGTACAGTCACGAGCAAAAATATGAAAACAATTGTAATGAAATAAGAGTCAAAGTGTATGCATATTGGTGCTCATGACACGTACTTGATAAGAATTTTCACGCGCATACACTCAGAGATCAAACGACAATTGCTAACCAGACGCTCCATTGTGATGCAATTAATGCAATTACGAAATGGTCTCAGCCATTGCCGACCTTCGGGAGACAATGACACAGTAGATTCTTTACGTATAGGCTCGTCCCTACCTGATCTTGTTACACTAACTATTAATGTTTTCTGAGGTTTACGCGAACACTACACTTTGAAGTAAAACATTTTTTTATGGTTGAACTCGCGTTTACATACTTAAAATCGCTACTATTATCCATCCAGGATCCCATAGGTTCTTAAACCTCCTTTGCTCTGTAATTTGTCAGGATACCTGTTATGTTAACTATTAATACTTAAATAGGCATATATGTAAGACGTTTAATTTAATTAAGTTATATTTATAACCATTCGCTTCTTTTTTTTTAACCATAACTATGAAGACATTATCGAATCTGTGTTGTTATTGTAACGTTTTATAATTTGACTACAGAGCAAAAACTATGTGTCTGTAATCAAAGGAGGATTACCAAACTTCAAGCTTCGAACCTTGCGGTTACCGGAAGAATTTTCCGTAGACAGCAAAAAGTTATGGGTAATTTTAATTAAATTGGCGCCAAAAAAAGGAATGTGGCGTTGTAAGTATTTTTTGTTTACAATTGTAATAAACACACAATTTAAATTATTGTTTTAATAGTTGACACGACAGACGCTGTCCTGAATTCCTTAAGCTTTACTTAGATGTTTAATGGAAATATTCTATCCTTATCGTTTTGACCCGAATTAAAAGCACATTAAAGTTGAAAATGTGGATAATTAGCATTATTAGTTAGTTCGACACTCGGCTCGTTTTAAATTACGTAATTATCTACTTTTCTAGTAATTATGTAGGTAATGCATTTTCGAATTAAAATTACAATTTTGTTAAGTATGATATGTTTGCTATGGAAGGTGTTTTCTAGAACAAGCAAAATATTTTTCCTCAAAAGGAAACACCAACTACTTGTTATTATTACTAAGTATAAAAGTGTATAATTAGCAATATTAGTTAGTTCGACACTCCGCTCGTTTTAAATTACGTAATTATCTACTTTTCTAGTAATTATGTAATGTTAACTAAATACTTAATCATTTTCGAATTAAAATTACAATTTTGTTAAGAATGTTATGTTTGCTATGGAAGGTGTTTTCTAGAATAAGCAAAATATTTTTCCTCAAAAGGAAACACCAACTGCTTGTTATTATTACTAAGTATAAAAAAGTCACGGAAAAAAAATATTTTAATATTTTTTTTAATTTTTACATTAAAGTATGCAATTAAATTTTTTAAACTTTTTCACTATATTATTTAGGTTATTGCATTGCTCTTATCAACCTGTTAAGAAAGGCAATTAATTAAGTGTTACCGCGTTACTGGCAAAAACTGTTTCTCACATCTTTCCCATCGTGTGAATCGGTACGCGATACACATCATAGATCATAAAGCTGTATTCATTCCCATAGATTTATGGAATTTGATAATGGCGTATGTATTCTGCAAAATTGTTCGAAATTTAGAGCGTGACCGCATCTTTGGTTGTGTAGTTAGACTAGCAGTACCAACAGGTCTAGAGTAAATTTTTTTTATTTTTTAGATATATTCTTTTATTAATTATTTGTTTTGTTTTCCTTGTTATTTATTTTTTGTTTCTTTTTATAGTTAAACTTAAACTAAACCTAATGTAATTTCGCATCTAATAAACATTTTGAGTTTGAGTGTAATTTGTATGTTGTTGTGTTTATCTTGTAATCTTACTATAAATGGTATTTTTATCTTGTAATAAAAAATGTCCGTCTATGATAGCGAGGGTATTTTCTAATTTGTTTTATACGCTGTAAAACGGAGAAAAGAAACGCTTTTGCTGAGTTTGTTGCCGGTTCTTCTCAGTACAAGGTCTACCAATAGACTTACGAACCGATGGCGTAGACATTCATACCTTCATCTCAGATAGTAAGTGACGATAAAGCTGAAGGTGGAGGCGCGATTCATCCGGAATCCTCAACCATTGAGGAACTGGCTATCTTAGCTCTAAACTGTCGGAATCGGAACACAACTATGCTAGTCACACTATCTGATTTTTATTTTTTTGTTTTGTATTTGCGTATTTATGTATGTTAAATTTTGCTGTATATAAGTGAGTATATTTATTTAGTATTTATGTAAGCCCAGTGTATTCTGCGTATTCTTTTATTATGCTGTTTGTACTTAATTGTTATTATTATTCTAACCGTACTGAATATCGCCTAACTTCAAGTCCGTCCATCCTTACCGGTTAACTGGTAGAGAAAGCCTTGTGGCGTTAAGTCCGCCTTTTGTAGTATTTTATAAGAAAATTAAATAAATAAATGCTATTAACATTGTTGTTATGGCGACTTTAAATAAGATGGTGGTAGCTAGCCAGATGGACTTAAATTTTTTTTTTATTTTTTATGTATTTAATGATATTTTTATTTTTGTTCCGTAAGAAAGGATCTATTTTTTTTGTTATTTTACATAAAAGCACATTAACATTTTTTTGTTTATACTATTTACAAGACACTACTGCACACGACTGTTCAAAAAGTCGGCATTGCGGTTCTTAAACCGTAGATATTTATTGTTTCGCCATTCTAAACCTAAACATGGATTAATTATAAAAGTCGGCATCAAGTGAAAGTCCGCTTATAGGAACCAAACTCAAAGAAACTTAAAAAATCCGGCATAAAGGTAATCGGTGTATGATATTTCAGTAAAGTCGACAAACAGGGAAAGGCGGCACAAGGGTCCTAACTCCTTAAAAAGCCCTACCACCAACCAAACTAAGTACACAAAGATGCTGGGAATCGAACCTGGGGCCTCTGGGACTTAGACCGGTGGTTTAGCCACTATAACCACAGAGGCGGTTAGATCTAGCGAAGATTACGTCCATCACACATCTAAAACACAATTGCCAAACCATTGTGCTTACACGCTTCACGGTTAAAAGATTATTGCAATTATTCACGTGCCATCTCGCTCGTTCTTAAGCAAAGCGAAAGAGATGGCTGTAATGCGTATAATAGCGTATGTCAAGGGCGTTTTTTGGTATTAAGGTGCCAGTTTCGAAACGATGCATAATGCGTTACTGTCGTTGTAACCGGTACTGTTTATGGTTTACAATAAAAACTTTTCTTACATACATACTTATAATCACGACTATTATCCCCGAAGGGTTAGTCAGAGACTAGGCAATGAGGACAGCAAAAACAGTCCTCTGCCATAGTCCACTTTTCACCAAAAAGCGACTGCACATGTGCTCAGCGTGACAGGTGGTGAGCCCATCGCCGCTTTATGCTGTGGGATGTATGTGCAGTCTTCAGTACGTTAGTCACCTTTTACGAGGTATTCCTCGAAGCGTTCCCATTTTGGAGCGCTCCCAACGAAGCGCCCCAAAACTATTCTTCGAAGCGCTCCTTTTAATAACTGCTTATAAAAAGAGCGCTTCATAATTAAAAATATTGAAATTTTATTCCTCGAAGCGCTCCCACTTTTCAAAATAGGGAAGAGCCCGAAGTAAACGTAATATATGATATCGATGATCTTTTAAAGTTCATTTGTGCATCATCACGAACACTCTTATGTGTTATGTATTTATACGATAAGGGATATTAATAAATAAAACGCAAACATATACTTGTAATGTTTACTCACACTATGCGGAAATATCTACACAATAATTATAATATCGCTATTACTTTGCGTTGTGTTGTCATAAATATTATTTTAAAAATGTATTTTTTAATAATTATAATATTAAATGACTTTAACGTTATGATATTGAAAGTATGACTTATACTATACTATATTATATTTATTTTTATTTATTGTGTGTGTTTACAATCATCACAGGCAATCAGGCATTTGGTCTTATTATTTAGATAAACCTTAGTACTAAAAAAAATATTGATCATCTTTAAGCTCTATATAAAATCATCACAAGCAGTTAGACATTGGGTTTTTGATTTGGACAGATACCAAAATCATACATATACAAAATATAAAATTTACTATAATTATCACAGTCAATCAGATATTTGGTGGTTTTATTTGGACAATTAAACAAAAATAATAACCTAATTAAAAAAATGTTTTTAAGTAATTAAAGAATTTAGTCAGTTTAATCAAATAACTAGAACCAAAATCAAAACACTTTATTTACAATATAATAATTATCACAGGCAATCAGATGTTCGTTATTTTTATTTAAACAATGAAATAAAAACTACATTAATAACCTAAATTAACTAAAAAATTCAAAATGATCAAATATTTTGGTCTGCTTGATAAAATAACTAAAACCAAAATTAAACCACTATACTTACAATATAATTATCACAGACAATCAAATGTTAAACGAGTAACTATGATTTTAAATAACAAAAATGAAATAGTTAGTATCTACAAATTTCACTTAGAATAAATTTTCGTATGAAAAATAAATTTTATATTCTGTATGTATGTATATGATTTTGGTGTCTGTCCAAATCAAAAAACTCAATGTTGACTGCTTGTGATGATTTTATATAGTGCTTAAAGATGATCAATATTTTTTTTTGTACTAAGGTTTATCTAAATAATAAGACCAAATGTCTGATTGCCTGTGATGATAAATAAGAATACACACACAATAAATAAGAATAAATATAATTTTTACTTAGACAACTGTTTTAATTTTGACTGTACCTAACTGTCAAAGAGAGTAGATCAAGGGATCAGACCGGAATTATTTAATAATAATATCCAGCAAGGGATCAGATTACTGGATCAGACCGGAATAACTCGTCATAGTAAAGGGGCTGTCTTTGTTCTGATACTTTCAATATCATAACGTTAAAGTCATATAAAAATATTAAAACATACTTTTAACAAAGTAATAACGATATTATAATTATTGTGTAGATTTTTCCGCAAAGTGTGATTAAACATTACGAATATATGTTTGCGTTTTATTTATTAATATCCCTTATTGTATAAATACATAACACATTAGAGTGTTCGTGATGATGCACAAATGAGTTTTAAAAGATCATCGATATCATATATTACGTTTACTTCATGCTCTTCCCTATTTTGAAACGTGGGAGCGATTCGAGGAATAAAATTTCAATATTTTTAATTGTGAAGCGCTCCTTTTATTAGTAGTTATTAAAAGGAGCGCTTCGAGGAATAGTTTTGGGGCGCTTCGTTGGGAGCGCTCCAAAATGGGAGCGCTTCGAGGAATACCTCCCTTTTACGACACCCAAGGGAAGAGAGGGGTGGTAGTATTTTTTCACCGTTACACGACACTGTCATAATTATTCAATGTTTCCTATTTTGTGTTTCCTACACTTCGATCATCTAAACACGATGGGAGAAGGTACAAAATGTATATAATTACCTACAAAAACATTTTGGTTGAATTTCTAAACTTATTAAGTACTGTAATTAAGTTTAGAAATTCGGCAAATAAATGACTTGATTTTGTAATTCAATGCTGCAGTGGCGACTCCATAAAAGAATACCACCGACTCTTCTTTTGGGTGTCGTAAAGGCGATTAGCTTACTAAAGACTGCACATACGTTCAACAGCATAGAGCGCCCGTGGCCTCACCACTTATCACATGTTCAGTTGTAGTTTGGTACAACGTGAACTTTTGCAGAGGATTGCATTTGTAGTCCGCATTGCCTAGTCTCTGACTATCCTTCGGGGCTACTATTTAGTTACAGTAGAATTTTTACTTAGTTTTTAAACAGCCCTCAAACCCCAAGCGGTCTCATGCGACCGGCACCTACAAAAACACACTTGACTTTGTACCGTGTTTTCATAGACTTACAGACTACATTAGTATAAACAAGTTTGGTTATTTCGGTTCTGTGGTTCATCTTATAAATTGTTATCTCAAAATATTGCATAGTCTATGCTCGATTCTGTCAAATTTGACGTTGACAGTTAGTGTCAAAAAACTGTCATAAAAATCCAAGACTGAGGGGTTAATACCGTAACATTATTAAATTTAATTTGATAATAATTTATTTGAATGAATGAATAATAACTTTATTGGTATATACCTAACACATACCTACAAGGTTATAAAAAATAAAAATAAATCAAAAAATGCCTGGTACAATAACAATGTAAATAGCGTTGAGTCAACCAAAGGGCGCCGACTCAGTTTTTTTTATTGCAACCAAGGCCACAACAACACTGATATTCTGCCGAAACCCTGATTGATTTGATTTAGTGATTTATTGCATAAATTGTCAGTAGACCAAAATAAAATACAAAATTAGGCTCCCTTAAAGTTTGAACTGTAGTTGGTAGATTCAGTATTTATTTATGTTATTTATTTATTACAACAAACCGTTACAGATTACTGTCAATAATATTTAAGATTCAAGAATACGCGTGAATTAAGAAATACTTAATCCATTTTTTAAAACTTTATTATGTTAGTATTTGTTTTGGTAAATTATGTGTAAGCTATAACACGCTCACATAATTACACTTACACAAGTAATGTCTAAATAATTACTAGCATAATTTTAGTTTGTATATTTATTATTAAGTAACTTTGTACCTATTTTATTTGTATAGTTAAGTATGTTAGTATAAAAAATATTTATTATTAAAGGCCTGTTTTTATTTTTACCATCTTATAGGTACATGAAAAAAAAGAGGCCTTTACCAAGCAGTGGGCGTAACCGGCTGATTAGATAGATAGACAGTACTTATAGATTGTTTGTTACCTGAAATCCTATATAACTAATCATCCTACTAATATTATAAACGCAAAAGTTTGTAAGTATGGATGGATGTTTGTTACTCTTTCACGTAAAAACTACTAAATGGATTTGGATGAAATTCGGCATACAGATAGTTTATAACCTGGATTAATACATAAGATACTTTTTATCCCGATATTCCCAGGGGAAAGGGAACCACGCTGGTGAAACCGCGAGCGGCCGCTAGTATATTAATAAAAATCAATTGCCGAAATGTTTGTACGCGCATTTGCATCACTTCATAACGGCTGCACATATTTGGGTAATTCTTTTTTGTTTTGTTCGTAATTGTCAGGACTAGGTTTGTGTAAAATATTTTTTTTGGAAATTCGTCACGAGATACAGGTTGTTCAAATAGACGAAGTCGAGGGCGGGCCGCTTGTAAGTTATAATTATTATATTAAGATCCCTCTATTGTGATTGTATCTAAAAAGCCAAGTTAATGTTTTGTTACCTTTAAAATAAAAAAAATGATAAACTCAACACATCTATTTGTTCATCTGTTGACTTGACACCCATCAAACACATCCTTTTAAAACTAAAAAGTATTTTTTTGTTTCGCTACCCGCACCCCAGAATAACATTTAGGTAAGCAATCCTGTTGAGAACATAAAGTTACTATCATAGTAACTTTATGGTTGAGAACCGAAAATCAGATCAACCGTTTATACATACCTACACACATTTATGATCATTTATTTTTGTAACTAAAGCCTCTTTTGTAGAATGAAATCTGTGGTACAGATTATTTCATAGAATTCTGTATTTAAAATTATTATTTGGCTACAATAATGCACTATGCACTCAAGAAAATTACAAAGAAATCCGTTAGTAATTTTACGAGGCAGAAGACCTTGCACTCAGAAGTACCGACAATAACTTAGCACGGGCATTTCTTTTCTTCCTATCTTATAAAGCGTCAGGAATGTTGGAAAATCTCTATAAATCAAATTAAAGTACAAATACAGAAGAGATACCAATTTTCTTAAAGTTTAAAACACCTGCTAAAATTTTGCAATGTTATGCAGATATTGATAAAATGATAATCTCACAATTAAAAGTATCATAATGAGTAATCATTAATTCATAAAAAGTAAGCTAATAATTAATTTAACTAACGAGATAATATTTCAAAATGTTTCTATCTCACTTTAAAATAACTAATTATCTTATCTAAACATATAATTAACTTTGATACAAAATTATTAGTTTTAACTCACCAGTTAAACTATTTCGTAAAAAGAACACAATCACCAAAAACACTTTTAACCACAATAAAATCTTTTTTAATCTCACAATAACTAGATCGGTGCGCGCGACGATCAAGGAGTACGCGATCGTTATAACGAATGATGGGCAAGCTTCATATAGGTACTCAACTTTATTGTTGCGCATTAATCTACGGTACACCGGGGTAATTGTGACTGTCAGTCACTGTTATTGTTTTGTAAATAATTTTCGAGAATATGTAGGTATTTAAAATCAATTGCTTTTCGTTCGTCTGGCTTTTATTCAAAATAATAACATTTAAACATAATAGTTAGTCCGAAACAGTCCACTGCCATAGTACTTACACGTTTTACCAAGTTACAACTGCACATGTGGACAGCGTGATTGGTGATTGTACTCGTCTGATAGCATATTTTTGTTATATAAAATAATCATTCATTTACGTAATCGTTTCAACATTCATTCCTGCATTTTAACTATGGTTTATTTTCAGTTGTTAAGCTTCCTTTGCTCTGTAATTTGTCAGGATACCTGTTATGTTAACTATTAGTAATTAAATAAGTGTTATAAACATAGTATGTTTATCTTAATTATGTATTATATAACCATTTGCTTCTTTTTTTAACCAAAACTATGACGACATTATCGAATCTGTTTTGTTATTGTAACGTTTTATAATTTGACTACAGAGCAAAAAGTATGTGTTTGTAATCAAAGGAGGATTACCAAACTTAGTAGTGTGATCTTCGATATTCATGGTTTGACCTTGCGGTGAAACGAAGAATTTTCCGTAGACAGCAAAAAGTTATGGGTAATTTTAATTAAATTGGAGCCAAAAAAAAGGAAAATGGCGTTGTAAGTATTTTTTGTTTACCATTGTAATGAACACACAATTTAAATTATTGTTTTAATAGCTGACACGAATGATGCTGTCCTGAATTCCTTAAGCTTTAGTTAGACGTTTAATGGAAATATTAAATCCTTATCGTTGACCCGAATTAAAAGCACATTAATGTTGAAAATGTGTATAATTAGCATTATTAGTTAGTTCGACACTCGGTTCGTTTTACATTACGTAATTATCTACTTTTCTAGTATTAATGTTTTATATTATAGCGTTTTATTAACGCTTAAATATACTTAAGTTAAAAAATTTACTTTTCTAGTAATTAAATATGTAGTGTAAACTAAATACTTAATCATTTCCGAATTAAGAATTACAATTTTATTAAATGTTATTTATGTTTGCTATGGAAGGTGTTTTCTAGAACAAGCAAAATATTTTTGCTTAAAAGGAAACACCAACTGCTTGTTATTATTACTTTCTAAATAGTGACGGAATTAAAATATTTTAATTTGTTGACGAATGATGGGCAAGCTTCATGTAGGTACAACTTTATTGTAGCGCATTAATCTACGGTACACCGGGGTAATTGTGACTGTCAGTCAGTCACTGTTATTGTTTTGTAAATAATTTTCGATAATATATAGGTATTTAAAAATCATTTGCTTTTCGTTAGTCTAGCTTTTATTCAAAATAATAACATTTTTATTTAAATATATTTTTTGTTTTTTTGGTTCGTTTTGATAAAGTCGTGGTTTAGAAAGAAAGCAATAGTAAAAATCCTAAAGAAAAACTTAAAAAATAAAAAAGACGTGAATTACACTTATTTGATAAAAACTATTTGCTGTCTCTTACGTATTTTTCACGAAATTTTGCTTTTTCCTGTCAGTTGAGTTGCCATTATGTTGTTGTTTATCATATTTATAAATTTAAGTTAAATAAATAAATATTACGAAGTACTTACGGTAGTACTTACGCACTTCCTTTTTTTCTTCTTCTTGAGTACATATACTAACTAAAGGTTGTCTGGAGGAAATCGTTTTGAGCAATAATACCGCCTCTGTTTATACTTACCTTATTATATCTCAAGTAAAAACAGTTTGTCGTAAACGTGCTACCTATAAAGAATTTATCTAGCTTTTATTTTGTCAGTAAAATATGGATTCGTAATATTTGATTTTTGCTTTAATAACGTTTAAATAAACTTTAATAAACCGAAAAGTTGAAATAAAAATATCATCTCAGGTGTGGGAATCGAACTGACATCTTCCGCAATCCGGGCGGATGCGTTGACCAGCTGAGCAACTGTTTGTTGTAAAACGATATGTCCTACCTTAACCCCACTGTACCCTATGTGTTTTCGGTACCTACGTGATAATGCTATTTCGATGGCGCTTACGACATGTAAAGCATGTGAAAAAGTAAAGTACCTCCTTGGTTGAGTGGTTTGTACATCGGTTTTCATGGTGTCGCCATCTCTGAGGTCCCGGGTTCGATCCCCGGTCGGGTCAATTTAGAAATTGTTGTTTTTCTAAATTGTCTCGGGTGTGTGTGTTTTCTATGTATAATAAGTATGTAGATATTTAAGTGTTTTAAGTACGTTTATCCGTTGTCTAGTAACCATTTAACGAGTTTCATAACGAAGCTTCCCTTGGGCTAGATAATTGGTGTGAGTGTAGGAAAGTTTATTATTTATTATTATTATTATAGGCTATAAGCAATCCCAATGCTGGGCAAAGCGTACTTTATTGAAATTAAGTCATCGCTACAATTGATGTGCATTATGTTAACCTTTCAACTGCGGCCGAGCACTGATCAGTGCTCAATGAATAGAATTTCTATTGCGTCTAGTGGCGACGCGTTTATTTTATTTTATTTTATTTGGGTAGCATACAGCTTTATTTAAGAAAGTTAAGTAAAATATAATAAGCTACCGCATTTAAAAGTGGAATGAAAAATAAACATAGGTAAACGAACCAAATTTTCTGCATTCTTTATGTAGTTACAATAGTTTTACCTGTCCAACGCTAGTACAAAAGAGATCGGAGCGGCTATCTGAGCTGAGCTTATTAAAGTACTCACATGATCGTATCATAAAACTATTATTTCTATAGTTGGTATGTGCGAAGGGAGTGCGAAGCAATTTGTGTCTATTATTACGTAATTTATTGTTTGCAATCTTTAACAAAATTTAGCTAAGGAGTTCCGGACAATCCAGTTTATTTTGAGCAATTTTTAAAAGAAAGCAGATGTCAGCAATATTTCCGCATGAGTAAAGTGGTAAAAGATGAAAAGCTATACATACGGTACACGAAACTTGCCGCAAAGAAAACGAGTAAATTTCTGTATTCTCTCAATAGCATAAATATAGAGCACATAATCCGGATTCCAAATTTGAGACGCGTGTTTAAGATGGCTTCGAGCATAGGGACAATAAATGTTTTTTATAGTTTTCATATTTTTAAAATGCTTAGACGATCTTATCACAAATCCAAGGGCCTTGTGAGATTTGTCTGCGACATGTTCTATATGTTTGTTGAATAACAATTTGCTATTATGAATGACTCCTAAGTCTCTTACATCAGAGCTTCTAGCAAGGACCTGATTTTTAAGTTGGTAATCAAAGTTAAACGTATTACGTTTATGAGTGAAGTTCATAGACAGACATTTGCCAACATTGAGATCGAGTTTATTTCGGAGACAATAGTTATCTAATAGATATACATCGTTTTGTAAAAGAAGCGCATCAAAGATATTGTTGAACATTTTAAAACTTTTCATATCATTATCAAATAGAAGTGAAGAATTCTAGTTTAGAATTATGAAAACATGCATGACTGAATATCGTTGATATACAACACGGATAAAAGTGGACCCAGCAAAGATCCTTGGCGCACGCGGGACGGCATGACCAAGAAGATGAGAAACCATTCAAGACGACTCCCTGAGATTTGTTTCTAACGTACGAGGTGAACCAACGAAATAAGTAACCGTGAATACGATATTGCAATTTCGCGAGTGGGATACGATAACATGATCGATTCGGTCAAATGCTTTACTGTAGTCTGTATAAATAGCATGAACTTGGTTACCCATATCCATGCTATGCGTAAGAAAATCGTTGAACACAATAAGGTTAGAAACTGTTGACCTACCAATGACCAATTACCCAATAGCCATTTTGTTAATACAGCTTTAAATTTATATAAACTACTTAATTAATTTTATATCGTCAGGAAGCTTGTTAAAAATAAAAATACACATATTAAAACATTTTTGTCATAAATATATTTATGGCTAGGAGGCTGATATATTAAGTTCATGTATCTTGTCCATGTCGCAAAATATAAATCTAAATGTTGTTTTTATTTTAAGTTAGTTTCATCACCTTATAAGAGATGGCGTTGGCGTCGAGTTAGATCGCGCTATCGGAGTTTTTTGTGCGTTAGTATATAAGTGACCGATGCTTGTATCAATAAACTTACTTAGATCAAATTACTATTGCGGTTTTATTACCCTTTTAGTGTTTACAATAAAAGTTCAAATCCAATACCCTTTCGGTATTAAATATTGGTCCATCTGAGCCGGATATTTCCGGATATTTTTGAAGATCGGATCGCATCCAAAATCCCCGCCGTACTCGCAGTGGATCGCTGCGGCAAGGTACGGGTTCCAGGATCAAGATTCCGGAAGCAGTTTACCAGGGCGCCACCAGCACCAGCTCCAGCACCAGTACCAGCTCGCCAGGAGGATCAGGCGGTTGGTACCAGTTCAACGTGACGTCAGGGGGGCGCCACTACCAGATCAACGTGACGCCAGGGGGCGCCACTAGCAGTTCAACCATTGAGTGAAGTGTGAGTGAGGTGATACCGTGAGTACATTATTGTGTTTATTGTTGAAGCAGTGAATGAAACTGCCAAGCAGTTTTGAGAGTTATTTTAGAGAACATTTGACTTTAATAATTTTTTCGATCAAAATACAATTTTCAAGCAATTGTGGCCTTTATTTGTATGAAGAGGTCAACTTGGAAAAATTACCACTATATAAATAATTTTAACGATTGTGAACCTTATTTCCATAAAGGTCGAAACTTATGAAATTATCATATGAAGTTGGACTTGTAATATTTTGCATGTTAGTTTTAAGGACTTAAATAATTTTACAAAAACCGACGGAACGGGGAACCTATGCCCGATTTCGGTCCGATTAGGATAACTTATAAAAGACTTGTAAAAATTTGAGGTAAAATTGTTACGGACATAGAAAATTAAGGTCATTTATTAAGTTAGATTGTTAAAGTAGTTTCACTATAGCATTTTGTGTTACTTAACTTTTAAATTTTTATTATTAAAATTTAATACACTTTTAGAAGTAAATATGGAGGGCTTAATTAATTTGTTAAAAGATCAACAAAACGTTATTCAAAGAGGATTAAGTAACTTTGAAAAGAGTCCAAAAGATAGGTTAACATTAGAATATATAGAAACTAGGCAAGAGTTATTAGAGCATGATTGGGTTGCTTTTAGATCAGCTAACTCTAATCTCCATGAGAAGTATAGGGAAGATGAGTTAGGACAAAAGGTGATTGATAATTATGATGTTACTGAAGATACTTATATTACATACAAATGTTTAATGAAGACTTTGATTAATAAAATGAGTGTAGTAAAGGAGACAGGGCAGCAAAGTTCTTCTAGTTTATCTAAAACATCTAATTCTTTTGTAAGGTTGCCAAAGATTTCCATTCCTATGTTTTCGGGTACCTATGGAGAGTGGACCACTTTCCACGATTTATTTATATCTCTTGTACATAAAAATGACTCACTAGACAATGTCCAAAAACTACATCATCTTAAAAGCCACCTTAGTGGCGAAGCCGAGCAGTTAATTAGACATACGCCAATAACTGATGCTAATTATAGTGAATGTTGGGCTCAATTAGAAAAGCGTTATAGTAATAAAAAGTACCTAGCTAATTGTATATTAAAGAGATTTTTCGGTCAAAAACGTATGCAGTCAGAGTCGGCCAGTTCGTTAAAAAATTTATTGGACACCACAAGTGATTGTTTACATGCCCTTAAGAATCTTCAAATTGATGTGAGCACATGGGATGTTATCATCATTCATATTGTTACTTTTAAATTAGACCATGAAACCTGTAAGCAATGGGAGTTAAGTATAAATAACGATTCTAATAACGAGTTACCGACGTTTAAACAATTTAAGCATTTTATTGAAAATCGTTTTCGTGCATTAGAGTGTATAGAGCCAACAAAGGCAGTCGCTCATCAAAGTCATCAGTCAAAAAATAGTTCACATGTTCATAACGCCAAAGCAATGTTGGCTACAAGTACGTCAAATATGCGATGTGAGTTTTGTTCTGAAAGTCACAAACTTTTTTTTTGCAAAGGTTTTTCTAAACAATCAGTTGATAGTAGACGCGACTTTGTAGCAAAAAACAAGATATGTTTCAACTGTCTAGGCAGCAATCATACCGTTTACAACTGTAAAAAGAATACCACATGCAGGGTATGCAATAAGCGTCATCATTCTTTGCTTCACCCTGGCGAACCATTTGAGAGTAAAGTTAATGTCAGTTCCGTAAAGCCCACTGAAGATAGTACTAGTTCTGTAGCTAGTACTAATCAAATAGTGACTTGTTTATCCACTGACAATTTTGTAAAATATAGACAGGTTTTATTAGCTACAGCGTTAATAAGAGCCGAGTCGAAAACAGGCAGCTTTCAAATGGTGCGCGCTTTGCTCGATCAGGGGTCGCAAGCATGCTTAATAACAGAAGCTGCAGTGCAATATCTCCGTCTTAAAAAAATTCCTATTCGAGGATTAGTGTCAGGTGTAGGAGGTAACCAGTCCACCATCGCAACTCATATGGTACATTTGACGATTCAGTCTCGTATATATCCACAGTTCAGACTTGAAGTTAATGCGTATGTATTAAGTAAGATTACTTCGTACTTACCTGAACGAAATATTACTACAACCACTTTTGATTGGATAGGCGAAAACAGCTTGCGTTTGGCGGATCCAGAGTTCAACAAACCCAATAAAATCGATATTTTGTTGGGCGCGGATACTTTCAGTTGTATCTTAAAGGAAGGAATAGTAAAGAGTCCATCTGGTACGCTAGTAGCACAGAGCACTACCTTAGGGTGGGTCCTTTCGGGTACTGTAAGTCCTGCAAATAATAAAAGGCCAAATTATAAAACAGATAATATAAACGTAATGCATTTATATGTAGGCGAAGATCAAATGTTAAAGCAATTTTGGGAAATTGAAGATCAAATATGTTCAAAAAGGTTACTCACCCCAGAAGAGCAGCGCTGTAAAGAATTATATAGTACTTCGACAAAGAGAGATGACGATGGTAGATATATTGTTAAGTTACCATTTAGATATTCAAATCCTCGTTGTAAATCTAGATTTGAAGCATTAGAGAGAAGATTAGAAAAGGACAAGGCGTTAAAAGAAAGCTACGTAGAAGTTATTCAAGAATATATACAGTTAGGACACTTAAGACCAGTAAAGTTGAATGACAGTAAGAAAGAAGAAGCCGTATACTTACCGCATCATGCGGTAATTAGAAACGACAAAACCACTACAAAGGTGCGAATTGTTTTCAACGCTCCGGAAAAGAACAGTAACGGCGTATCCCTGAATGACACGCTGATGGTTGGACCAACTTTACAGGCAGACTTGAGGCACATAGTGTTAAGGTGGAGAGTTTACCCGATTGGTCTAGTTGCGGACATCATAAAAATGTACCGACAAGTCAAAGTAGCTGATGAAGATGTAATGTTCCAATGCGTACTGTGGCGAGACAGAAAATTAAAGAGGATGAGGAAATTAAAGACTACGAATTAACTACGGTGACATTTGGGACAGCATCTGCGCCTTACCAAGCAGTCAGAACGTTACACCAGATTGCATATGACGAAGGAGAACGTTATGATGTAGCTGCAAATAAAGTTTTAAATAGTTTCTACATGGATGATTTTATGTCAGGGTGTTATAGTGTCGAAGAGGGTGTGGAAATAGTTCAACAGATGACAGAAATATTAGCAAAGGGCGGATTTACATTACAAAAATGGAATAGCAATAATCAGCAAATACTAAATCTTATCCATACAATTGAAAATAAAGCAATTAACCCTTAATTACTCGCGTCCATATAGTTACACTTACGCTCGCGTGGGGAATATATAACCCCAATTTTAAAGGTACAATAAAACATATTTTTAATGATATACTTTTATTTTTATTATAAAAATTAGAAAAAGACAACATTGTTCTAAATTGTAATTGTGTCCTTAATCAACATTATTATAAACTTTTAAAGATATGAAACTTTAAATTTAGGAACTTTTTAATCAATACATTTATCACATATCATAGTGGAATGGTCGTGACAAACTTGCTGGTGGCATTTGGCACACATAAATCTTATTTTTTTATCCTTCGACCTTGGACAGATATGGCACTTTTTATAAGTTGTCGATGGACCACCTCTGGAAGTGGGGCTAGGATCCTGAACTGGAGCATTTCTTTTTAGCCGTTTTTGTATGGCCCTAGGCAGTTGTGGTATAGTTGCTCGAGTTTGTTGGCGAGCCTTTACCAAATCAACTGCAAGATGCTTCAAAAACTCCCTTCTTGATATTCCGTGGTCAATTTTATTTTTATAAATGACATATGCATTGGTACCAGCAACGTTGAGAAGGTGATAAAATATAACCATAGGCCATCTCTTTGTACGTCTGCCGACGTTATAGTTAGCACACGTTTGGTCGTTGGTATCTACGTCACCTTTCGTGCGATTGTAGTACAAAATAATTTCCGGTTTCTTCTTTTCACTTTCGACTATTTTATTGTCATGATGCATTGACGAAATCAGCAGTACAGCTTTAGATTTTTTTGGAACGTAAGAGCAAAGTGTTACGTCTTCTTGGAAACCAAACAGACTGGAATGCTCAGCTCGTGTTCGTTTGGGCTGGAAGCAAGTTGGAATTTCCGGCTTATTCTTGCGAATAGTTCCAACCATAGTAAGCTGGTGATCTTTTAGAAGCGTATTTGTAAGAGGGACGCTAGTGAACCAGTTGTCCATCGTAACGTTTCGACCAGTACCCCAGATGGGTTCTGTCATGCGCTTTACCAAACTTACTGTATCATTAGACATTCGATATGGACCCTCAGGTTGTACTCCAGCATAAATCTCAAATTTCAGTAAATAAAATGTTGCCGAGTCTACGAGTGCATAATGCTTTATGCCGTACTTCGTGGGTTTGTTGGGCATATAAACAACACCAGAAAATCTTCCTCGAAAGGCTGGTAATTGTTCATCTAGGGTGACATTTTCAGATGCAGAGTAATTATTGATGAAATTATCATTCATCAAATGAGTGAACTCTCTGACTGCTGCTAGTTTGTCTGTCTTTTGTCTTTCAGATCTGGTATTTTTGTCATCAAAACGAACACATCTTGATATAAAAAGAAATCTGTTGATTGACATTGTGTTTTGAAAAAACTCGATGCCTGTTCCATCGGTAGCCCACAGATCTTTGAAGTTCAAGTGAAATGAAGGCACACCAGACATGTAAAGCAGACCTAAATAAGCCAAAAGTTCCTCGTATTCTAGGAATTTGCAATCACGTTCGCGTTGAAATTTTCCTTGGATCGATTTTATGTAATCGTTGGTCTGTTGCAGTACTAAATTGACAGTATCCATTGAAAACATACAAAAGAATGCTTCTGACATTGTATGTATCTCCTTGGCTGTTCCCTTAGGTCCTGGTGTTTCCCTCATTATATTGTGTCTACGAACTCGAACGCTAGTACGCGGCGGCTCTTTTGCCCACTTTGTGCATTTATTTTTTGATAAATAAAAGCTATCAGAAACTTCACTTACGTGTCTACTCAGCGGTTCATTATCGTCATCACTCCATTCTAACTCGGTTTCATTGGCACTTTTTTGAGATTCTGAGTTGTGGTCACTCTGGATCACTTCTTCGTCTCCCTCATTTTCATCGGGACTATCTATGATGCTTTCTTCGTCATCTTCTAATATACGATCAACAATCTGGTAGTCAGAAAGACGCTTACTTGCCATTTTAGGCGTTCTAACCTAAAAAAAAAACAGAATACAAAGATAAGTAAAAAAAACGAACCATTTAGTATCTGTGCTGCACATTAAAAAATAAAAATAAAAATACTCACTCGTCCCAAAAAAGTTGCACGAATACTCGCGTGGGGCAATATATACCCCAGACGCGATCTCCTGACACAACCACACGACACGGAGCGGCGCTCGCGACTGATTCGCGGCGGGGGGAGGTATTTAGGCAGCTACTAAGAACGGAATGGAGGTAGCTTTAAAAATGGCGGAGATACGACGCTTCAAATACGCTGTGGGGTTAAATATACCCCACGCGAGTAATTAAGGGTTAAGGAAGATGTAGGACAAACACGTAAAAGTAAGAAGGAAATAGGTAGCAATAAACATGAGACAATAGAATTTAAAAATAGTAAAACTACAAAGACAGAGAACATACAGCACAAGCACCTAGATATTGAATTAAATAGTACAATTAAAATATTGGGACTTACCTGGGACAGGTCCAATGATACATTCCAGTACTCGGTGAATCTCCCGCCGCCGACAACCGCACCTGTAACAAAAAGGTCAATAATATCAGACATAGCAAAATTGTTCGATCCGTTAGGCTGGTTAGCTCCTAGCGTGGTTATAGCTAAAATATTTATACAAAAGCTATGGCTAGCAGGAGTTGGTTGGGATGAAGCTTTAAAAACAGAACTTATCAGATAATGGTATACTTATAGGGAAGAATTGTTATTACTTACCCACGTTAGAATACCGCGTTGGCTGGCTACCCGACCAAATGACATAATGGAACTCCACGGTTTCTGTGATGCCTCCAAAGCAGCTTACTCTGCGGTTGTTTACTTGCGTAAAAAGGATAGCGCAGACAATGTAAATATTTCTTTGGTAGTAGCTAAAACCAGAGTCGCACCTATCAAGCAAATAAGCATTCCTCGTTTGGAGTTGTGCGGAGCTGTTCTACTGTCTAAATTATTGTCTGAAACAGCAGAAATCCTAGACATTTCAAAGGAAAATATTAGAGCATGGACAGATTCCACTGTAGTGTTGGCTTGGCTCAATAGTCACCCAAGTAGATGGAAGACGTTTGTGGCCAATAGAACTTCGGAGATTTTAACGACAGTAGGCTCGCCTCAGTGGTCGCATATTTCAACTAAAGAAAATCCGGCAGACTGTGCTTCTAGAGGTCTATTACCTAGCCTGTTGATACAAAACGAAAGGTGGTTTTCTGGACCTGTGTTCCTCAAGGATAAAGTTATTAAATACAACAGACCCAAAGACTTAGACATTAATTTGGAAGCTTTAACAAAGATACATGTAACTGCAGTCCAAGATAATTCAATTTTTGAAAGATTCTCTTCATTACCCAGACTGCTCAGAGTAATTGCTTACTGTCGTCGATTTTTGAAACAGAACAAAGGTCAAAATAAGGTGTATATACAAAAATCTGAAATAGAATCAGCACTCGAATGTTGTATCAAAAAAACACAAAGGGAATCATTTATAACGGAATACACACAATTACAAGAAAAAGCCTGTATACAACTAAAATCAAGTAAGCTTAAATCACTCTGCTCTTACATCGACCACAAGGGTGTTATGAGAGTACGAGGAAGACTTGAAAGGTCACAATTAGAGGAGCAGACGAAGCATCCTATAGTTCTACCTAGCGCTAGTCATTTGACGCAGCTTATCGTAGCCGATGCTCATTTAAAAACTCTTCACGGAGGTTTGCTGCTTATGACGAACTATATTAGAACAGCTTATTGGATTTTAGGAGCCAGAAACACAATTAAAAAACATGTTCGCAAATGCGTAATATGCATAAGGCAAAAAGCAAGCGTAAGTAACCAGATGATGGGTTCTTTACCTTGTGTTAGATGTTCCCCCACAAGACCTTTTGCACATAGTGGCGTTGATTACGCAGGACTGATCAATGTCAGAACAACCAAAGGGCGAGGTCATAACTCTTATAAAGGTTATTTGTGCCTGTTTGTATGTATGTCCACTCGTGCTTTGCATTTAGAAGTTGTTAGTGACATGACCACACAGGCGTTTCTGGCAGCCTTTAGACGATTTGTGGCCAGACGAGGTCACGTCGCAAAGCTATGGAGTGACAATGGCACTACATTTGTAGGAGCCTCTAGAGAGTTACAGCAGTTGGCATCAATTCAGCCCTCAATAGCCGAACATCTTGAAGCTAACGGGACGGAATGGCATTTTATTCCCCCGCACAGCCCTAATTTTGGGGGACTTTGGGAAGCAGGCGTGAAGTCTACAAAATTCCACCTCAAACGGGTTATTGGTGGCACCACCCTCACGTATGAGGAGCTAAGCACGCTACTTTCACAAGTGGAAGCTTGCTTGAACTCGCGACCAATCAGCTTGATTAACTCCGAAGATCCTGGGGAACCATTGCCTTTAACTCCGGGTCATTTTTTGATTGGGGAACCCTTCGTTAACGTGCCAGATTATAGTTATGAAGAATCAAACGTAAGTAGCTTAACTAGATGGCAATTAGTTCAAAAGATGCTTCAATCGATTTGGAAACGTTGGTCACAGGAGTACCTGTCGAGTTTGATGAATCGTTACAAATGGTCTACACAAGTACCGGAACCAAAAATTGGAGACATTGTGTTGATAAAGGAAGACGATTTGCCGCCAAGTCGTTGGTTGTTAGGTCGCGTCGTACAAAAACATCCTCGTGATGATAAAATCACACGTGTGGTCACATTGCGCACAGGGTCCTCTACTCTTAAAAGACCGACTTCCAAGCTGTGTATACTTCCTATTTTAGATAAATGAATTTATTTAGTTTATATACCTTTGTAAGATGAAATTCAAATTTATCCTTTTACATTATAGCTTTAAGTTTGTTTAGTATTCAGTTCAAGAAGGACATTCCGTCACTAAATGTCCTTGGTGGGCGGTATGTTCATGTCGCAAAATATAAATCTAAATGTTGTTTTTATTTTAAGTTAGTTCCATCACATTATAAGAGATGGCGTTGGCGTCGAGTTAGATCGCGCTATCGGAGTTTTTCGTGCGTTAGTATATAAGTGACCGATGCTTGTATCAATAAACTTACTTAGATCAAATTACTATTGCGGTTTTATTACCCTTTTAGTGTTTACAATAAAAGTTCAAATCCAATACCCTTTCGGTATTAAATAATCTTGTTCTATTTTTCCTCCTCCTCCTAGTGTTTGCAATGACATACACCCGGATTGTACACAAAAAATGAAACAGGCTTTGCCTGACGATAGAATTTAGTGCAAATAAAATAAACCAACCAACCCAAATTGGCTTTCGTGGTAAGATGGCTTAATCTCTATCCTCACTGCAATCACAGTTGGAATACGCATCTTCCGTATGGAACCCAATGTATTCCAAAAATGTAGACATGATTATACGAATTAAAAATAAATTATTAACTTAAAGGTTCAAGAAATTTAATTTTAATAGTATTGAGTCCTTACTTGTTCGCCGAAAACAAGGATCAAATATTTTTATATAAAATTATAAGTATTTTATTGGATTCCCCTTACTTTATTGAGGAGACTGGCACAGAGATGCGCTAGACGGTGCGCTGCATAAATTCACTTTTTCTGTTCCGTTGCACAAAACTAACTACAGAGCTAATAGTTTCATTTTGTAGCGAGTAGTAAGTATAATAATACCTACGGTGGCATCGACATATTTCACGAGAAAATGGCACGTTTTCGTCGCCAAAAGAACAAATTGTCAAATCTTCGTCTAAATGAATTCACCTTGTATTATTTTATTTTTATTTTGAATTAAGTATGTTTTAAATTAGTAGTATAACCGTGTCGCGTAGCGGTGGAAGAATACTACCCCCCCCACTCTTCCCTTGAGTCTCCTAAAAGGCGGACGACTAAAGACCTAAATCCAACAGCATAGAGCGGCGATGGGCTCACCACCTGTTACGCTGAGCACATGTGTAGTCACTATTTCCCTTCGTAGTCTCGTAGATAATAGTCGTGATTATGTATGTATTTAACGTATTTTTTATTTCTAGCTACGGTCGTCCCACTGCAGAGCAAGGGCCTCCATACAATTATAATGCATTCTTAAAGCTACCAACATACATACTGGGCATACTTACATTTATAATATATAATTATAGTATATTATTATTGTTAAATATAAATATTAAATAGTGATAATTACTAAGAAATGAATCAGTGCTAAGAATAGAAATCATTTGTTTGACACTAAAGGTCACAATTTGCATAGATTCATAAATTGACAAACTTGAAATTTTGTGGCTCGTTAGCCATATAATTTCAATCCAACGTTTCGTTTGCGGAGAACGTGGGTTTGATTCCCACTTGAGGTAGACATCTTTTTAAACGTTTCGTAATAAACGCAAATAACCAAATATTACGAAATTATATGGCAATAGCCCGACAAGTTCGTGCGCGACCTTCACGCGGGTCAATTTCTTCCGTGGTAGCGCCTGGCACTGATTTGTCTGAATACAAAATATAAAATTTCTTGTCCTACATGGTAGGTAAAATAGTATTTGTAAAGACAAATCAATGCAAGACGCTACCACAGAAAAAAATTGATACGCGTAAAGATCCCGACTTATTCGTCAACTGGCAAGTGTGAAAGTGGCGAGTACTTGCGAGTTGGCACCGATTTTACCTATTGTTTTTGTCGTCAACTCGCAAGTGCATTTATAGTACGGTCAAAGAAAAACGGATTGAAACCAAAAACTATAAATAACTAGCTATTTACCGTGTTGGCTTTGATTCAGTTAAGTACCGACTTAGAGATTTCGATTTAGAGGTGTGGAAGGAGGCAAGAGGGGGACACGGCCGATGAGGCATGAACATGATACATGCTTTCGCTCGTCCGTCGCTTGCTATGCGATTCATTTTTATACAAATCGGTTCAAAAGGAGTTAAATAACATACACACGCACAGAAGATTTATTTATATAAAGATATCAAAGTATCTCAAATTTTTGTTTTGTTTGATTTTAAAGTGTGATTTTTACATTTTTATATATTCAGCATAGTTTTTTACTATAGTTTAACTTTAAGTACTATGTTTGTTATAAAAATCATTTATAACAAACCCAGATCTGTGATTTTTATAGTTCCTAAGATTGATTTAATTTAGTTTAACATTAAGTACTACGTTTGTAATAAAAATCATTTACAACAAACCCAGATCTGTGATTTTTATAGTTCCTAAGATTAATTTAATAAGTAAGTAATTATTAGCCAAATGCTACACTTGTTGTTGATACGAGGGTGACACTGAAAATGTTTAGAACTGGCCACTTGTAAACAATATAATTAAAAATAAAGTTTGAATTTTGTAAATGGAACTCTTTGTCAATATTATTCAGTTTAAATTTCATTAGTTTGTCATTTGTCTTCGATTTGGCGGCAAATTGCCTGTGTGACGTCAGCATGAATCTAAGCCGGGAAAATTTACGTGCAATGATTTTCTATGACTTCCGATGTCAATTAAGTCAACAAGAAAGTTACGATAGACTTCGATTGGCCTTTCACGATGAAGCCCCATCTCGTGCCACTGTCTACAACTGGTTCAATGAATTTAAGCGTGGTCGCACTAATGTCACCGATTATCTGCGTGAGGGACGGCCTTCTACGGCGACGACTGAAGATAACATCAGTGTTGTGCGGCGTATGATAGAGACTGGCAAACGAGTGACCTATCAGCAGATTCGGGCAAGCTTAGGCATCGGTATGAGTCAAGTGCACAAAATCCTCCACGAACATTTAGCTGTCAGGAAGCTTTGCGCCCGGTGGATACCTCACAATTTGACCGAGGCCCAAAAACTCCGCGGTGTTGATTGGTGCCGTGAAATGCTTCAAAGATTTAACGGAGGTGACTCGAATACTGTGTTCGACATAGTTACGGGTGACGAAAGCTGGATTTACTGTTATGATCCCGAAACCAAGAGACAGTCTGCTCAGTGGGTGTTTCCTTCCGATGAGTTGCCAACTAAAGTGAAGAGAGGTCGAAGCGTGGGAAAAAAGATGGTGGCTTCGTTCTTCGGAAAGACAGGTCATTACGCGACAATTGTTTTAGAAGATCAAAAAACTATAACTGCCAAATGGTACACCAACAATTGGTTGCCACTTGTCTTGGAAAAAGTTCGGGAGAAACGCCCTCGCAGTAGGATCCTCCTTCATCACGACAACGCCTCGTCGCACACCGCCAGGCAAACAATCGACTATTTGAACTCGTCAGACGTGGAATTACTAGGTCACCCGCCGTATAGCCCTGACCTCGCCCTTTGCGATTTTTATTTATTCCTAAAAACAAAAGAAAAACTTCGAGGAAAACGTTTTATGGACGCCGAGGAAGCAGTTTCAAAAGGCCGTTGAAGAGACCCCTAAGGAGGAGTGGGCAAATTGCTTTTCTCAGTGGTTCCACCGGATGCAGCGATGTATTGATGTAAACGGACACTATTTTGTCAAGATATAATAAACCTCAAAACTTACTAGTTGGCTCAGTTTTTGATTTTCTAAGAATTTTCAGTTTGACCCTCGTAACTAAGTTGGTAAGCGAAATATTTCACTCGCAAATTGTTGTTTTTTTTTAATTTTATTTAGTTAGTTTTAGACAATTTAATTCAATTTACAAATTAGATAATAAGGTCATTATGATATTATTCGCCACTTTCACACTTGCCAGTTGACGAATAAGTCAAGATCGCACACGAACTTGTCGGGCTATAGTAAAGACTTGAATCCCACTATAATAACCAAGCACACACAGACATTAATAGAAGCAGACCAAACATTACAACAAAAAAGCGTGCCCATTACGCCTACAGACAAATTTCATGCACACATTAACAATAAAAGGGGCTGAACTCAGGCACGCAAGGGACCTCAAGTACCTACATCTATAATAATGTTATACCTACGTAAAGAGGATAATTTTATATTTTATAGACATTTGAAGATACTCATTTTTAGAAAAAATCACCAGTAGAATGCTAAGTTATCTATCATTGAGTGCCAGGCAGGCTATGTCTGTATCTGTATCTGGCTGCGACGCCACCTCATTAACTTAATAGGCCTATTACATCTCGACTGTGATTTTTGCGTAAAATGGCCAATTTTGGTGTTCTTGATCCAAGAAAAAAATACATCACCAGTTTTGAATTATTGAATAATGTAGAATAGCTATTGGCCTAGTTCGTAGCGTAGCGGTCTCGCTTTATGTAAATTTTGCTCAACTTTTTTATGAAACCCAAAATTGATGAAGGTTTTCATAAAATGCGCGAAGGCACTTTTTTGAACTCCTAGATTGAAATACTGTTCTAAAGAAATGAAAAAAAAATTCATGTTATCTATTATATAGTCATATAGTGCGTAGAGGCCTCGGAATTTATAGATATCATTGATTTTATATGGATAAAAAATCTTATTCGAAACCAAAAAACTTCGAAAATCGGTTTAAGTTAACTGTGAATTTCTCCTATCTACGATATTATTGAGCAAAATTTATACCAGAATAATTGTTACTTCTTGAGAAATAAAGATTGTATAATGAATTTATTATCCAATTTTGATGAAAACGATAAATACCTATAACTGCAGAATTACTACAAAATACGATGCGCCGGCCGTCCGAACTCAGCTTATTCTCGCAGAGTAGAAATTTGTAATATTAAGCATGATTTTATTATCCTATTTCGATACGTTACTACAAAATGCAAAAATGCGCATTTTACGCAAAAATCACATTTGAGAATAGCTCTACATATACTCTTAATAAAATGCATAAAAAATTCGTAGTAGAATCGTTAGGTAAAATAAAAGAAAATGAAATAAGTAATTAAAAACAACATACATATATAGGTACTCTGCTGGTATTTTTTTAATAAAAATAAAAATTACAATAAATAATGTCTCCATTTTTAAAACTAGTGATAAGACCGCCGGGTGGTCGAGTAGTCAGCGACTCTGACTGCGGGTTACTGTATATTTTGCAAGACCCGAAAAAATGATATCCGGGATACTTTTTACTGAGTCTGTTCAGGAAGTAATGATAAAGGTTTCTGAAAACAAATAAATTTATCATTTTCTGTATATTTCAAAGTAACAGAGTTGAGATTGAGAGACTGCTCAGACCCATCTTCCTTATGGTATACCCTAGAATACTGTACAACAATATAATACTTACGATAACTTACTTAATGTAGTTAATACAGCACTTGAGATACTCGGCTGTAAATTTTGCAAATTTCTCAAAACATGATCTCCACTAGCATTGCTTCTTACCGGACTTTTTAGTAAAGATTTAGATGAATTCTGAAAAACAAATGTAAAAAGTTATTATTTTATGCACATTTTCATACAAGAATACATCCCTACGACTACCATAGGGTTAAAGAGATAGGATAGGGTTTAAGTTAACAATATTATAAAAATAATTTACTCATATCTAATTTATCCCTAATTAAAAAATATATTGCATACTTAAATCTAATCAATCTTCAAAAATAGACCTATTAAACAAAACTGGAGTCTAAATACGGCCCCGTAAAATTGTACAAGTATATGAAACGTCAAACGAGATCAAAGTTACTATAAAATTGATTATTGTTACCACAAGAATCTTTCAGAAACTACTTTACGTTAAGATTTTACGAGATTTGCACTTATGACAATTATTCACTACTTCTAGAATGCCGAAAGATTAATAATAATCACACAATGACTAAAAAAAACATTATGAGATTAGATGGCACAACAAAACTTACCAATGGAACGTAATTTCAGGTGTTTTTCTATATGAGGAGTTGCCGCACAAGGGCGCACTATACTTCACCATTTTATTTTAGTACTTTTGGCTCATAAACTTTATTAGATCACAAAAAATATGCGAAAACAATCTCCTGTACGTTCAATCTCCTCCCATTTGTGTAGCTTATTTGTAGCTTGTCAAGATGGCGTTTTGCCTCACGGTCCAGTTTGTCTATGTGTGTGGAAGTGTTGCGACATTAAAAAGAAACGAGATAGTCTCATTAATTTGTGGTTGGAGAGAAAGAAGTAGTAATATTGTTTTATTCTCATCTATGTAGTTGTGAAATAATGTTTGGTCTGCTTCTATTATATGTCTGTGCAAGCACATTATTATGTATCCCCACTCGTACTATGATCCTGACAAAAATAAAAAAATATTTATTGTAACTGTCACCAATTTACATATTAATGCATAACTTCTTGAAGTGGCATCAACCAAGCGTATTTACTTTATAATGACTACAACTACTTTCACGTTAGAGGTTAATTAAAACAGGATAAATTAAATCACTACTAAAACATCATTTTTCGTAAGGTCAGGTTATTAGTTTTTATAAGATTTACAATACAGTTACAGTCTGATTAGGGTACTTTGACTTGACCTTACGATACTTTATATTTTCCATGTACAATTTCAATCTTTTCTAATTGGTCCAATAAGTCCTGAGACTAAATACTAAAACAAAGTCTTTTTGATAAAAATAATTTTTATTCATCAACAAGTCTTCAACTGCAAACAGTCTCTCCAACGTTTTTCTAAGTTTTCTATTCCATGAGTGTAAAAAGATTTATCTTTGGCTTTAAAATAAGCCTCTGTTGCTGCGATTACTTCATCATTTCAGTCTTTCTAGTCCTGGAGCATTTTTTTAAGTCTGCAAACTGTCAGTAATCACTGGGGGCCAGATCTAGAGAATACGCTAGATGAGGAAGTACCTAATTCAAAACCCCATAAAGAAGCTTCCATTTTTTTCTTTTAAATAGTACTAAACTTGCAATAAAGCTCGTTGAAGTTTTTTTGTTAATATTTAACTTTAGCCCAATAGAAGAAAACGCATCAATTGAAAAAATTTGGACCATTTAAAACAATATCAGATGAACCACCCAGAGTGCCATCATCCAAATACCAAATATTAAAGG
This sequence comes from Scoparia ambigualis, assembly GCA_963921215.1. Classification (NCBI taxonomy): domain Eukaryota; kingdom Metazoa; phylum Arthropoda; class Insecta; order Lepidoptera; family Crambidae; genus Scoparia; species Scoparia ambigualis. Next base: position 22,395,981 of record OY992515.1, on the reverse strand, counting down.
AGATAGGGCAGCTTGTATGGACGTTTGGGCCATTATATTAAATTGTGCTAAAGACATAACAATTACTGAATTTTGAAGGGAATGATGTTAGCATTACAGATGTAACATTATTTTGCATGTAAAACTCCGCAGATTAGAGTTATAGAGGATTCACTTGAGTTGCTTGCCTCGATGCCTTGTTCTGCTTTTACACTATATCTTAGTTATTTATGTAGTTACAAGAATTTGAAGCTTATTTTTTATTGATCTAGATTAAATTCTGTATTCAGGGGTATAATTTAACATAAAATGTCGTGAGAAAATAACTATTTAGAAAGATAAGCCGGCACAATATATTTTTACAATGCATGGAGAAAAGAGAATGAATGAATGGATGATAATCGTATTGACAAATGACATAATAAAGACCTGACAAGACATTTCAATAATCGTTTTTAAAAATCGATTAAAATTAATATTTTACTTTTCTTTTTGTATTTAATCATGATTGTTAATTAGATAGTCTGCATAATACAAGAACTAACGTATTGGTATATTCATTGTTTTAAATTAAATACTGTTTCAATAAGTGTAAATGCAGTTAGACAAAAGTATATCGAATATGATAAATCAATTTATTACTGACTAGATGTGTGTTTAAAAAATAAGTTTAAGTGTTATTTTCTAAAATCCGTTCTTTTTGTTTATCTTGGTTTTGCGGAGTGTTACAGGTTTAATTTAGAAACCAATAATAATGCAATAAGAAGACCTAATTTTCTATACCATTTTTATTTCTGTAACGAACAACTCATTGTGGCCCAAAATTACCTATCTCCTTACTGACTTAACTTTTTTAATAATTTCGTGTACAGCGAGACTAAATATTGCAGGACCAAGTGGATCACCTTGTTGAACGCCTACCGACGAACAAAGTAATCTTTCTTCGTAAATTAAATTTGAAGGAGTACCGTAACACTGCCAAACGTAAGGATAAATGGATGGTACATGTCGTTTTACTTCCTCTAGCAAAGTCTTCCTGTCAACGGAATTAAAGGCATTCTGAATATCAACCTTAAGGACAACTTCACCCGCACCCGCCGACATAAAAGTTCTGGCAGCATGCACCGCCACCTTTGGAACCGAAACCCAGCTGGGTTGGCTGGAATAGCTGTCCCAAGTCAGGCAAAACCTTTTGGTAGCACACTTTCGACACCAGCCAGCGGAGTGTGTTACCAATCGCTATTGGCCTTACACCTCCGTCCTTTTTTAATAAAGCACATATACTGGCCCCATATACATTTTGTAATATTGCAGGAGAAACCCTACCAGACAGAATCAAATTGACCAGCGACACCAAACTAGACACTAGTGCTCTGCCAGCATCGCCTGTTGTGCCACCTATAAGATCCTTTATATGTTGTGGTGTAAGACCATCGAGACCACCCGCCTTACCACAAGAAAAAGAATGGATTGCAGCCAGCACATCTTCTCGGGACACCTGTACGGAATGAACCGTTTCATCAGGCGGTCCTGGCAGCTCACAATCTGCATCTATTGTTGGATGTTTTGAGGCCAAAGAGTGAAATGTACTCAAATTGTTGGGAGCAATAGCATCGTTAGAACAACATATACGAGCAGCTTTTCTTAAATTCCCGTCATTGACCTTTCCTTCGATCTTCTTGATAATAAAATAGGACTTCTTCCCTCTTAAAACAGTAGTTGCTAATTCTCGATTATGACTAAGACAATTATCTTTAATTTTCTGCGTTAAAGACACTGATGCATCATTGTCCTTTGATGCATGTAGTGTCGTGTAGGAAAAGTAAAGGAGTTCTTCCCAACTTGCTTTATCGTTACTATTAACAACCTTATCTACCACAATAAAATAATATATATAAATTAATATTAATATTTTAAACTTTCTATAGTGAAATTTAAATCGCAATAACTTAGACAAATAAATGTTTATTAAAAATGTTTTCAACAAACTACTTAGATCCCTGTATTTTACTGTAGCATGCAAAGTTTCATAAAAAAATACTTATTGGTCTTTAAAAATTTCGACTTGGAAGATTGTATGGGAAACCGAAATGCGTAAACCCTTATAAAGTAGTTGCGGTGCATTTCACGTGACGGGTGAAATAAATTTAAATAGTAATGGTAATTGTTAGTTTTCATGGCCTTCCGTTATTTTGATTGTTTGTTATTATGAGACAACAATAACAACAAACAGGTCAAGCTAAATAAAACCGTTTAAAAATGAACCTTATCAGTAACCCTTTCGTTCTGCATCATTAAATACGGCATGTTATTTTTTGTCACATTTGGCTGGTTCGAGTCCCGCCTAAGACAAGTGATTTTTCAAAAATCTTTAAAAAACCAGAATTTATTGTTTATAATAATAAAGGATAGTGTCCTTTACACAGAATGTGCTATTTCCAATATTTAAGTTAGTTTCCATCCATGTGGCATTCGATCTTTCCATCCTGTATAAACATTAATAATAATAAGAACTGATACGAGTTCAACGAGAGAGGACTTATCTATGACTTCAATATAATAAAAATACATACATACAAATAATCACGACTGTTATCCCCAAAGGGTTAGTCAGAGGCTAGGATATGAGGACCGCAAAAGCCGTCCTCTGCCATAGTCCACTTTTAACCACATATTGACTGCACATGTACACAGCGTGACAGATGGTGAGCCCATCGCCGCTCTATACTGTTAGATGTATGTGCACTCTTTAGTCCGTTAGTCGCCTTTTACGACACCCAAGGGAAGAGAGAAGGTGGTAGTATACTTTAACCGCTACGCGACATGGTTAACGTAAAATCTGAACTCCGAGGGTCTTCATTATAAACTGAAATGTAGTTAACCCCTTGTGTGTCAAGCGGCCATTATTGGACTGTCGACGCACAAATCCACTCTCCATCGTCTAAATTTCACTTACAATACTTATACAAAATAATAAATTAATATTACTTAATACTTTTCACACAGACACTTAGAAACCTCGTTCCATGACTTACTTTGACCAACAAACAACAAAACACTCAAAACAGCTACTAAGCGCTTTCCGCCCGACCCGTACCGTTTGACCCGGCGAGACTTGTGACGTCACAGAGCAAAAGCTCCGCGCGCATTTCTATATTCGTTCGGGCTTCAGTAAAAGTTGATTCATTTTGTCATTTTTCAAGTTACTTTCTTACATTGCCTTACAATGTACATAATTTTTTTAGTTTTATAAAAATGGAAACTTCCTTATTCGTTTAGTTTGGCCATCGTTATAATGGACTTGTGACACGGCGCATAGTCCTGGTGAAAGATCACTTTTTATTTTTCATTTGAGGCCGTTTTTCCGCAATTTGTACTTTAATCGCTCCAATAATCTGATGTTATATTCGCTATTTATATGTTTCCCTCTATCAAGGTTTTCGATGAAGAGTATTCCATGCACATCCCAAAATACAGAGGCCATAACCTTCCGGGCACATTGTTGTCTTAGGCCGCTTCGGGCGGCTTTCACAGGCCGCATGGCTGTGATCATAGATGTTACAGCCGTCACATCTTACGCTGCCATCACGGCTATGGTCAAAGTTGAAGCTGTCTTACTTACAGAATTCCGATTTTATACCTACAATAATTGTCAAAGAAGTGATTTCTTATCACGCCGCTTACAGTCTTGCAAAGCTAGTGTCGAACAGCGTCGAAAATTGGTATTTAGCAGAATACCAATGATACGCTCACCGCTGTTGCAGCCGCTGCTACCAAGGCTTTAATGATGTTTTCGCTTAGAGAATCGCACTACAGTAGATAGTGTGCAAGCGAATATCGCCGAAGTGGTCGACTGGGAACTTCCTCGACTGTACAGTCACGAGCAAAAATATGTGAACAATTGTAACTTATAATACAATGCAATAAGAGTGAAAGTGTATGCATATTGGTGCTCGTGACTGTACATTAAAGCACTATGCTATTAATAGAATATTTTTCATTACATTTCAGTTCAAACATACAAATGAATATACAAATTTTGAACCACGTACAGACATTTTGATTGGCTCGTGTCATAACAAACATACACGTCTCACGTCACAGCGAAACATGACAGGGTCGCGTATAGCGCTAATTTAAGAGGCGGCTGCCTAAACGAGTAGCGATTTCGAAAATAAATTATCATATGTGTACAGCATACTAGACATGTCAAATTTTAGTATATGTTTCTTTGTATAGTTGACTAAGGCTTGAGCAAAGCAAAAACGAAAAATATTGGTTTATGTACGATACTTTTATTTATCGAAAATGATGAGTTTTTGAGATATTATTACGTATATCTTTTTATGTTATAGAGCCTTACGTATAAAAATACAACGAATATATTACTAAGATAGTTAGTTAGGGACTGGTAAGACCATTTTTCAATTGAGTACTTAATAATCGAATTATAAATAAAAACAGTTTTGTGACTTACGTCATTTACTTCTGCGCTAAGCGTGTTGAAGCGGCGCACGCAATATTCAACCGTACTACTGCAGAAATAGAACTATTCTAAAATCTACGCGAGCGCACTCTCAGTCCCGCAATGCGCGTCATGAACGGTGGACCTGTGCAACTCGCTAGCGCACGTGCCAGAGATGCTGCTTACGTTATTATTTTATTACGTACGACTAATTGTTTAGCAAGTCGTTTTGGCTAGCCAAATTATAGGCAACAAGAAAAATAAAAAATATGTTTAGAGGAAAAAAAGAGATTCGAAGTATATAATGCGTAATGTATGAGAGTATAAGTATAATTTTGAATCCATTTCAGTACGTAGATTTTGGGTACCTATCATAAGTCTTGCCGAAGTCTATCACATAATATTACTGACCTATTTTTTTTGTGCTAATCTGCGATCAGATCTAAAACTATAAGCAGATTTGTTAAGGATTTATGACTTACCTATTTAAAAAATTATTTGACTAAGGCTGTTAAACCATCGCCACGATGGTCTGTAGTCCTTCAAAATTAATAATTAATTTAAGTACATACAATAATAAAAATGATACTAAGCGCTTTGCATAAACAAAATAATACGCTTTCTCTAACTAAAGGAACAATTTGTACTTCGGAACAAAAACAACGCGTGGAGTCGCCAAATAAACTAATACATTTATTACCGATTCCAATTTGTTTAGAGGAAAGGTAAGTGTTATTCAAATCAAATAGTATCTTATTAGATCTATTCAGCAAAGTTAATTTTTTTAATACAAATCCAATCTTTAAAGAAAAAACTCTTTATTAATTTGATTAGGTATTAGGACTTTTATAATTTATTTCGATATTTAATTTTAAATACTGTATTAGTGTTTGTTTCAAATAACCTGAATTGATATTTTTTAGAATAACGTTCCTAAGCCTAGGAACTGGCAAAAATAACGCTAATGCTCAAAGCGCTACCATTCCATTACTGTCTATATGTGAAGATCTAACTCAAGTACGTTTTTTATTTATTGTTTTTAAACATAAGATACATTTCAGCGTTTCAAATTGAACAAGTTTGATTTGTACGGGATAACGCAAGGACAAATAACATACTCTAAACAGTTACTTACCTATCATTGGACGTTTCGGTCTATTTTCTATACCCGTAGCTGTGAGTGGTCTAGCTAAATGTTTCGATGTCAGTTATCTTGTTGTTTCTTGAGCTTCGATATACTTAGGTATTAGGTTGAAAGTTTAAATTCTACAGAGCACTCAAAATTTTATAGCTTTTTTATATAAAGTTCATTCCTGGAAACGTGACAGGAATGGCCATGTGAGTATTAATTTAAACAAATATAATACTAATATAATATATTATTATATCAGTTATAATTTATTATATCAGTTGAACACAATAATTAGATATGTCACATATTTCGTATAAGTATCTCGTCTCTTTTTATATTTTCAGGTTACTGTAAATAAAAATCGGATTGGTATTATCAAGCCGAAGGATATACAGAATAAGTGACGGCTAAAACAATCAATCCCATTCCACTGACATTATAGCTATACGTAACAGTAATGAAGACTTGTCGGAGGTCACGAGTTGCAAGGCTCCAGCAGTAGAGTGACGTTAATTAGGTTTTCCGAAAATATAATTCTACCTCCATATCAAAATACATTTACTTTGATTGACTGGTTGGATTTTATTTTTCCAATAGGTAATTTATTTTTATTTATCCAATAATGTCATATCGATAGAACAAGTAAAAGTTTTTACTTAAGTATATTCAAGCGTTAATAAAACGATAAAATATATAAAAAACATTAAAAGTAAAAGAAGCTTAGAATCCCTCACCAACTTATTCCCATTTTTTCTTCCCTGCTCCGTCATCAGATTTTGATCATCACCTAGCTACAACCTATTTGTAGAGACCATTCCAATGAGCCTAAACACGATACCTATGTTGTAACTTGGTAAGGAATTAGTTATTCTTGCAGATGCTGCAGCATCAGGTCAAAGTTACCATGTTCTTTCAATATCATTTATGTAACAGGGTATCAAATTTTGAATCGATCAGACTTATGAAAGTTGCTCAAATCCTTTTCTCGACTATGTAGACGAGAAAAGATGACGATTCTTGACGACCTCCTTGGTCGAGTGGTTTGTACACCGGTTTTCATTGTGTCGCCATCTCTGAGGTCCCGGGTTCGATCCCCGGTCGGGTCAATTTAGAAATTATTGTTTTTCTAAATTGTCTCGGGTTTGGGTGTTTTCTATGTATAATAAGTATGTATTTAAGTTTTTAAGTATGTTTATCCGTTATCTAGTAACCATTTAACGAGATTCATAACGAAGCTTCTCTTGGGCTAGATAATTGGTGTGAGTGTAAGAAAGTTTATGTATTTATGTTTATGTAGAGATAATGATCTTCAAAAGGCAAAACAAATTTTCTTTAAACACAATTCTTCTTGAAAAAGTAAAAACATTTTTATTGATTGATAGATTCTGGCTCAAAATCACTCTCGATCAAGACACTTCTCAAAAAAAAAAAAAAAAAACAAAATCAAAATCGGTGCATCCGTTCGGGAGATACGATAATTCGTACAGATAAACAAATCACTCAAATACACACGTTAACCTCTCAGTCTTGGCATCGAAATGTCTAAAAATTTTGACAGCAGGTGCTGTCAATTTAAATTTGCGGAATAAGGAAAAAAAATTCAAACGCAATTCATGTTAAATTTTGCGTTCACGATGCATAAAATGTACCACAAACCGAAATAATCAACTGTGTTCATACTAAAGTAGTCTCTAAGTGTATCAAAACACGGTACAAAGTCAAGTGGAGAGCGCGGCTAGCGCGGCCATATTTTGGCCGCTTGGGGTCCGACGGAATAGCGAGTCTTTAGGTGCGGCCAAATATGGCCGCTTGGGGCTTGAGGGGTTAAACTTGCAACACCCTTAGTTTTGCGTCGGGGGTTAATAAAATGTGTAAAATTGAAGTGTGTCTTTGTGCATTATAATAAAACAAATAAAAAGAACAACAACATTATAATAATACAAATATACATTGCAATCCGGCTTGACAAATATAATTTACACTACTTTTCCCGAAGAAGTTTCATAATGATAAAGTTAACTTACATAAATAAAAAAAATAAAATTGTAACAAAAAATAAATAAAAAATTAAATAGGTATACAAAGTACAAACATGATCTTCAATATATTATAATCAAAGTTAACATACTACTGCTCATAAAAAATATGAAGAAAATGCTCTATTCATTCTATGTTCTTGGATCATGAACTCGGATGACCTGCGCGCGCGCGAATTTTGAATTGGTTGTTAATGTATCGCTAGTGTAACGAGTGTGGCATGCGGGTGGCGGGGCGCGCTGGGCGGAGCTAGCGCTGGATTTATTTTAGGGAGCCCGCTCTTAATTATTTATATGCTAACTTGGAGTGTCACCCGAGTAACACTTGTAATTTGTGCGACTAGCGCACTAAAGCCTGCACATATATCCAACATCATAGAGCAGCAACGGGCTCACCTGCCTGCCTGCCACGCTGATAATATGTTTATACAGGGTGATCAATCCAAATGGGTGTCAGTAGGGAGAAGCCAAAATCTATAGGAGATAGGGAATAATCTGTTCTTTGGAACCATGGAACCCAAACACTCACCCGATCTCCGTGTTTTTTTAATTAATAAGATTATTTTGCAATATTTTTAAATTAGCAGCAGCGGATCTCTAAAAGAATAAAGAATACTATCAACCCCTCTCTTTTCACTTGGGTGTCGTAAAAGGCGACTTACGGGCTAAAGCTATAGCAAATAAAATAATTTGATTTGATTTGATTAGAAAAGACTGCGCATACATCTAGCAGCACAGAGCGGCGATGGGCTCACCACCTGTCACGCTGACCACATGTGCAGTCGTTAATTGGTGAAAACTGGACTATGGCAGAGGTCTGCTTTTGCTGTCCTCATTGCCTAGTCCCTTCTGGGCTAATAGTCGTGATTATTTATGTATGGATGTAATATTATGTAAGTACCTAAAAACCTATCATGATGTTATTCTGGTAGTATCTCGTTGATGTCTTTTATATGAGTGCCCATTTTTTTTGGAACAAAATATTATAAACCTGATTGATTTTTTTTTACCTTCACTTTTTAATTTATATAAAACTAGCGGCCCGCCCGCGCCTTCGTCCACGCTAATTTAGAAAGACCGTCATGGTTCAGCCATTAAAAAAATATATCTACAAAATATAAACAAAAACCATCCTCAGCTCTATCTTTTAGTGAAAACCGCATAAAAATCCATTGCGTGGTTTAGAAGAATAGTGCGGTGCCGCAAGCAGAGGAAAACGGCGACTTCACTTTTTAATATATAATGATACTAGAGGCCCGCCCGCGACTTCGTTCGCGTGACAATACTGTATCAAGTGACAAGTTTAAAAAAAACTAAATTTTTAATCGATACGGCCCCACTTTTCCATTTTAGAGTTAGTGTAAAAAAAACAAAATTATGCAATCTTTGTTATTATATTTTGCTATAAACAATATTTCTGCAAAGTTAGAAGCAAATCGCATGTCGAAAAAAAAAGTTACATACCCACTAAATTCGCCCCCCTATAAATAACTATTCAAGTTTTTATTTCCCCAGTAAAAGTAGCCATGTTATATATTTAAAAGAAATAGTTAAGTATTTATAGCTACATACATAGTACATAATATAAAATTACATTCTTATGGACTAAAAATTCCGATTTTCGGAATTCTTTTCTCATTGCATATACATAATTCAAAGTTGTGCATTTTGTACAATTAATGTTCAGCTAGAATATACGCACACACGAAAGGATTTTTTTCCATATTGAAAAGGAACCGTCAATGTCAATTCTTCTATTTATAGCAAACAGTCATCATCATCCTTCAGCCATTTTGTACAAAATGTCTACAAATTATTATATACAAAAACCATCCTCAGATATCGCTTTTTCTATTTGTGAAAACCGCATAAAAATCCATTGCGTTTTTTAAAAGAATAAAGTGGAGCCACAAATACTAAACTTGAATACGGCGACTTTACTTTATGATATGTAATGAAAATGATTTAGATACACAACACAAGGGTCGTACTATGAGGTCATAATATAGTTCTACGAGTTCAATATGAGTTTTACCATTTTATCGTCATATTAGGATAAATACTAATCCATAAATAATATAAAACATTGTACGCATACACACAATAGCTTAACTACAGAATTGTAACTAATTCATTTAAAACTAGTGACATCTCGTAGAATTTAACAGAACTAAAGCAAAAGGTTACTTAGCGCCATCTATTGAGTATTTGAGAGATCATTTTCTATTCAAATCGTTAGTTACAAAGTAACCTGCTTTATGCAATGAAGTAGTTAGTTCCATATCACCTCACCTTACGTTGCTTCACTAGATTGCGCTTTTCAACAATTACATACATATATAGACTCACGACTATTATCCCCAAAAGGTTAGTCAGAGACTAGGCAATGAGGACTGCATAGGTAGTCCACTGCCATAGTCCACATTTCACCAAATTACTACTGCACATGTGCTCAGCGTTATGGGTGGTGAGCCCATCGCCGCTTTATGCTGTAGGGTGTATGTGCAGTCTTTAGTCCGTTAGTCGCTTTTGCCACCCAAAGGAATAGAGGGTTAGTAGTATTCCTCTAGGGTGCCCTTCGGTTCGCCTAAAATTTTTGGTTCTAATTTCATATGGCCGAACTATGTTGGCTTCAACTTTAAACGCACAATAATTGTCTAGCCTAACAGTTGTTTTAGCACCATTATAGTTTTGCCTAAAAATTTAAAATCCTAATTTTAGAATCCCTAATACTAAATGCATAAAATGTATCGGCATAACATTCTTTCGGCATTGCGAAGATTACGCTTAAGTGTTAAAAGCCCTTATTTATTATTATAACTAAGTACCTAAGTTCAAACTTTCATTAGTATTTATAATATTTTTTTTATTAGACGACAGAAATGGGTGCGTATCATTTTATATAATGACAAATGAACTAATTTCAAAGGACATAACGTTCATTGAATATAATTTTTAACTGTTTTAAATACACTTCCTATAACAACATTATTATTATTATTATTATTGTCAGCCTATTTTGTCCCACTGCAGGGCAAAGGCCCTTAACAACATTAAGTACGTTTATTATTAACTCATATTCTCTAACAACTTTTTCTATAAAGCTATATTGGTAGAATAATCATATTCTATAACATCATTTAATATAATTTTTTCTTATAAATAAAAATAGCATTTAACCCAAAATCGATTTCAAATATTGTCTTATAAAGTTAATACGTTGGGTTATCGTTGAGGTTGTGCTAAAAATTCAGTGACAGAAACAAATCGCGGCAAAACCGACTCCACGTAGACCTGTCTGCCGCGGCTGAGGCTGGCCGGCAGAGCCGGCAGAGCCGGCCAGCAAGCTGAAGCTGCGGTGGTGAGCGAAACCCATCTGCGACGATAAGCTCGCGTGGGACCGCCGGAGTCCCGCAGCGCCGGAGCCGTTACAGAAACCATGCCTGCTGCATGATGCCTGCTGCATGCTGCGTGCTGCATGCCTGCCTGCATGCTGCATTCCTGCCTGCATGCTGCATGCCTGCTTGCATGTTGCGTGCCTGCCTGCATGCTGCATGACTGCCTGCATACTGCATGCCTGCTTGCATGCTGCATTCTGGCTTGCATGCTGCATGCATGCTTGCATGCTGCTTGCTTGCTTGAATGCTGCTTGCTTGCTTGCATGCTGCTTGCTTATTACATGAATAATGTTTCATATGATGAGATTATTATATCAAATGTATATTATGTATATCAAAAGTACATTATATCAAATGATGTTATATTATCTGAACGTTTGACCATAAGTATTTATATCAAACATCACACACCCGAGTTATTCGAAGTAAAAATAGGCTTAACACATTTAGGAAAAGTAAAATTGTGCGAAAAAAATTAACGCGTATGGTTTGTGTGCCATTGACAATTAGGAGAACAAAAAATTCGGCGATCCAATATAGACCCATTCTTCTAGTTACCGATTTCACACACGGCTTCTAAACAATTAGAAAGAAAATATTAAAATAAGTGTTCGGTTTACGTCCGTCGCTAAGCAACTTTCGTAATGTCAGGTCACTGATGGGTGACCAAGATAAAATGAACATTTTGAGCCCCTCTTTCTTCGGAAGGCTGTTAAAGCCGTTGGTCTTTTGTTATATTTAGCCTGACAAATGATCTCCACCTGATGTTAAGTGGAAGGGAGTCCAGGCGCGAGGACAACTGGAGCAGCGTCAGAGACGTAGCATCGGTCACTCTCACTCTGCCGGCACACAGAGTGCATCTTCACGCCTCGTTTGAAGGATCCTATGTCATAGATGAGGAGCTCGATGGCGCAGCGGCTAGCGCGTTCGGCTTGCGATCTTGCCTGTTAAGCAACTTTTGTAATGAAAGATAAAAGAAAAAGAAGAAAGAAATAGTAGATTGTTATACAAGGGGCTAAAATGACCCATTATATACGAGGTAGTTTTACTCCCGAGCTTTAGCGAGGGAGTAAATAGAAACCGAGTTTTAATGGGCTTTTAGCGCCGAGTGTTACACTCTGCTTTTCACTACGAATGCAAAAAATAAAACAATCCAATACAATATGAATTGGTTTATTTTATTTAAAATTAACGCATTAGTTGCTTTAACGACACCCAAGGGAAGAGAATGGTTGGTAGTATTATTTTGATGAGCCCATCGCCGCTCTATGCTGTTGGATAGTAGATATATGCAGTCTTTCCATCTCTTCCCTTGGGTGTCGTCAAAGGCGACTAACGGACTAAAGACTGCACATACATCCAACAGCAAAGAGCGGCGATGGGCTCATCAAATTAATATTACCAACCCTTCACTTTTCTTCGATTTGGTAAAAAGGGACTAACGGACTAAAGACTGCACATACATCCAACAGCATAGAGCGGCGATGGGCTCATCAAAATAATATTACCAACCTTTCACTTTTCTTCGATTTGGTAAAAGGGGACTAACGGACTAAAGACTGCACATACATCCAACAGCATAGAGCGACGATGGGCTCATCAAATTAATACTACCAACCTCTCTCTTCTCTTCGGTGTCGTAAAAGGCGACTAATGGACTAAAGACTGCTCATACATCCAACAGCATAGAGCGGCGATGGGCTCATCAAAATAATATTACCAACCCTTCACTTTTCTTCGATTTGGTAAAAGGGGACTAACGGACTAAAGACTGCACATACATCCAACAGCATAGAGCGGCGATGGGCTCATCAAAATAATACTACCAACACCTCTCTTTCCTTGGGTATCGTAAAAGCGACTAACGGGCTAAAGGCTCACCACCTAAGCACATGTGCAGACTGTGCAGTTTTTTCTTGCTGAAGCGTGGTCTCTGTTATCTCAAAAAAATTGTTGATATAAGTAAACAGTAATAAGTCGAGGCTTTATTCATGATTATTCTACATAAGACTAAATACTCTTTCGTTTTTGTAGGCTTATTGTCATGTGACAGACAAAAGTTTAAAAAAAAATTACTTTTTCCCCTAGGGCGAGAAAAGCTATTTTAGCCCCGCTCTAGAACGCTACAATGTCGGTCTTTTTGAGCAAGAGGAGTGAAATAGTAGATTGTTATACAAGGGGCTAAAATGCAAGGACCGGAACCGCTTACCAAATAAGGGGTTTTTGATTGGGTAATTCATAGACTTGTTTTCACTAACCCTATCAATACGGTTAGCATATCGTCGACTTACCGCATCGAAAGGATAACCAAATTGATACAGTTAATTAGGGTAAGCACTATCCACATCCAAAAACCCTGTTGAAGCTAACCCTATAAAAAGGGTTTTAACGCGCACAAGCGATTCAAGCTTCTACTTGCAATGCATTAGACTTATTATTGTATAACTGTTTACGTGTGTAGCTTTCAACAGAGGCCCCCTCGCGGCGAGCGTGCTGCAAAATATCGCTTACTCATAAATAAGTTATTCGCACTAAAGTTAATTTTCGTGTGACTTGTCAATCAGTTCACGTTAAGACCTGTCGCGCGGTGCTTGCAATGCAGCTTGTTAGATTTTTACAAGATTTTAATTAGTTTCACCTGTCCGTTTGTCATCAAATCTAGCAAATTTAATTTTATCCACTTCCCGGTTACGAATTGAGCTTAAATTTTGCATGCATGTGTAAATCGCGTGACAATGCAATATTATGATGACATGGTGCTGATCTAATCATGGAGCTGGAAGGTGGCCATAGAAACTTCGCAATGAAACGACACAACCTCATCGAGTTTGGGCTCGTTTGAATCGTCTTGACGAGTAGATTGTCTTTCAATGGTAACCAGGGTCTAATGATGGAGCTGGAAGGTGGTCATAGGAACTCAGTTAAGGAACGACGAAACCCCATCGAGTCTCGGCTCGTTTGATTTGTCTTGTCGAGTACTTTGGTGCTAGATGTTAACCAGGGTCTGATGATGGAGCTAGAAGATGGCAATAGGAACTCAGTAATTAAACGACATAACCCCATCGAGCATGGGCTCGTTTGATTCGTCTTGACGAGTACTTTGGTGCTAGATGGTAACCAGGGTCTGATGATGGAGCTGGAAGGTGGCCATAGGAACTCAGTAATTAAGCGACACAACCGCGTCGAGTTTGATTCGTCTTAATGGGTGGACCATTTTTTATTGATATGTTAAGGTATTAAAATATAAAATAATACTAAAAAGTTAAAATTAAAAAAGAAAAAAATACTTTTTAAAAACAAGCTTTTTTCATGTTCTTGATGATAAAAAGACTAAAAATTTAAAAATAATAATTTAATCCTGATAAGAAAAATATCATTATAATAGGTAAACCTACATTGCAACCTTTAACGGTAATTAACCATATTCGTCTACGTCACAATAACCAAATATCGTAAGTAGGTACCTACATACCTATTAGACATTTTTATTAAACTATAATACATTACACCTTGCATTAAAACTTTGCGTTTTTATCACATACCCAATGTTTTATAAATAAAAGAGTGTTACATTGTGATTGCAAAAAAAAATATGACGGTGTAATAATGCTAACTGTTCTTTAATGTTCCATTACAATGTAATTCTTACGCTTTTATTAAAAGGTATACACCTATTATAATTATATTTTTCTTATTAGGATTAAATTATTATTTTTGAATTTTTAGATCTTTTAACAACAAGAACATAATAAAAGCTTGTTTTTAAAAAGTATTTTTATCTTTTAATTTTTGTTGATTTTGTCCGGATAAATCCATGGTATATGATAAATGAATAATGTATGGTAACCCTATGTTCATGGACGTATGGCAGCTCTAACAACAGCATCATCAGCTTACTAACGTCCCACTGCTGGGCACAGGCCTCCCACGTGGACAATAGAACGTGGGGATATTGGGCCATAACCCGCCACGCTGGCCCAATGTGGGTTAGTGGGATCATACAATTGTACATTATTAAGGTACCTACCTATATACTATGTGGTTTTTTATTCTTTCAAAGTCTCTTTTGACCGAGCAAGGTTTGTATGGAAAAGTAAAAATAATATTTCGTGTTTTGGCCTATTTCTTGGAGAAAGTTGTTCAGTTTTATGGTCTGGTCAACCAACCGGGTCTAAGACAAATAAAAAATCATGTTATTATTTGGAAACTTAATAAGTCCCCACAAAAAGTCCGGACATTAAGCCAAGGCAACTTGACCGTTCTTCCAAGCCTTACAACATAAGAGTAGCGAACTTGATTCCTTTGCCTGTATCAGTCATGCAGGGCCGTCTGACGTCACGTCCGGCCTCCCCCGACTACGGTTACCATCCGTCCGGATTATACCGGAAATGTCCGGACTTTTAAGACTCTAGTCCGGACTCTGTCCGGCTCTTTAGTTTGTCTGGATTTTGGAATATGCAAGTGATCAACGAGTGATCTTCTAGCGTACGTTACTCACGCGTGGGGTGAAGCGACGGACAAGCATGGCAAATCCCTGGCAGTTGGCCTTGATATCGCCAAAGCTTTCGATAGAGTGTGGCATCGTTCCCTTCTTTCCAAGTTGCCGGCCTTCGGTGTGCTGCCCCGTTTGTGCGGTTGGTTGCAGACATTCTAGTGGAGCGGAGGATTCGTGTCCTTTGTGAGGGTAGTTCCTCCACGTTTTACAAGGTTAATCATGCATGCGGCATGAGTGCCGCAGGGTTCTGTGCTCTCATCTACTCTATTTCTTCTGCATATTAATAACATGTTGTCCTTGGGCAATATTCATGCATGAGCGATACTTGGGACATCCTGCGGCAAAGCATGCCGATATCGTTGTGAAAAGGCAAGAACTGGTTGCCAAGACGTAGCGGCGTAAGTATCTTATGCAGGGATCACTATGCATTCAAGAAACTTCTATTTCTTAGGGAACTAGCAATTCAATGTTCATTTGAGTGTTGTGGCATTGAAATTCCTCAAATTAAATGTATAGTTGTCTGTATTTATAGAACACCGAGCTCTAACTCTCATATATTCCTAGAGCGGTTTGAGAACTTACTCTCAAAACTAAGATATAAAAGAAACACCAAAGTAATCAATGCCGGTGACTTCAATATAAACATATTAAAAGACAGTAATGTTTAAGAAGAGTACATTAGATTAAATCAAAACAATGGAACCATAATACACATTAAAGTACCAACTCGTGGGAAATCTTGCTTAGACCAGATAGTAAGTAATATTCCTACAGCTAAAGGAAATACTTGCCCAGTGGGATTATCAGATCATGACACTTGTCAAATACTCTGCATCCCAATACAAAATAAAGTAAAGTAAAATAGCGCACGGTACATTTACAGAAGGGATTTCAGCATTGAAAATATGAAAAAATTTGCGGAAATTTTATCTGGTTTGTCTTGGTCAGATGTATATGAGACTACTGATCTAAATACATCATTTAATATATTTCATGACACCTTAACACTGTTTTTTTAAATAATGTTTTCCCTCGTGTAAAATTAAGTTAAGAAATAGATCTTCTGCTTCTTTTTGTGCAGTGGCGTTTCCCTTTGGATTTTGCCAAGAAATAGATCTAAACCCTGCAATTGGATCACAAGGGGAATTAAAAAGTCATATGTGTCAAAGAGAAAATTGCGTTTTAAATATTATATAAAAAAGAATCTGTCCATGAATTGCAAGTATCGAAAGTATTCCTCTATTTTAAAGATGTGTATTAGAAAATCTAGAAAACTTATGAACGAGGCACGCCTCCATAAAAGTAAAATGTTTGTAAAGCCACGTGGGATCTAATTAAATCGTATGATCAACCAGAATTTAATAATAGTTACATAAGCAAAATCAGACATAACAAGTTGAATATTACGAACCCTATTGACATTTGTAATCATTTTAATAATTTTTATTCCGACATTACAAATCAATCATCTAATTCTAATTATAATTTTAATTCTGACATTACAATCCAATCATCTAATTTTCATAATTCTAATGCGACATCTGTTAATAATATCCAACATTTAGAACCGAGCATCTTTTTATACCCAACAACACGTCATGACGAGATATTTAAAATTATATGATTCCTCAATATCACAACATCGGTGGGCTATGACGCACTACCCACAAAGATTCTTAAATACTGCGCACTAGTTCTTTCTGACATATTAAGTTATTTAACAAACCTTTCAATGACTAAAGGCACATTTTCGGAAGCCCTCAAACTATCAATCATAAAACCAATACATAAAAAAAGCGATATTGATGTAATGGATAATTACAGACCTATTGCATTAATACCAGTACTATCTAAAGTCTTTGAAAAGGTTATGCACAATAGAATTTATGACTTTTTAGAAAAATTTAAAGTATTAGCCAAGGAACAAAATGGTTTTCGGAAAAGTAAATCAACCACATTAGCAGCCTTTAATTTGATAAAAAAATGTTTCCGAAAATATTGAAAAGAATATCGATACAACAGCCTTATTCTTCTAGCTTTTGACTTTGTCTAACATGACATACTTTTATCTAAATGCCAGAAATACGGTTTAAGAGGAAATGCATTAAAATGGTTACAAACTTACCTTAGAAATTGTACACAATATATCGAAGTTAATTACGTTAATGAACATAAGGAAGAAACTTCTGCAAAACCACTACTTGTCCGAAATAATATGGGTGTCCCACAACGGACTTTATTTATTTATTTATTTATTATATTGGCACACACAACAGGTAACAATCAAATAAAAGTAGAAACATAAATTACAATGGATTGAAACTAGATCAAGACCCAAAAAACGTGTATACACAACATTATACATTTTTGGCGCAAACATTCTTGTCACCACGATAGAATTAAACATTAATAAAAACAAGTAATGTACAGACACAAATTAAAAAATTATTGAAACCATATAAATAAATCAAACTATATAAAAATATACAATTTTATAATAGAAAACCCAAAAGTCTAAATCTATCTGTGCTTCTTAATAATGAACCAATATCGGAATCAGATGAAGTCATTTTTTTTTGGGCATAATAATTGACAGTCAGTGCATATGGACAACATATTAAGAAATTATATTCTAAAATAAATAGATTTGCTTACGCGCTGTGGCGACTGACGACGCAAATCAACCAAAAAACCGCATTGATGGCTTATCACGGATACGTGGCATCAAACCTTAAATACGGCATACTTTTGTGGGGAAATTCAGTCGACATGAATAAGGCTTTCATATCACAAAAACAATGCGTTCGGGCCATATGTGAGGTGACACCAATGACTTCATGCAGGCAATTGTTCCCAAAATTAAATTTATTAACTCTCCCTTCATTATATATACTGGAATGTTGTATTTTTGTAAAGAGTCATCAGTATTTATTTATTAATAAAGATGTAAACACTAGCCGAAGTATAAGATATCGTAGAAAGCTGTTGTTACCCAAAATGCAGACATCATTATATAAGAGAAATTGTTATCCCAGTAGCATAAAAGTATGTAATAAGCTACCTCACTCATTAACCGAAATGGATATAAGAACTTTTAGAAAAAGACTATGTCTTAAAATAAAATGCTTTATTCTATTAAAGATTTTCTAAATTGTAATATTGACATACTGTAGTTTATAATGTAATTTAATATAATTAATATAATAATAAAAAATAATACATGAATCAATTAATTTTATCAATCTTATTTACTATATGTGACGTAATATTCAATATAATTATATTGGCTATAATGTATAATTAATTATTAGTATTTTTTTGTCAAATCTGTTTACCTAATTATCTCCATTCACATGCCCTGCGTTGGCAAAATAGACGAACATTGTTATAAATTACCATCTTTTGTACCTACTCTATTTTCTGTGATTAAACTATTTCATTTCATTTCATTTCCAAACTGAACCTGGCTCTCGATCGTACACGTATCGATCGCTGTACAAGACTCAGGTGCGATCGAGTATGGAGTATTGTTCCCACCTATTATGGGACGGCTCCGCTAAATACCTCCTCGATGCACTTGATAAACTGCAAAGGCGAGTGGTACGCATTATTGGAGATGCTGAGGTTACAGCGTCTCTTGAGGACCTCCAGCTGCGTAGAGACATTGCTCCTCTCAGTGTCTTCTACCGGGATTACTACAGAGAGTGTCTCTCCCGGACTACACGTGCTGGTCTTAGGAACCACCATCATACTGTGCAGACTATCAGTACTCGTACCAAAAAATACAATAGGTGCGCTCGTTACCGTGCTTATTTCACGGTGGGGAGCGCTCTCATTATTTTGGACTGTATCGGCTGCTTACCATCAGGCATGATGCAGTCACTATGACGACAGCACATGAGTAAAAAAACGGAACAGAGACAAAGCTTCTAGGAAGCATACGAAAATTCTTACTTATTTTAGTAGGGTTTCAAAAGAGAATAAAATAAAATAAACAAACTTTTATGAGATTTTAATTAGTAAAAGTTTATTTTTTTCTTCTTAGAGCATTAAAATAAAAGGTTTTTACTTTTAATTTATTTTTTACTTTTTAGTTGATCTCACTGAACGTGTATCCAATATTTGTTCACATCCATCAAACCACCACCACTCACCACCCATCAAAACGGTCTAAGTCAAGTCAAATTATTTATTCAATGTAAACCTTTACAGGCACTTATTGACGTCAATACTAATAATAATAAAAAAACAGTTAACTAACTTATAGTTAAGACTTAACAACTAATCTAACGAGCTATTATAGTCTGTGCCAGACAAATGCGCATTGCTACCCCCAGTACCACTGCACGCCGAAACAGAATCGCGTCGAACCGAAATATAAGCCGTGGTCATAGAATTGTGTAATATGATACCCATTAAGACGAATCAAACTGTTCGTTTGTTCATCTTAATGATTCGTTCCTATAGCCACCTTCCAGCTCCATCATCAGACCCTGGTTACCATATAGCATTAAAGTACTCGTCAAGACGAATAAAACGAGCCCATACTCGATGGAGTTATGTCGTTTAATTACTGAGTTCCATGGCCAACTTGCAGCTCCTTCATCAGACCCTGGTTACCTTCTAGCATCAAAGTACTCGTCAAGACGAATCAAACGAGCCCATACTAGATGGAGTTATGTCGTTTAATTACTGAGTTCCATGGCCATCTTGCAGCTCCATCACCAGACCCTGGTTACCATCTAGCACCAAAGTACTCGTCAAGACGAATCAAACGAGCCGAGACTCGATGGGGTTGCGTCGTTTCTTTACTGAGTTCCTAGGACCACATTTCAGCTTCATCATCAGATCAGACCCTGGTAACCATCTAAAAACAAAGTACTCGTTAAGACGAATGAAACGAGCCGAAACTTGATAGGGTTGCGTTGTTTCATTACAGAGTTTCTATGACCACCTTCCAGCTCCATCATCAAACCCTGGTTACCATTGAAAGACAAACTACTCGTCAAGTCGATTCAAACAAGCCCAAACTCGATGAGATTGTGTTGTTTCATTGCGAAGTTCCTATGACCACCTTCCAGCTTCCAGCTTCCTTAGCGCCATGTCATCATAATATTGCATTGTCACGCGATTTACACATGTTTGCAAAATTTCAACTCAATCGGTAACCGGGAAGTGGATCAAAGTTAAGTTGCAAGATTTCACCCAACAAAGATGCATTGCAAGTTAAATAAAAAACTTGTATAGTAATATCATAGACAAATACCGTTTCGGCGCGGTTGTATGAAGCTTCCATGTGACAACAGCGGGCGGGGCGGCGGCGGACTGCAGACACTGCAGTCCGCCGCCCGCAACCCGCCGCCCGCTGTGCGCGAAAACGAGATAGGAGACAAATAGGGTAACCTTATTAGTTGATAAGCGCTTAAAATTACCGTTACAAATACCCTATTTGATTTGGTAAGTGCATTGGAAGCAGTTAACCTTATTCAAAAAAGTTACCGCTACGAAAAACTAACCCTATCAATAGGGAAACCCTATCGTTCGGTAACCTTTTGATGGGGTTTCCCTAACAATGGGCTTAACCAAAAAAAGGGGTTTTCCGGTCCCTGCTAAAATGACCCATTATATACGAGGTAGTTTTACTCCCGAGCTTTAGCGAGGGAGTAAATAGAAACCGAGTTTTAATGGGTTTTTAGCGCCGTGTGTTACACTCTGCTTTTCACTACGAATGCGAGAAAATAAAACAATCTAATACAATGTGAATTGGTTTACTTTATTAAAAATTAACCCGTTAGTTGCTTTAACGACACCCAAGGGAAGAGAATGGTTGGTAGTATTATTTTGATGAGCCCATCGCCGCTCTATGCTGTTAGATAGTAGGTATGTGCAGTCTTTCCATCACTTCCCTTGGGTTTTGTAAAAGGCGACTAACGGACTAATGACTGCACATACATCCTACAGCAAGAACGGCGATGGGCTCATCATAATAATACTACCAACCCCTTTCTTCCCTTGGGTGTCGTAAAAGGCGACTAACGGACTAAAGACGGCACATACATCCAACAGCATATAGCGGCGATGGGCTCATCAAAATAATACTACCAACCCCTCACTTTTCTTCGATGTCGAAAAAGGGGACTAACGGACTAAAGACTGCACATACATCCAACAGTATAGAGCGACGATGGGCTCATCAAAATAATACTACCAACCCCTCACTTTTCTTTAGTGTCGTAAAAGGCGACTAATGGACTAAAGACTTCACATACATCCAACAGCATAGAGCGGCGATGGGCTCATCAAAATAATACTACCAACCCCTCCCTTCCCTTGGGTCTCGTAAAAGGCGACTAATGGACTAAAGACTGCACATACATACAACAGCATAGAGCGGCGATGGGCTCATCAAAATAATACTACCAACCCCTTTCTTCCCTTGGGTGTCGTAAAAGCGACTAACGGGCTAAAGGCTCACCACCTAAGCACATGTGCAGACTGTGCAGTTTTTTCTTGCTGAAGCGTGGTCTGTGTTGTCCATAGATTTAAATGATTACTAATTTTACCATAAACTTTAATAATAACTCAATACCATACCAATTAATAATCTCAGAAAGTTGTTGATCTAAGTAAACAGTAATAAGTCGAGCCTTTATTCGTGATTATTCTACATAAGACTAAATACTTTTTCGTTTTTGTAGGCTCCTTGTCATGTGACAGACAAAAATTTTAAAAAAAATTACTTTTTCCCCTAGGGCAAGAAAAGCTATTTTAGCCCCGCTGTAGAACGCTACAATGACGGTCTTTTTGAGCAAGAGGAGTGAAAAAACATTTTTTGACTGTCACTTTAAATAGTTAAATACATATAGATAAAAAAAAACGTGAAATACAAAAACAGAAAACAACGAACATAAAGAAAACACAACAGTGTGACGAGCCAATCAAGACCCTACCATCACCAGCATATGCCGCTACCGGAGTGACAAAGTCACATCGCAACAGGCAACGGACGCAAAGCCGAATTGCTGGATGGGTGACCAATTTAAAAAAAGAAAAGATCTCGAGCTCCTCCGTGCTTCGGAAGGCACGTTAAGCCGCTGGTACCTGTTGTTGTTGTTGTTGGTCCCGGTAGATTTTAACGACTGTCATCTTAAACTCGCATTGGGCCAGCGTGGTGGGTTATGGCCCAATATACCCACGTGCGTTTATAGGCTGATGATGATGATGATGACACGGCTTTTCAGCAATTAGACAATAATCAATAAATAGCTGTTCAGTTTGCGTCTGTCGCTAAGCAACTCTCGCAATGTCAGGTCACTGGATGGGTGACTAAATTAAGAAGAACATCTCTTGCCCCTCTATCTTCAGAAGGCTGTTAACGCAATAAAATGCGACTAACGGACTAAAGACTGCACATACCTCCAACACCACCACCAGTCACGTTGGGCACATGTGCAGTCGCTATTTGGTGATAAGTGGACTATGGTAGAGACTGTTGCTGTCCTCATTGCCTAGTCTCTGACTGACTTTTCGGGGATAATAGTCGTGAATAAATGTTGAAGCTGGTGAAGTAGGTAAGGTAAAAAATCTATTGCAACTAGTGCTGGGGCACGGTGACATTAGGGATGCGCTAATCGATTGATTTTATTTTATTTTATTTATTAAGGACAACCAACAAAACAATCAAATAATTTACAATATTTTTCACATTCATTATACACCATTTTTAGTGACGACTTAGTTACAGGTTGCCACGACATGCGTTTATTTCATACTATACTTACTTAACTTATACTTAATCCAAATCAAAACAATCAAGCAAGATGAAAAATTAAGTCAACGGCAACCGCACTAGTCCTACGATTAATTAGAGTCTTGGGATCCCGTATCACTCCCTAGTGCGGTTGTCATCATAAAAAACAAAGTCCATGGGCAAGGTTTACAGTATGGTGAGTATGGCTTTATTAAAAACTTCAGACTTACTGAAAATGTTGATGTTTTTACCTTTAGAAATCCTATTGTAAAGACCTTGCATACGGTTTATTGAGAAAAAGTGCCCCATGTTACTTTTATACATTTTGGTATTCAACAAAGTAAATATACGTTGTTTAAGCTTAAGAACTTTTTGCTTAAGAACGTGGTAGGTTGCGAGGAGTGTTAAATCTATTTTTATACAAAAGTTCAGAGCAATCCACATGATTTTCGTCTTTAAGTATGTATGGGATTCGAGACCGCAACCACGAATCTCATTACCCACTGACCCACCAGCTCCAACGACTACACAATCCACCCTAAATGTCTTCATGTTGGTATTGCGATGTGGTATAATGACCGTTAAGTGCTCTACGCCTCGCTCTAATACACACAAATTGTGTGAGACTCATTTAGAGTATTGCTAACGCCCTAGTAAGTATTCGTAATATTTGATTATTTGCAAAAAAAGCTCAAATATACTCAAAGATAACAAAACGTTAAAATAATGTGGCTCAGGCGGGAATCGAACCCGCGTCCTCCGCAATCCGGGCGGCTGCGTTGACCACTCCGCCACAAAGGTATTGGTTATAGTCTTCTGCCATAGTCCACTTTACTGCTCAGCGTGACGGGTGGTGAGCCCATCGCCGTTCTAAGCTGTTGGATGCCTATGTGCAGTCTTTAGTCCGTTAGTCGCCTTTTACGACACCCAAGAGAAGAGAGGTGGTGGTAGTATTCTTTCACCACTACGTTACACGGTTGTAGTAGTAGTATGGCAGTATTGGTATAATTAGTGAAAAAAGAGCTGTGGTGGTCGCCTCTGTGGTCTAGTAGCTAAGCCACCGTCCCAGAGGTCCCAGGTTCGATTCCATGGCAGGGGGTACATCTTTGTGTGCTTGGTTTGGTCGGTGGTAGGGCATGTTAAGTCCGAAAGGCTAGCTACCACCATCTTATCTAAGTCAGTCGCCATAACAACGATGTTTATAACATTTTTGTGTTCCGACAGTTTTGAGTTAAGATAGCCAGTTCCTCAGTGGTTGAGGATTCCGGGTGAAACGTGATTCCACCTTCGGTCTTTATCGTCACTTATCAAGTGAGATGAAAACAAAAAAATAATCGATGAAATGGTGGACTAATGGCAGAGGACTGCTTCTGCGGTCCCCATTGCATAGTCTCTGACTAACCCTTAGGGGATAATAGTTGTGAGTGTATGTTTAAGTAGTGAAAGAAAAAAACCATTCGACCCATATCAAAATCAAGGGAGTTGGCCCACCGACCAACCGGAATGGCCTAAAATGGGCCGACGCGGGCGCACGATGACGAAACTATTGCGTATGTAAATAATAATACTGTGAAGTAGGAAACGCGTACAAACGCGGCGCAGTGAAAGTGGTCGTGCTTCATTACGCCGTAGGGATGGGCGGTGCGCGGGAAAATTTGTCGATAGTCTGCATATTGATAGTCGATAATAACGAAGTCCGAAATTTGCGATCGCTATTTCATTAATTGAGAAGCTCGACGAGGTGCAGCGGCTGAGGCGTTCGGTTTTGAGATTTTGTCAGTTAATTACTTTTCTCAATGCGCATCACATCGTTGTATAACCAAATTAAAACATAACTCCTCCGTGCTTAGGAAAGCAGGTAAAGCCGTTGGCCCTAATTGATGTCTTGAGTTGGCAGTCGTTAAAACCCACCAGCCCGTTTGGGCCCAGCGTGGTTGTTATGCCTGGTTATGGAAGAAATATTAAACATAGCATGATTAGTTAAGTACGTACATTCTTGCAAATCATTAAAAAAATATGTTTTCAAATACATTTACTTTGCTTCGTAAATAATAGGTATTCAACTTGTTGTGAAACTCTATTATTGGTTGTGTGTTACTTTGAATTGTAAAAATAAGCTACAGAGTTTTCTAAGTAAATAAATACATATTAAAAAACAAAAAACCATAACAATTCCACAGTTGTCAAGCAATGCCCAACCTTACCAACAGCATTAAATTTTTATTACTGTAAATTTAATTTAAACGATATTCCCCTACAAAAAAAGCATCGATACACCACGAGCACAACACTAGTCCGAAACCAGTCAGCGGTCCCGTAAGTGGGTTATGACGCAACAACACTATCGTTATGCGTTTGCTGGCTAAAATTAGGAAAGCGCCTATATGCTGTATGGTAACGTAATAATCGTCATTGACTTCATTCTAGCATGGAGAATAACAGTGGAGTAAAGTCATCTTCCCACTGTTGGGCATTGGCCTTCCCACATATACAATGAGAGAAACTTAACACGCTGGCCCAGTGCGGGTTGGTAGGTTTTAATGACTGTCATCTTAAGACAACAGCCGTGACAAAAGAAGACCAAAGGGTCTCCAATAAGAAATCGACCAGATGTGAGGCATTCAAGGTCTTCAATGCTGTTAGGTAAGTTCACCTATCTCGCTCGTTCATATCCGGTACGAAGGACCAAATAAATGTAAGAGACCTTAGTCCCTAACCCGTACGTACACGTAGATTGTATTAACGGAGTTTCGTCTATAGGATAATGTCGTGGAGAAGTAAAACACGTACTCTCAATCTAATGTCTTTATTGGCAAATGAAATATAAGCGATAGGAAGCTCCCTCGTACAATCGTGGAAGTTCCCGGTCGACCACTTTTCGGCGATATTCGCTTACCGTACAGTTAGGGTTGCCACCTTTTTTTAGGAGGAATAAATTATTTTTTCAATTTGTTAGAACAAAAATGAAGTACATAGCATAAAAAAGAGTATTCATTTATTTGTCCCCAAAACGTGTGTTTTGTTGCTCTTTGCGACATTTAACAAAATATTTGTCTTTTACGTCAATAATTTTTCGTAAATAGAGTATTTTAGCGTACTTATTGGTGTCGTAGGTTATAAAGTACGCCTACATGAAAAAGAGGACAATACTCTATTTTAGAGTACTGGTGGCAACCATACGTACAGTAGCGTGCGCATATATCGTGTGCAAGTGAGTATCGCCGAAAATTGGTCGACCGGGAATAGGTACTCTCGACTGTACAACGTGCCTTCCGAAGAGCTCAATTGACCCGGCATTATGAAAGTGGTTGAACTGGCAATATCGCAAGCCTTTGCCGCTGCGCTATCGAAAGTAAATACATTCATACAAGATTCACCACTATTATCGATTAGGGTTAGTCAGAGACTGGGCAACAGAACTGCACATGTGTTCAGCATTACTAGATTACACAGAAGACAAAACAGCTTGGTTCTGAAATGCTCCAAGTACTCCAACAGCTATTTGTAATTGTTTTTAATTCATTTATATAAAGTACCATTTATATAGTTTACATTCAAATTCATATTTTGTATTTCTTGACCTGGTAACGACAATTTTCTTTTTTGTAAATGTCGTTGCTTTTGTGCGCTGTGGTTTTATGTCGTGTGGCCCTTTCTTAAAAAATGACGTCCTAAATGAGTGGTAGGTAAAAAAAGATTTAGACGATTCAAAGTAAGTACTTATTGTTAATTGAGTTTATTAAATAAATATCTTTTGAGTTGAGAGTTAAGTTGAGTTGATAGGGTGGTGAGCCCATCGCCGCTCTATGCTGTAGGATTTATGTACAGTGTTTAGTCCGTTAGTCGCCTTTCACGGCACCCAGGGGAAGAGTAGTATTCCTTTAGTGAGCCGCTGTACCACACAGCTCAAAAGTAAATCACAGCTTATAATTATCCCACTGTTGGGCAATATCTTCCATCATTGTAATCAAGTCATCGCTAGTATTGATGATAGTTGAATGACCTCCCCATGTGATGTTGTCCATGTGGTAAGGCCTGTGGTCTGGTCGCGGTTCGAGCATCGTCAATTTTTAGTAAACAAGCAAGTTGGTCGCGATTCGTGCGTTTTGAAAAATATAATAAAAACTGTCTTCATGGAATAGTCGCGTTTTGTGCGCCCAATAATTTAATTTAATTTGTTAGTATTTTACAGTAAACCCATGGCCATGTTCCAATGTATATAACTCTATGGCTCTACGTGCCACTGTTTTTCTAAAGCGCTCGAAACGCGACCATCAGAATGAACTAAATTAATAGGACGCACGAACCGCGACCATTCGGTGTTGGCATTTTTTATTATATTTTACGAAACGCACGAATCGCGACCACCCAAGTAACACACATAGGCTGAATACTAGATGAATAATGGATTATTGTGTACTTAGCGCTGAATAAAATGACTGAATAAAAGCAGAGTAGCATCCTATTAGCCACTACACTGCTTAAATGGGCACAAATTATTCAGCTTTAGTTCGCAATTGCTGAGTAATATCATTATAGTAACGTTATAATCGCAGTATAAGGTATAACAGGTGGTAACAAGGCAAAATACTAGCAAATTAAGGAATCACTAGTTACCCTTTATTTAGACAATTGTCGTCTATGTACGCTTTTATATTTATAGTAATTAAGTTAAAGGTTCACGATTTGTTCTGTAAGAACGTCTATTAATACTTTTAGTGACAGATGATTCATATTTATGACAGTGAGAGAAGATAAGTTTTTAAAATGATTGTATGATATCGGTATATGTACCTTTTGTTAATAACTTCATTATTTTACGTGAAAGCTAGTGGGAATTCAAAATTACTGTTAGAGTATACATATATTTCTAAGAAAATTTTCAAGAGTGCATAAATAAGTTTCTACTACAAATTATACTAAAATAAACACGTTTAATCGAAAATATTTCGGGTAAAAATTGATTGATTGTGTCATTATTCTAGTCTGTCACCAATAATCACATTAAAAATATTTTTTTGTAATTCCTTACTTTACTAAGTTCGTGTTAAATAAATAAAATTATGTATACCAGTGATATTAAAGGTTATACAGAATTAAAAATGGTGGTGAAATTAAAGAGCGATGTGAACCGGTATACTTCAACATTACTGTCGTAGCCCGCGTAATGGGGCACATATGTCTGCTTATTCAAACTTAGCCGTAATAAAGTCTTACATGTGAATCCATATACGGCAATACACTGATTACTGGCTGAATATTCGTTCAACTAGCATCGATAAAATGTGTGATAAAATACACTTTTAAGGATCCGTATAATATAGACTGATCCATTTTAGGGACTTGTTACGTAAATGAATTGATCCGTGACAAGATTCACGGGGATATACTTATTCAGTCATCACCAGATTAAATCAACTGATGTGAACCTCTATACTCGTACGTTATAAAATACTCGAAGTGCTCTTCAAGAGTAATAAGAACGTTCAGATGAACTTGTAAACAGCCACTATTCAGTTGTAAATAATAGCAGTATAGATACGGATCAACAGGGAAATTTTACACCATTTACTGAATAACACACGAAATGTACTCCTTTATATATTATATATCTGTGTACAGTACACATGTACTCCCTTTAGAAGGCAGCGTTTAGAGGTACACATTTACTCTATTATACAGCAAATTACATATTTGCCACTACTTAATTGTCCTTATTCAGTAAGTAGGCCTGAAAATTTAAAACGGCTAAATAAAAGCGTAGGTTATTATACCAAATAAACGCATCTTGCTGTTTAAGGGTGAAGAATATCTACCATTATTTAGTTCTTATTCAGAATATAGCTCCTTGTGTACTAATATTCAGCTTAAGGATCACCAGTGAATTATAATAACGGTTTTAATACTCTGTAAGCAGCATTTATGACCACAAGTGATTAAGTATACAGCTTTCTGTGTTACTTGGGACTTATTTGTTTACTAAAAATCGACGACGCACGAACCGCTACCAGTCCAGGCCTGTGCCTGGCCACAGGCCACACAGGCCACTGCTGGCAGTGGGACGTTTATAGGTTAATGATGATGATATTTTATCGTTACGTTCCCTAAAACATGGTTAAGCGAAGCGATGGCTGATTCACATGTCATACTCATGAACGGGTGCCGCATAAGGAGGCTGGTCTGCTGTTGCAATCTCATTTTTATTTGTAGTAGAAATAATCATTCTATTTCTTGTTTCAAAAAAACTGTAAGATGTTGTTCATTTTATTTTAAATTAAGCAATACCTGTTTTTATTAGATATTCTTTTGTATGTGTTGTGTTGTCTTGTAATCGTATTTAACGTTTTTTTGTTGTAATGGAAAATGTCCTTCTATGATAAGGAGGACATTTTCCAATTTGTATTGCCGCTGTAAAAGAAGGGAGAAAAGAAATGCTCTTGCTGAGTTTCTTGCCGGTTCTTCTCGTTCAAGGCTCCCGCCCTATAATTACGACTTACGAACCGATGGCATTGAGACATTCTTAAGTGCTCAATTATAGTAGCCTAAATTGAATGATATTGAAATTTTTGTTTTGCGATTTGTATTTTACGATTTGGTAACGAAATTTTTGTTATGTTCTCGTAAATGTCGTTACTTCTGTATAAAGCTGTGCACTGCACAGCTTTATACAGACTGCACAGTGTGCAGTTTCTTGCACCCGTTCTTTCCGTAGTCTTTTTAGGGTTCAATACGCAAAGGGTAGAAACGGGACCCTATTACTAAGACTGTCCGTCCGTCCATCTTTCTGTCACCAGGCTGTATCTCATGAACCGTGATAGCTAGACACATGATGTATTTCTGTTGCCGCTATAACAACACATATTAAAATAGAATAAAATAAATATTTAAGGGGGGCTCCAATAAAATAAACGTTTTTTTGTCGTTTTTTGCTCAATTAGTACGGAACCCTTCGTGCGCGAGTCCGACTCGCACTTGCCCGGATTTTTTTCATCGTTTCAATATCTTGAACATTGAAGTTTATAGGATACCGTACCGTTTTGGTTCTTAGCAAAAACTGCCCAATTTCTCAACATATAAGGGTGATAGATAGGTACCTAGATTTCGCTTTCAAGGTTAGATTTACAAACTTAATGTGGTTACACAAGTTTTAGAACGTTGACCGCTCGAGTACAGTCAGTCGTTATCATTAGTGACACAAAAGAAGCAAAACTAATTGTGTATGCACAAATTAGCGTGCTATATATACAGGCTGTGTGATATCTTAGGAATACATATAACCACGACTATTATCCCTGAAGGGTTAGTAAGAGACTAGGCAAAGAGGACATCCCCTCTACTTACATCGCTAAGTTTTCCCTGTCCCTGCGCCAGTAAACCAATTCGCGCAGGAGTCTATTTGCGTTAGGTCTTCAAGCCAAATCAGAACCCGCCGAATCGTGCTCTTTATTCGGTACTCATAAGACTAGCGTCTTGGGAAAGTTTCCCCGTAAACACGTGTAGTTCACTACCTATTTTTCAGATAGGTAGGAGCTGTCAAGCTCGCTCACTTTTCGTTGCACGAAGGGCACAACTCGCAGTTGCCACTGCTTGGGTCGTCAACTCTAAAGTTAACTCGACTACCAAGTGTCCACCTTGGTCGCAGAGTAGTAAGCACACTCACTTCTCGGAACCCATCCGGTAGCCTAGCCAGTTCCCACGTCCTATGCGGCTGGCTGGACCGGAGGCTGTGGCATATAGGTCATTTAGTTATCCAGACTAGTACCGGAGATGCCAATGGCAATGTCCAATGAGAACCATTGAACAAAGCTGCTGACTTAAAGGGAAAGTCACGATCCCCGCAGGACTTTTAGTTTCAGTCCCCACCAAGACCGCTACTAAGCCTCGCCCTCTGTGTACGAGTTTGGAAGCCCTGGCACAGAATACCATGACAAAACGAACATTCCCAAGCTCTACAGCTAACCACGAGTCATTTTGAGTCCATCCCACGTAAGGGCACAAACAGCAGGGGGCACGGACCGGAACCCCGTCAGCCGGACTCGTAATGCCGCCTACCCACAATGGTGAGTAGATGAGGACTCAATGAGAACAGCAAAAACAGTCCTCTGCTATGGTCCAGTTTTCACGACTTTCAGCGACTGTGTGCTCAGGGTGACAGGTGGTGATCCATCGCCGCTCTTTGCTGTTGGATGTATGTGCAGTCTTTAGTCCGCTAGTCGCCTTTTACGACACCCAATCACTGCTACGCGACACGGTTAGTAATTTAAAATTATAATTTATTTAAAATTATTAAATTTTGATAGCTTTTGATTTTTACTTTGATGCGTACATATTTTACCTACATTATCGTAATACTGCACTGTAACTATTGTTACTTACAGGGAGAAAAAAGTCAAGGCGCCTGAGTTTCTTGTCAGCTTCTTCTTAGTCGAAGGTTCTCCCAAAATCCGAACTGGTGGTACATTAGTTAGGTTAGTTAGCAAGATCAGTTTTTAAGATTTAACTACATGTTAGTTACCTACGTAATACATATTATTATATACAGTAACCCCAATTACTTAACATAAGCCTTTTGTATCTATGCTATGTTTTTTATACAGCAATAAATTTTTCAACACACTAGATCGTAAAGTGGCACTTATTACACCGATTTCAGCATCGCAATGTAGCTTATTACACACTAGAGCGGTAATGTAGTTTAAAAATAGAATTTCGACCAAAGCGAAGAAAAAGGCATTTCTTCCGGAACAAAGATTTTTATTTTAAATTTTTGTCTGTCAAATGACAATGAGCCTACAAAAACGAAAAGTCAGTAGTTATTAGTAGAATAATCATGAATAAAGACCCGACTTATTACTGTTTACATAAATCAATATTTTTTTTGAGATATTTATTTAAAGATTTTCTTTGATCACCAGTTGTATTGTTGATCGAAGAAGATTATGGTAAAATTAGTAATCATTTTGAATCTATGGATAACACAGACCACGTCTACACAGTCCACGCTTCAGGAAGAAAAAACTGCAGTTTGCACATGTGCTTAGGTGGTGAGTCTTTAGACATTCGGGTTGGGTGTCGCATTTACGACACCCAAGTGAAGAGAGGGGTTGGTAGTATTATTTTGATGAGCCAATCGCCGCTCTATGCAGTTGGATGTATGTGCAGTATTTAGTCCGTTATTCCTCTTTTACGCCACCCAAGGGAAGGAAGGGGTTGGTAGAATTATTTTGATGAGCCCATCGCCGCTCTATGCTGTTGGATGTATGTGCAGTCTTTAGTCCGTTAGTCGCCTTTTACGACACCGAAGAGAAGAAAGGAGTTGGTAGTACTATTTTGATGAGCCCATCGCCGCTCTATGCTGTTGGATGTATGTGCAGTCTTTAGTCCGTTAGTTGCCTTTTACGAAACCGAAGTGAAGAGATGAAAAGACTTCCTACCTTTCACATACCTATATTTTGTCGATTCATACAGTGGTTTCTTATTCAATACTTATTACTTTGAAAGTTTAAAAATAAATATGTCTAGTTCTAGTAATGAAGAACTAAATTTACAGTCTACACCGCCGGAAATACTATGTGAAGCACAAAATGTATTGACAGCCTATTTTGATGAGTCCAAGTCCATACCATATAAGTCCAAAGAAAAATATATGTTGGCTTATCAAAGATTTATAAACTAGAAAAACCACGAAAACACGCAGTCACTTTCAGAAAATGTTTTTTCCTCACAAGTGTGTTGAAAAATGTCGTATGGAACGCGTGTGCATTGGTAATTACAATCCTCGGCTCCATTAAGCCCGTCTTGATTGTAATGACCAACATAGCACACTGTATCATATTGTACTAATCTTAACTGTTTTTTTATATATCATTTTTGACGTCAATAAGTTTCTTTTTTCTTTATTAAAGATATTGCGCTTGTTAATTGTTTTACTTTTATTTTATTAAAGATATTAATAGAATCCAAAAATTTTACGTGAATGGAACCATATCATCTGGATCTTCTGTGCTAATAGGGGTTCCACAAAAGTCAATACTAGGTCCATTTTTGTTCTTAATTTTAATGATTTATCATTTTATGCGGAATGCTTTTGCAATATTGTTTTGTTTGCTGACTTTGATATTTAAGACAGATATAAATAAAAATAGTTTTGATGACATCGCCTTAACAGATATGCTAGATCTTCAACTAAACGCGAAGAAAACCAAATGTATACATTTTACTCTACCTAACGTAAAGAATATAGTAAATAAAATTAAACTGATCGGTGAACTGTTAGACCTTGTTAATTCAACAGTTTTTTTAGGTATTACCTTAGATTCAAAAATACAGTGGAACCCTCATATATTAGCACCGTTGCGGGGTGATTTAGTTCAGCTACTTTCGCTGTAAGAATAATAAGGCAATTTACAGACGTGGAAACTGCTCGATTAGTTTATTTTAGTAACTTTCACAGTGTTATGTATGTATTCTACTTTGAAGTAAAGCATCAGATATATAGAAACCATTTTAATTTTACAGAAAAGAGAGCAGTAAGGTCCAATAACCCAGGATCACGTGACTCCCTTAAGGTTCTGTTTAAGAAATAAATATTCTTACAGTTGCATTACAAGTTATTTATAACTGATATTTTTTTATTTTTTATTTTGTTAATTAAACCCACAGTCCTTAGGTATATTTAGGGGGTCCTACACGACATTGTGAAAATTTACGTATTTTTAAGTCACTTGTACTATGCGCTGAATTAGTTAAATACATTAAAAGAACTTATGTAAGTTATCCTGATCATTGCACAAGGTCATGGCCTTGTTGAAATTTGAAACAAATTTCTTTAAACAATAACAAACAAAACTGTAATGACTCCTAAAAACATTTTTTTTCTAAAAACTTTCTTAATTT
This sequence comes from Scoparia ambigualis, assembly GCA_963921215.1. Classification (NCBI taxonomy): domain Eukaryota; kingdom Metazoa; phylum Arthropoda; class Insecta; order Lepidoptera; family Crambidae; genus Scoparia; species Scoparia ambigualis. Next base: position 22,361,830 of record OY992515.1, on the reverse strand, counting down.
TACGCATAAAACAATAATTCTTACATGACAATATTTGTATGAATATTTCGCAAGGGGGTGCCCCTTCTATAAAACGTAAATTTTAATTTTTAACACAAGCGCGAGATGTATTTGCACATTTCGCAGAATAAAAACATTGCTTTAATTAAATTACTAGTTCTTAAACTTCAAAGCAGAATTGTTCTAATTATAAATATCAATATGATTGATTTAGTTTTGAAGTTCATTAAGAGACATTATGTATTGTCTAATTGTTAACCTTCAAGCGTCTTTTTGTAACGACAGCGGTCACGTGTAACCGAAAAGACCTATGGAATATTTTATAGATTTAAATCATTAATTAACTTAAAATCTTTTGTTTTCTTTATAGTATATCAAAAAAAATCGTTAAATCAAATGAAAAAAATATTAAACCAAATAATACAGTTAAATCTTTTTTAGTAATTTTTTAAAGTAAATAAATATGGCATTATAGAATCAAAATAACGAAATTAATAGGCTACATAGGATCAAATAATTTAAATTGAAATATTTATCATCAACATAGGTCTTTATTCAGAATCAGTTCCTTTGTCAAGATACGCGTCTTTGTCTTCGATTGCCTCCTTTTTCACTGGGCATAAAAAAGCCTCCTCTTTAAAACTGCATTGTCAGTAACTGTAAGCGTTTGATAAGTAATATTTATAAAAAAATAACTAAAAACCAAAAAATTATTCGCGTTCTGCGTCACGCATAACCTTTTCGACGACAGGCGCGCGGAGTCTTTTAGACGACTGCGCCGCAAATAATGCAAATGCAATCTATGCCATCCAGAAGCCGCGAAAAAGTGATGTAAACAGTTTTTTTGTACACAGTGACAACATGATAAGCTACTATGTATGGGAAATATATGCGACAAGAAATAACGATATTATGAACAGAAATGTATCGAGCGCGGTCGATTCGACGCCGCGCGCCCACTTGAAGGTTGGACCAAAACAGTAACACATTATTAACTTTGAGTTTTACTGAAACTAAAACTAGAATTTGTATTTATTTTTAACTACTCAGTCTTGGCATCGAAATGTCTAAAAATTTTGACAGCAGGTGCGATTAGGCGGGAATTTAAATTTGCGGAAATGGAAAAAAAAAACAATTCGAACGCAGTTCGTGTTAAATTTTGCTTTCACGATGCATAAAATGTACCACAGAACCAAAATAATCGAACTTGTTCATACTAAACTAGTCTTTAGGTGTATCAAAACACGGTCAACAACAACAACAGCATAGGGCGGCGATGGGCTCACCACCTGTTACGATGAGCACATGTGCTGTCGCTATTTGGTGACAACTGGACAATGGCAGAGGACTGCTTTTGCGGTCCTCATTACCTAGTCTCTGACTAACCCTTTGGGGATAATAGTCGTGTATGTAGCTATGTATGTTTTTTTATTCGGCAGAGAAGTCCGGTATACGATTTCGTGTGTTTCCACCGTCAGGATTATGTATACGAAAAAGTAAATAAACGTTACCTAAACCGTAGCTGTGCTAAATAAACCGGATTCAAATTTGAAAATTTGCAAGTTATTTGGAAATACATTATGTATGTAGTACATACCTCTGTTTGACGGGTCATAGTCAGTGCAACATCAATTAACCTCATACTACATATTATTATAATATTTAACTACAATATGCAATCGTATTGTGCCATGCCATGATGAATTAAGTTAAACAAAAATTACCTTATAAAATTACCACATAGGTTCAGCTTAATTGATTGTTTAAAAAATATGTCACCAAAATCTATTTTGGTATATAGACTAAAACTTTTTCTTTTCATAACAAAGCTGATAATTTACTTAAAACGTATCCGAACAAGTAAGTACCTACCTAACAAGATTTTGTTATTAGATCACGTAGCGGTAAAAGAATACTACCACCCCATCTCTTCCCTTGGGTGTCGTAAAAAGCGACTAACGGACTAAAGGTTGCACATACATCCAACAGCATAGAGCGGCGATGGGCTCACCATCCGTCACGCTGAGCACATGTGCAGTCACTATTTAGTGAAAAGTAGACTATGGCGAGGACTGCTTTTGCTGTCCTCATTGCCTAGTCTCTGACTAACCCTTCGGGAATAATATCGTGATTATTTGTATGTATGTATGTATATGTCATGACGTATTTTGTTAAACAACTAAAAATAATTAGCAGATCTGTAGGTTTAGCCTAATTGATTGTTTAAAAAGTATGTCACCAAAATCTACATATTTGGGTAATACCCATTTTTTTTTCTTTTTATAAGTACACGAAGATTTTTTATCGGTGATCAGGACCTACTGATTCCGACTAAAGTAAATGATGGCCATTGCAATAATAATAGTAGTAACATGTTTTCTTTTCATAAATTAAATATAACTTAAATTATAATGTAACCAAAATAATCCGTGCTTTAGAAGGCACGTTAAGCCGTTGACAACAACCGGGATGTCGTAAGATGGCAGTCGTTAAAACCCACCAACCCGTATTGGGCCAGCGTGGTAGGTTGTGGCCTGATATCCCCACGTGCTTTTGTCCATATAGGACGCCTGTGCCCAGCAGTGGAACGTTTATAGGCTATATAATTATTTAAAAACCAAAATAATTAGAATGTATGGTCTTACTACATTTTTATGAAGTGAAGGTTTGATAAGAAGAGGTTAGGTCTGTTCAAACCTGAGAGGTATTCGCTACCGCTGTGGGTAGCGGCAGCAAAAATACCGCGCAGGGCCCTGATTCTGTATCGCAATCTATAGATTCCACACCTAAACCTTACCGCGCACAAACGTCAAACGCATACGTTTTTGGGAAGACATCGTAACTTTTTAAGGAATTAACGTGGTTTTGAAACAAGGAATCGTTACAGAATAAGGGCCCAGGTCGCTCTAGCCGCGGAACTTCATACTAAATACCGTAGCGAAACCCGCGCGGCAACCGCGCGGTATATACCTTTACCCACAGCGGCAGCGAATACCGCTCAGGTTTGAACAGGCCTCAAGGAGAAGTAGGTTGACCATAACTTTGGTATTCATAGTTATCTTCTTTAATTCCCAGACTAAAAAATATAAAATTGAACACTCACCAGTAAGTTTTCTTATTATTTTAATGGCAATCATTAACTTATTCGGAATCAGTGGGACTTGAACACCGATAAAAAGTCTTCGTGTATAAGTACTTGCTGACCGTGCTGACCCGACAGACGTTGCCCTACCCAAATACTAATAACCAACGTTTTTCTGAATAAGATTAACTGAACAGATTGTTTTAGGCAAATATGACAAAGCAACTGACAGAAAAAAGATTAATGTTGCGAAAAAGAAGCAGGAAAAGGCAACAAGTATTTATGAAGTAAAGAATTAACTGTAACTACTTACTTACGTTTTTTATTTTTCAGTCTTTGAATTTGCATTATATTTTTTTTGAAATTGCTGATGACGTCACAATTGCCGCCTTTTGCAAAAAAAAATTACTCTAAAATCAAACCATATTTTGTCGTTCTGTAAACAACAATATTATAACTGATATATTTCCTATCCATCAGGTATCAAAATAAAGTGATGATTGCAACCAATGACCTTTTAAATATCATTGATTGCAACAGTTTATTTGTCTTATAGTATTACTCTAAAAATCACTAGGAAATCGGTAACATGCTAACGGATTTTACACGTTTGATCTAGTAGTAATAACGATGTATTTCTTACAACTTTATCTAAATACGATCATTATAGTCTCAATAATCATTTTTAATAAGAAACAGTACATACTTAAGATAAATCCAATAAAAACCAAATAAAAACAGCGACTAATTCACTTCGATACAGAAATTGGTGCAACTGTCAACGTCGAAAATGACAGAATCGAGCATAGACTATGCGATATTTTGCGATCACGATGCATAAAATGTACCACAAAACCGAAATAATCGACCTTGTTCATACTAAAGTAGTCTGTAAGTCTATGAAAACACGGTACAAAGTCAAGTGGGAAAGAGCGGTCTCATGCGACCGCTTGGGGTTCTAGAGGAAGTATTTCTTTATGATCTTTCCTATTACTTTTCTCACTGAACCAGTACCTTTTTTGAATAATATAAATAAAAACATTAACAAAGTCGGTAATATACGAAAAACGTATCAAAACAAGTAACAATGAGCACAATAATCGCTGGGAAACAACTTTTATTATTACCCAAGTAACAAAAGCTTCTATAACCAAGGCATTTTATCACCAAACATTGATATAGTTGGACTATAATGGTAATCATTGTGACTGCTTGTACCATAAAGGTATTTAACAGAGTGTTTTGCTTCTATAAAATTAAAAATAATCATAATATCAAATATAATATATACCTATGTGACTTTGTTTGTTCTGCTAGGATACTAAATCGTGACAACAGAGGTACTAAAACAGCAGCCATAATTAGTTAAATCAATGTGGCAGCTGTTTTCTGCCATGATAGCACATAAGCGGACATAGTCAGGAAAAGTACTTATTTTATTAATTTAAATTAAAAACAGGAAAATTACGAGGGCGCATTGACGAAACGGTGAGCCAATTCTACGCTGTTGGACGTATGTGCATCTTTAGTCCGTTATTCGCCTTTTACGACACCCAAGGGAAGAAAAGGGATTGGTAGTATATTTTTAATGCGCCATCTCTGAGATCCAACACGCACGCGGTCGTGGCAATTAAGAAAAACAGTTTGTTAAAATTTATTTCGGGCAGGATGTTTTCCATGTTTATCCTTTATAAGTTAAACACTCAAACAAGTTTTATAAAATGCATATCTTAGGCAAGATAGGTAATTGGTGTGAGCGTAGAAAGTAAACAAAACTTATAGGTAGCATATATACTACTTTTATTTTACGTTTGTTAAACTTTGCAAATACTTTACTTCTTAATTTAAGCTATATCCTACAGTGTTTTAGTTCCGATGGGCGGAGCCTGGTGACCTGTATTACCAATCTCAGGCACCAGACTCTCACATCTTTAGATTAGTTTGTTAGTAATTTAATATAGCTACTCATAAATTGTACAACCTGATTTGTGAAGAGTAATAAACTTTTTTTATTATTATTATTATTCTATTTATTTAAAATATATCTTAAGTAATTTTTTTTACAATATTTATATAAAAAACATATTTACAATATAAAATATTTGAAAAAACTTAACCTAGGTTGCCACCGGCAGCGGGGATTGACCGTGTCAAGGAGTACTGCAATCTGTATCTGACCCTTGACTCAACCTTTTAGCGAGAGCCTCTCTAGGTGTTGATCGAGGCTCTTAGCTAAAAGATCGTTTGCCGAAACGACTATCGGTACAATAATGGTTGAATCCATATCTCACATGGCGGTAACCTCGTGAGCCAAGTCAAGGTACCTACTGAGCTTGTCCTTCTCGGCTTTCACGAGGTTCTCATTATGAGGTACGGTGATATCAACCAATATTGCTCGGCGCTGAGATCGATCGACCATTACGATATCAGGGCTATTATTGGAAACAATAGTCCTGTCCATGATGATAGAGCGATCCCAGTAGAACGTTGCATGACCATTTTCGAGAACACAGCACATAACCACTCGGCCATTGAGGCGTTCCGTAGTAAAATAAACACGAGATGATTAAAAAAATCAAAATAACATTTGTTTACGCTCACACCAATTATAGACCAAGATAAGTATTCTTTTGAAACTTGTTAATATGGTAAGATAACGGATACATATACATAAACATAAAAAAGCACCCAGACCCCGAAATCAATTTAGAAAAACAGTTTTCTCTATATTGACCCGACCGGGAATGGATCCCGGGAACTCCCAGGCCTGGCGTGCTAACCACTCGACCGCGGAGGTCGTCAAGATTACCTTTTACCTTTTAAACCGACGAAAAAGTATGAAGAATGTTGTTGTTGTGTCCATTTACACTAAATTGATCAATAGTACATTGTTACCCTATAGGGGTGAAAGTCTTATGTATTATAAGAGACGGGGTTTAGCACCCGAGCGTAGCGAGGGCGCCAATAGTTCGAGGGACTAAATAAGTGTTTCACCCGGGGTAAACTCTGTGATTTTCATTATGAATACAAGAAAAGTAACTAAAAATAAAAACATGAATTAGCTAAAGAAAAAACGAGTTTATTCCGTTAATCGCCTTTTACGACACCCAATTGAAGAAAGGGGTTGGTATTATTATTTTGATGAGCCCTATGATGATGAGCTGATGAGCTCTATGCTGTTGGATTTTATGATGATGAGATAATGAGCTTTATGCTGTTGGATGTATGTGCAGTATTTAGACCGTTATTCGCCTTTTACGACACTCAAGGGAAGAGAGGGGTTGGTAGTATTATTTTGATGAGCCCATCGCCGCTCTATGCTGTTGCAAGCCATATTGTAAGGACTCGTGAGTCTTATCACTGACAAAAAGGCTTGAGCTCTCATTTAGGAGTCCAGTCTCCAAAAATTTTTTGCAGTCCCTAATATAGAACTTGAAGAACTCTAGTCCTGGCCAACATAAGATCACTCACCCGCATTTGGTAAGCGAAATTTACAATCGTGTCGCGTATCGGTAAAAGAAGTAGTGATCTGATCGCTTCGCTATCAAAGCGCGTCGCTTCTGTCCTTCTTCAAAGATCCTACTTACCCCTTCGTCAAGGCCGGCCACGCATCGGCGACTCCTCTGGCTTTGCGGGTAGTGTTGGCCTGGAATAAATTTTTGGAGACTGGACTCCTAAATGAGAGCTCAAGATTATTTGTTAGTGATAAGACTCACGAGTCCTTACAATATGCCTCGAGAAATCGAGTCTTTTTACAATAATATATTCAAAGATACCTACTCATAAGACTTGAGTTTATTGCTAGTTCCGAAGTTTTTTTCAAAAATACTGTTAAGAATAAGTTGGTTGAAAAGTATTTGATAATCAATTATTGGCCAAAAACCAAAAAAAAACAAGAAGACTCAACTCTTTTAGAAGTACTTACTCAATATCTTCAAAAAGACTTTAGTGTTTTTAAAGAACTTCAGTTCCATAATAAAAACTGAGTTCTATAAGTCGAGTCTTTTTGCATTAGGACTCGACGATAGGACTGAGCCTTGCTCAGAACTCAGGACTCATTTAAGTCAGAGTCTTGCGAGCTCTGCCTAAATAAGTCTAGTCCCTAAATTAGGACTTAAAGAACTCGAGTCCTGGCCAACATTATTTACGGGTGTCCATGGACGGCGGTGATTACTCTCCATCAGGTGATCCGCCAGCTCGTTAAAAAAACACAAATACATACATAAATACGTATATTCAAGACTATCCGAAGGTTTCAAAAAGATCAAAAATCCAAATTTCTGTATTCAGTAGTAAACTTAATAAGCATTTTGAATCGTCAAAAATTTAAGTTTAAATTTACTTCTCTATATGGATGGGTGGGCATCCATATTCAGGACGTATCTTTTAGCTGTGGAGAAGAATGGGCGCAACAATCTCCACTGCTTTATAATAATATAGAAATAACGACATTTACAAAACAATATGTCGTTACCAAAATTTACAATCAATAATCATAAAACAATTATTTAATAAAAGAAAAGAATAAAACAAAAGTGAATCTAAATTTTTTCTCGGGCACTATGAACGCATTAGAACAATATGTGTGCGAAATTAGAGGAATGTTAATTCCATGCATTTTTGTCATTGATGTAATCGCTTACAGTGTAATAGCCCTTTGCTAAAAGTCTGTCCTTAACATGTATCTTAAATTAATAAAAGGGCAAATTCGGGATTTTATTGTAATATATGACACTTTGTCCCATGAATGAGCAAATTTAGTCAAAAACCAGGCATTGAGTCAACTGCCACGGTCTACGTTTTACCAAATGGTAACTGCACATGTGCTCAGTGTGACAGGTGGTGAGCCCATCGCCGCATGCTGTTGGATGTATGTGCAGTCTTTAGTCCGTTAGTCGCTTTTTACGACACCCAAGGGAAGAGATGAGACGGTTGTATTGTATGAGCCGCTATCAGCCCAGCACATAATGACAAATAAATGTACTTACACTCTGTAATGAACAAACAAATTTGCGCCTCCATTTCGAGATGGCCCAACTCAAACTACCTTCATCTAAGTACAGACGCCAGCACTTTAAACTACCACAAAATGTCAAATTTTTCAATACATTTTGAACTTTGTCAATAGAGTATAAGGATCAATATTAATTGGAGAAAAACAGTTTTAAATAGGTTGATCTGCAGTGTACCAAGGTCGTATTTTGTTTAGACAATTTGTGTAAGCGGGCGCGCTCGCGATATTTGCCCGTATGTTTTCACGGCACCTGAGTGTGAATGTTACGTGAGGCTTCAGTGAAAGGCTGGCCGTCGCGGTGCACGGAGCGACAGTGTGGCTGGTTTGATTGTTCGTACGAATCGGCAGTTTATAGTTTTTACGGTTTTCGGCTGTTCCTTTTTGGTTGGTTGGTGTTATTGGAGTTATTTCGAAGTGCGAAGGGGCGTTTCCCGGTGTTTTAGGTGAGCGTGGTGTTTCGTTATTTTTAATGTTTTCTTTAAATTTTTCGTAATATGTAATTTGTTCTTTGCGCATAATTACGCTCGAATATACGTAATTATAGTAAAAATTAAAAAAAAAAACTGCCTCAGGTGGGATTTGAACCCACCACGTTGACCATTAATCTTTTATATTTATAACATTAAATAAATTTCGATTTGAATTAACGCTATCATAATATTAATTTGTGTGTCTTCAAAGGGCACTAGTGAAAACGCTTTCTTTTAACTTTTAGTACATTATACAGACAAGAACTAGACATATTTCAATAATAATTTATAATAAGGTTGGAGTTAATTCTGTAACCCAAAAATATGGGTCAACCCATCATCATACCATAATACAGAAATCAGCGTATTGCTTATTGCTGCTGACTTATACAATGTGTATTGGCATGCACTGTACAAACTTAAAGGTAAAAGTTTCTAAAAAAGGTGAAACTAGTCGCAACTAAATAAAAATCAGTAAAGTATCCAAAAGTTCTAACATCTGTTAAAAAAAAACAAATATGTCGGTTTTCAACACCAAACTTGACAAAAAAACATATTGTAACCAATTTTACCACGTAAATTTCACTCATCATCATCATTATCATCATCAGCCTATAAACGTCCCACTGCTGGGCACAGGTCTCCCACGTGAACAATAGCACGTGGGGATATTGGGCCATAACCCACCACGCTGGCCCAATGCGGGTTGGTGGGTTTTAACAACTGTCATCTTACGACAACAACCGGGACTAACGGCTTAACGTGCCTTCCGAAGCACGGAGGAGCTCGAGATGTTTTTAATTTGGTCACCCATCCAGCGACCCGGCATTGCGAAAGTTGCTTAGCGGGCAAGCCGAACGCGCTAGCCGCTGCGCCATCGAGCTCCTGTATTTTATTATATTTAAAAAAAAATTATGATATATATTATTATTTGAGTTTAGAATCCACCCCTAAAATTTGTACAGTGCATGCCATTACACATTGTATAACCCTCAATAGGACTTCTTAGCGGGAAAGTGAAGCGTCATGTCTGCAGTTTTGTTTTATTTACGAGTACTATAACTTGTATTTTGTCGAATATTAATGTGAAATAATGGTGTTTTATTTACTGTTAAGTGTGCGTTAACGTATAAGAGTGTTGGCAAATAAAACAAAACAGTGCAACATCACATTTTAAATTCTCTCAAGAAGTTTGTGTGAGATCGTAACAAAGTCCCACAGCTTTGAGTCTCAAGGTGTTTGGGGGAATATCATTAACTATTTACGTTCATTAAAAGTATTATCACTCATTTTCATCTACTAAGTAAAGAAAATATTCACTATAATATTTTACTTGACACTGGCTAAATGTGCTGACCGTACGAAGCCATTATTTAAGAGTATAAAAAACTCTCCATACATATTATACAATACATACATACTTCACGCCAGCTTCCCAGAGGGCTAGGCAGAGACCACAGCTCATCTTACCATATTAACAAGTTTCAAAAAATACTCATCCTAATATTATAAACGCGAAAGTTTGTAAGTATGGATGGATGTTTGTTACTCTTTCACGTAAAAACTACTGAATGGATTTGGATGAAATTCGGCATACAGATAGTTTTTAACCTGGATTAACACATAGGATACTATTTATCCCGTTATTCTCAAGGGAACGGGAACCACGCGGGTGCGTGAACCGTGAGCGGCCGCTAGTCTTACCATATTAACGAGTTTCAAAAGAATACTCATCTTGGAGTAGATAAACAAAAATCAGCTTTCCATCTGCTGCGATCCTGACGCACACCCTTCGCTTCACTCACTCTCATAACATTCTTCATACATACTCGTCAGTTTAGGGTACTCTTGACCTGACCTTTAACGAGAACTTTAATAACTCTTAATAACGACGACGACGACGACGACGACCGACCCTTCGACCTCCTTGGTCGAGGGGTTTGTACACCGGTTTTCAAGGTGTCGCCATCTCTGAGGTCCCGGTTTCGATCCCCGGTCGGGTCAATTTAGATATTATTGTTTTTCTAAATTGTCTCGGGTCTGGGTGTTTTCTATGTATAATAAGTATTTTAAGTATGTTTAGCTGTTGTCTAGTAACCATTTAACGAGTTTCATAACGAAGCTTCTCTTGGGCTAGATAATTGGTGTGAGTGTAGGAAAAAGTTTATTTATTTGTTTATTTAATACTTTTTCTTAAAATAAGGGACAAGTTGTTATTCTGTATTTTATAATGTGTAAGATTTTCTTTTATAAAATTTGTTTACGCTCACACCAATTATCTAACTCAAGATAAGCTTCTATTAAAACTCGTTAACGGTTAAACTAGACAACGGAAAAAAAAATTAATATACATAAACATATAAAAACACCCAGACCCGAAATCAATTCAAAAAAACAATTTTCTCTTAATTGACCCGACCAGTAGGCTTACTCTTGAAACACAATTGCATTAATCAATTTCCAATCACAAATCTAAAAAATGTCAAATGGCACTTTTGTAAGCGACAATAGCGCCACATTGGAATTAAATTGCGTAGAAATAGATTGAACAAGTTATTATCGAGATGGCGTTCCGGAATGATCTTTACTTATCCCAATATCGATACATATTAAACGCATTGGAATTGTATTGAGATTGAGTTTGCGTTCAAGAGTAGGTAACCCCCCAGGTATTGAAACCGGGACCTCGGAGATAGCGCGACGCCAAACCCAGCGCGTTAGCCACTCGACCACGGAGGTCGTAAAAATTACTTTTGGATTTTTTTGGATTAGTTATGCTAGCGATTTACAAAATGCTTTCGCAAAGTTACGCTTGTCTTGAACGTTTGACACTAGTATGATATAAATACTTACATATAATCAGGACTATTATCCCCGAAGGGTTAGTCAGAGACTAGGCAATGAGGACCACAATGCAGTCCACTGCCATAGTACACGTTTTACCAAATTACATCACATGTGATAGGTGGTTACCAGTGTCGCGCAGCGGTGAAAGAATACTACCACCCCCTCTCTTCCCTTGGGTGTCGTAAAAGGCGAATAACGGACTCAAGATTGCACATACTTCCAACAGCATAGAGCGGTGATGGGCTGTCCCGCTGAGCACATGTGCAGTCGACATTTGGTGAAAAGTGAAACATGGTAGAGGACTGTTTTTGCTGTCCTCATTGCCTAGTCTCTGACTAACCCTTCGGGGATAATAGTCGTGATTATATGTTTATGTATGTATGTGATAGATGGTGAGCCCATCGCCGCTCTATGCTGTTGGATGTATGTGCAGGCTTTAGTCCGTTAGTCGCCTTTGTCACCCAAGGGAATAGATGGGTTAGTAGTATTCTATTAAAGAGCCGCCACCACATACCTCTATTCATATAGGTACTATTGAAATTTCACATTTTTTACGGTAGAACTTTCGTTGTAAGGAACAATAATTAAGCATTAAACACATACAATAATTTATTATTGACGACCTCTTTGGTCGAGTAGTTTGTACACCAGTTTTCATGGTGCAATTTAGAAATTATTGTTTTTCTAAATTGTCTGTCTGGTGTCTGGGTGTTTTCTATGTATAATTAAGTATTTTAAGTATGTTTATCTGTTGTCTAGTAACCATTTAACGAGTTTCTTCGAAGCTTCTCTTGGGCTAGATAATTGGTGTGAGTGTAGAAAAGTAAAACAAAATGCTAGTTTATAAAATTTTATAAATAAAGAATAAATGCTCTACATAAGACCATTATAGTAAATAATAATAATGATACGCACACTTGACCTTCATCTCACTCCATGGTAAAGTGACGATAAGGCAGAAGGTAATAAAATCCTTAATCACTGTTGCACTGGCTATCTTATCTTATCTTATCTTATACATAACAATTCTATTAACATTGTTGTTATAGCGCCAGACTTTAAAAAACATGGTGGTAGCTAGCCAGGCGGATTTAACAAGCCCCTCGCTGGAAATCGAACCTGGGACAACTGGGTTGTATGTCGTGCTCGTCTACCTCTTTGGTCGAGTGGTTAGCGCTAGTGTCGCTGAGGTTCCTGGTTCGATTCCCGGTCAAGTCAATTTAGAAAAAACTTTTTTCTGAATTTATTTCAGATGTAGGTGTATTCTTTGTGTAATAAGTAGGTTTATCCGTTATCTAACCAGTAAAAACCAGTTTCAAAAGAAGTTTACCTTGGGCAATTTAATATTCAGACTAAGTCAATGTCAAAATACGTACCTATAATCTTTTAGAAGGAGAAAGCGGAGACTCAGACACGTAAATTCGCTGTTCCGGCAGGAAATCGGTGACTTTAATTTATAATATTATGCTATGATTTGTCTTATATAAAAGAGTGAAGTAATGGTAGATTTATTAACAGTTAAGTGTTTGTGAACGTGCATGAGTTTTGGAAAAATAAAACAAAACAGTGCAACATCACTTTTCAAATTCTCTCATGAAGTCCGTGTGAGATCTCAGTAAAGTCCCACAGCTTTACCGAAACTCAAGGGGTTAGGAGGCATGTCAATAGCGTCTCTCACTATTATCATTACATACATTATTATTATCATTCATCATCATCATCATCAGCCTATAAACGTCCCACTGCTGGGCACAGGCCTCCCACGTGAACAATAGCACGTGGGGATATTGGGCCATAACCCACCACGCTGGCCCAGTGCGGGTTGGTGGGTTTTAACGGCTGCCATCTTACGACAACAACCGGGACCAACGGCTTAGCGTGCCTTCCGAAGCACGGAGGAGCTAGAGATGTTTTTTAAATTTGATCACCCATCCAGCGACCCGGCATTGCGAAAGTTGCTTAGCGAGCAAGATCGCAAGCCGAACGCGCTAGCCGCTGCGCCATCGAGCTCCTTATTATCATTATTACATATTAAAAAGTAAAGTCGCCGTTTTTCTGTGTCTGTCTGTGGCTCCGCTTTTATCTTCTATTTTCTAAACCACGCAATGGATTAGTAAAGTGAAATCCGTAGAGCGTTATCTGAGGATGGTTTTGGTTTTTAATTTGTAGATTTTTTATATAAATTTAATGAAATGAAATGTATTTAATTGAACACACACAGTTGACTGAAGAAAGACGGTGTTTCTAAATATGCCGCTAGAATACGAATAAATAAAGAAAACTGAGTAACTTTTTAGTAAGCCTCAATTTTTCTTCTATTTCTTTTCTCTGATCATTCATTTGCAATACATATTACTTATTCATACACAAAACAAGAAAACCACAACCAATAATAAACTAAAACTTAATAACTTTAAAACTTAAAACCTAAAATTATCTTATAAATAAAAAATATATCTCTCTGTATTATTTATTGTATATTATTTCATTGAATTAACAGGGATTTCTTCTTTTAATTGGCAGAAGATTCCAGAAAAACCAATCACAATTGTGTATTTTTTCCAAAAACAGTAAGAATCTGTTTATAATTTGTGTCGAAACATTCTTCATCAAAGAAGATTGACTATTTTTGTGTGAACGTTGGACCAAGAGTGCTGCCCAACATTGAATCATAGTGCATAACGTTCCTTAGACTAATACTAGTATGTAACCGAAAGCGCTTCAGAATCTATCCGAGGAGTATTAAGAAAAAAAAATTGTTGTATAGTTTTTACATTAACGAAAAATAAAAACAAACGTCTTATTACGCCGTGTGCGAAGGTAATAAGTAAGATAATAATATTATATAACGTAAACGACAACGTTAAAAAATTATAACAAAAGTTACAGCACCAAAAAGCCATAAGATAAGGTTTTAGGTACAATAAAACCCCGTGAATGTTTATTTTTAAATTATTTTTTTAAATATCTCTTCATGTAAGGAAAGAAATAAAAGTATTCCCATGTTTGGGCAGCATTTGGTTCAAAATGGTCAATCTCCTTTGCCCGTACTACAATGATAGGAAATCGCACTTCGGAACTCAATCGTACATTAATTAGTTTTTAGATTATATCATGTATAAAAATCACAGAACAGAAGAGACCACTTTCGTCTGTTCTGTGATAAAAACTGATCAATTATTAGAGTCGTTTGAGGTTCAAAATGAGTTTAATAAATGGCTCTACAGTACACCGATTCCCTTAACTATACTTAACGAGTATAATATACTTATTTTAATTAATCATTATACCTACATAAAGTGAAATAAAAGAACGGTGGAACTCAAAAAAGCCGGTTGCGCTTCGCCTACAAAAGCGGTGGTAAAATGAACTAAGTCAAGTGAAAGGACAACCCCGGTTTTCATACAAATTAGGGCCTGCATGTTAAGGGCTAGAAATTAGTCACAAATTAGAACACATGAAATGGTTACATTTGCCCAATTTCCACATCAGCCAGCTTAGGCCAAATGGGTCACATTCGTGTATAAAAGGTAAGGTCCAAGTTGTCCGGTAGTTAGCGCAAAGGTCAATATGAGTTGTAGTTATATCCAGTGTTCAAGCAGACGGTCACCAGGAAACAATAAAAGTCAGAGTCAGGTATTCGAGCCGAGCCCAATTAGTTGCTAAACAAAATCCAGGAAAACAGAGAAGAGCACTCATACGAAATACGAATGACATCAAACAAATGACATGACTGACAGTGACTGAACTTGACGTAAGACATAGAAAAATAGACATCTAACAATATGGCTGCGTCCCACAATCGATATTGATGGAACAATCGATTAATTAATCAATTTTATTAGTATATTTCTAAATGATGATGAAGTAAGAAAAAGTGGATAATTATTCAAATTATTTATTCCAGTAACTTAAACATATTTACAAATAAATGTTGGGATTCTCCTTTTATGTAAAAATATATTACCTGTTTAAAGAGAATCCGCTCCTCCGTAACAAAATTTTCTTGATAATTTAAGTTACATACCAATAATAAATCAAATTAAT